>CM014730.1:84519708-85119708 GCA_004329165.1 Spatholobus suberectus | reverse complement strand
TAACCAGTTTTTTATATTCTCTATCTTGAAATTAGTTTTTTTAAGATTTTACATATTTTTTAAAATTTAAACTATTATTACTACGAAAACACAGGCACTATCATGTTTGTGTGTTCATATTTCTATTGCAGTAAATATAATATATTGTAACAAATTTTTTAATTATGCATTGACATATATATTAATTTTAATTTAATAATTTCTTTTTTAATAGATAGCCCGTATCAAAGGTATTATTATTTATTTAGTATTATGATTATTATGTTTAGTGGTTATATGTTTTCACCTGTCCACAAAACATATATATTGTGATTTTTTTTTCTAACATGTCTATATATACGCATTGTGGGCAGGTGGAAATATATAACTACTAAACCTAATAATTATAATACTAAATAATAATACCTTTGATATGGGCTTTAGGCCTATACATTAAAGTTTACATTAAAAAGAAATGATTAAACTAAAAGTAATATATATGTCAAAACATAATAAGAAAAATGGTTACAATATATCAAATTTAACGCAATAAAAATGCGGCTACACAAGTACGACAATGTGTGTTTTCGCTAGCTATAGATTATAACAATCATTATTTTTTAAATCTAAATTACGTTGTATTAATTAATACTATTATTAGTATGTTATTATAATCAAATTTAAATTAAATTCTATTTTATTTTTTTTGGTACATTCATTAATTTTTTCGGTACATAAATTATATTTTATTTTAAGTTTTAACAAATATTGTTGGTATAATTATACTTTATCTTTAAATTTGAATCAAATTAATTTTTTCTATTTTTATATTAATTCTATGCATTGGATGAATATAATAAAGTAATTTTAATTTATATAGTTAAATGATTGTTTATAAAAATATTTATTTCATGCATTTGCACTGATTAAAATGCTAGTTATTATAGATGAATTGTATTATCTTATCAACTCTTATATTATAAATTAAAATACACATTTTGAAAAGTGAGATTTTAACTTTTTTTACTCTATTAATTAGACATTTTTCAATATTTTTTCTTCTTTTCTTTAAATGTATATTTCACGCGTTACAGATACAAATAGCCAAAAAAATTTCTTCTAATCATCTCAAACTACCCTTTTTATCTCTATTTATATATTTGAACTTTTTAAAATCTATCATCTTTTATCTTTGTCTCTAAATTGAATTTCAATATTTTTTTTTAAGTAACTGTCAATAGTGAAAAATAAATTTATATCACAATTTAAATTTTTTATTATAAATTCAAATTATAATTTACATATTCAAATATATTTATTTGTTATGAATTTTAATTATAATATAATTTATATACTCAAAAATATTTATTTATTATAAATTATAATTATATACAATTAAATATTTGTCCTATGCAATACACATGCTAAAATATTTATTTGTTTTGACACAATTTGACATAGAATTTAAAAATATACTTCCCTATAGTTGTTTGGAAAAGGCAAAAACTAGTTAAATTAGTGGTTGCATGAGAAAGGTCCTGATCCAGGGGGGAGTTCGACCGGAACCAGGTAGTGTAGCTATGATGAAGCCATATAGACACAGAGAGAGAGAGAAAAGATGAGGTGGAGAGTAGAGATCGGAATCGTTTACTTGTTGTGAACGATGATGGTGTTTGGTTTGTTGTGTTGTGTGAAAAATATGATTTTACTACTTTTCATTTTTGGTTTGTGGCCCAATGTAAGAAAACAAATTAAAATTTTACTAATTAATTAGAAATAATAAATAGGTAAAATAAAATAAATATAGAAGAAGGGAAAAAAATAAAAGAGAGAATTTTGTACCAAAAAATGAAAGGGGGAATTTTTTAAGGTAAAAAATGCTAATGATTTCATTTTTTTTTATGTATGTTAGGTAATATGGAAAGACAATATTATATCTTTAGCTATACTTATCTAATTGACGTATTGCTTGCACCAATAGAAAGATGAAAGAAAGATCATAACTTATATTTTTGACCTGTAAATCAAAACCAACTTGTATCTTGATGAAAAACAACCTTTAGAAGTAGGTTATCTAAATATGGTAGAAACTTACTTTTAACCTCACTTGAGAAGTCTTAGATAGTGTTTGGCCTAACTTATTTTTAGCTTTTTTCTCCTTAAAATAACAAGTTAGGCCAAACACTCTTTATACAAAAGAGCTAAAAAAAATAACTAGCTTTTTTAATGAAGAAATTATTAAAATAAGTAGCTTATAAAAAAGCTAATGTGAGGAGCTTATTCAAAGCTTAAGCGGAGCATTTTTTTTCAAATGACCCTGTTTGATTCCCGTAAGAGTTTAATGGTCATGCACTGTCAGTGTAAAAATTTCTACACTGTCAACTAATCAGAAATCACCATTGATATGACTTTTTAAGTATTTATTATCAAAGTCAACAAACTTTCAATAAATGGTGGTTTGTGATTGAATGACGATGAAAACTACTTTACATTGTCAGTACATGTAACATCCTCAAAATATTACTTCAATAATTATCTAATAACTTTCAATTATTTAATTGTCATGTGATATTAATCAAAAGTATAGATAGATATTTATAAATTTTGAAAGTTTTGATTTAGCTCCAATGAATAAATAATATCTAGATTTAATAATGATTGAAATTACATAGGAAGGCTTAAATAATTAGCAAAGACATTTCTAAAGTTGAGAAAAATATATTCTAGCCTTAGAATAATATTAGAAAGGTATCTAAGAAATAAAAATAATTTTTGGTAATTTTATAAATAAAATTAGATTTATTGCAATTAATAAATTAGAATAAAGAAAGATAATTAAGAGATAAATCATAGAATGGTCAAAAAATTAAGTAAAATAATTTTTAAGCTTAGAAAAATGATTATAAAATTATCATGAATTTTTAGAAATTTTTTGAGCATTTTTATAATTTAGTATATATGAGTAAAAAATGTTCATAAACACTTATAAAGCACAGTTAGAAATACTAAATGAGCTTTAAAAATTACAAAAAAATTACAAGAGGTTCCTTAATGTGCTTAAACCTTATCTGAATAAGGAGAACTCAAACTGAAACCTGTGTAGTAGTTTTCTAAAAATAAGTTCATAAATAGCTCATCAAATGACTTATAAAGTAAATCATTTATTTTTAACTTTGTTTGCAGAGATACCTCAGATGTGTGATTAGAGAGGAATTAGATTAAGCATAATGTCATTAATTCCAACTCTCTATAAGCCCATTAAGTTGAAATTGAAACAAACATAGTCGAAATTTTAATAATCGAACATTTTAGTGACCTGTGTCAACACTTAATGGTTTAAGACTTGGTATTTATCCCCTACCTTCTATAAACTTCGATCACCTCCCTTTCCCAAACCCTCATCTTCAAGTTTTCCATTCTCCTCCCATAGCTCTCCATTTCTCTCAAATTTCCTCAAGATCCAAAGTCTTCTAACACTATTTGTGACCAATCCAAGGTATGAGAGCTTATTTTCTTCCCTTCTCCTTTTCTACATCATACGGCCATCATCATCACCCACTATCCTCCACCAATTTCTCTTGGTATCCTCTTGAAATTCCATCGATTATTCATAGGGCTTTTGGTCTAAAACTCAAATTAGTACTTGATTTGTTTTGTTCATGAAGGTTGGAGCCTAATTGGAGTATGGATAAGCAAAACCCTCTCCTCCTCCTCTCATGGCAGCCACGTTCATCAATGGGTAAGGGGACAGAGACTAGATTAATTTGATTTCATGAATGATAATGGCTTAGATGGTGGTTTTGATTAATTGTGTGTTGTCAATTTCATTTGTATGACTCTTGAGAATTTTAATTGTGATGTGCTTGTATGATTGGCCACATAGAGCTTAGTTGGGCCTTGTATGATATTCTTGATAATGGAATTGCTTGAAATATATGTCAATTGCTTGATTACAATGCTTAAAGATTAAATTACAAATTGCTGAATTTTTACTGCAGTAGAACAAATTTTGTTTATCGTGTATAACTTCCTATGTGGTTGGAATTTTTACATGATTTTTGGTAGAGAGATGCCTCTGCATGTCTAAAATATCCTTGTAAAATTTCGTAATCTAATTCCATGTGATGAATATTTGGAAAAATTTTATTGACTGTTGTTCTGTCTAATTCTGATAGCAACTAGCCACGAAAAAAGTGATCAATTGGACCCTTAAATGATTTTATAAAAATTGGAGAAAAAATATATCTAGAAACTAGATATATTGAAGGTTAAGACTTCAAAATATGGTTGGAATAAAAATTCATTTGCTATGCCAAAACAATCAACAAAAACAGGGTATCACAATATGATAGAAAACAAAAAATTGCCTATGATGTAATTGATATTCCTAAAGTTTAGCTTTATGTTTTATAGTATGGGTAGATAATTAGAATCATCAAATTGGTAATCAAAAGATAATTTGGGATAGAACAAGTGTATATTAACTAGTGTCTTTTAATTATAATAAGCATTGGTTTGTTAATGAGATGTGAGTTATTGAACCAAGAAATGAGATTTTTTTGTTAATTGGCAATTAATAGCATGAATGGTTAATGATCAACAAAAATATGTTTGAGTGAATCAAATTGATTGAATGATTGATTTAGTCTATGATGCTGACATTAAAAATGAAATGCAATTGAATTGATGAAAGATGGGTTGTGAATGATACTTATAAATGGCCAATTGATTGTGATGACAATTTTAATAAAATGAATGAAATTAGTGAAGTGAATATGTTGGCCATGGTTTCCTTCTGTTGATTTATTGTCCATGCCTAATGAGAGGTGTGATAGAATGTACCAAAATATAGGAGATTTTGCTAAATTTTATAGAAAAGTATGAATGTTTATAATTGAATATATTATTCTTGTGGATGTTCATACATCATATGCATATATAGTGATGTTGTGAACCATGCACTGATGACATGTGTTATAAATGGAAAAGTCACAGTTTGGTACACTGAGGAATGAAAGGCAGGGGCCCACTTGCGAAGGTCTTGGGGTTATGGTATCGAGCGGTGAAGGTTCCAATGGTCAGGGTAGCGCCCTTGAGCCAAAATATTCGCCTGACCAAGCTTGATAACCCCAACAACTGCTCAGCATTCCAAGATTGGTATGAGAGTATACTTCTGTTTGAACTGTGAATGTCCTAAGCTGAAAGATTACTCGTTTCCTCCATGATGATGAAGATTGTACCTTAGTGTGAGAGAGGTATATGTACTCCCAATCACTTCCTATGTATGGATGAACACTTTGTAGATTATGGGCCCACATGCATTGCATTAATGAGTGTCTCAATAAAACCTTGAATTGGTGTGGTATGGGACACATCAATTATGGATGGTAGTAGTACAGACGGACTTGTAGTGCTCCCATTTGGATTTATTGAGTAACTCAATAGAAATGATTGATGGATTGAAAAGAAAGACGATAGGTCATACCTCAAATCTTTGTTTGTGTGTAGCATGAAAATGGGATGCATTATATGTGCGTAATGACTATGCTATTTACATATGCTGTGATAATTTATTATGAATTGTGAATGTGCTCTTTACTAAATGCTGTAATGTTTAATACATGATTTTATAGTTTATTGTATGATATGGTTTTTTTAATGTTTGTCATACTAATTCTGTGATATGAACTATGGTTTGGGTAGATCTATGAGTTTATTTGATTTCTTAGTTTCAAATTGTCTGGTTCTTGCCACTGATTAATCTGTCCCTTCCTCCATCTACGGATGTTCGGAACGGAAATAGGGGGCGAATTGCCTTTTGGTTTGTACATGAACAGGTACATGGCTTAGAAGTGTGTGGTATTGGCAAAGGAAACACTTTGGTCAATAGCTCTATTGGGATTAGAAATCTTACAACCCCTAACTAGGATGGTGTTAGAGTGACATGGTAGAAATGTGTATGAAGATGTAAAAGACTTGTTCCTTGGAAATAGGATTTTAGAGTTTAGTCCTATCACATGAGATGTCGAAAAAGTCTTGTGTGGTGTTAGGGCTAGTATTCCTCTGAGATTAAAATGGCAATGCTTTAATCTATTGGAGTATTCGGTTGTATAGTAGATCGTGCTATAATGTCAATAGAATGTAATGTAAACCTTTTTGGGTCAAGAATATGTAGCTGCATATTTGTAGAGTTTTAAATTGTATTTTATTTTCATTGGTATTTGTTATCATAGTATTTTATTAATGGTTTGGTAATAAAACTCTTATTTCATTTTACATGGAAAAAGATTTCACATTTTATATTATGTTAAAATTTCGGTTTTAAAAGCTTTAAAAAAAATATCTACCATAATTTCCGCTACTGAGCTATTAGAGCTCGAATTTGAGTTACCAAAAAATTGACAGTGAAAGGTGTTACGGTATATGGCCTATTTTTTCTTCCTATAATGGTATATTTTATTACCTTTTTTTTTTTTTCACTCTGCTTTATCCTTTTAATTCTTTAAAACTTTATAAGCTTTTAAGCGCCCCAATCATTCCACGCTCTTTCCTCTCCCTCCATGAATCAAATCTCTTTATTTTATTTATTTATTTATTTTGGTCTATACCCTTTTCCCTTATATTAGGCTTTTTATTTGTTCCTGATTCCTTTTCTCTCCCTCCCTCCGTTGTTATTAATTCTTTATTTTTCTTGGGTGAAGTATACAAGGAACAAAAATTGTGATGCTTATGTTTTTCATGTTGATTCGTAACTACTAACTTGCATATTTAATTGCCATATTATATTTGAATTATTACTTATAATAGTTACGTTCTTTTTGTATAAGACCATAAAATTTTATTAATTAAAGTAATTTTTAACACGTACTAAAAAAAGTATTTTTTTAAACATTTTTAAAAATTATAGTTTTAAATATCTATATTTTAATATTTTTATTATTATTAAAATAATTTCATACAAATAAAATTAATTTTTCACAATATTATTTTTATTTTATAAATATATTTTTCATTAGACAAGATAACTAGTTTTGAACAATTTTTTCAATCAAACAACTTTAATTTTAAAGGAGCTTTTAATCTAAAAAAAATAAAAACTAACAAACAACTTCTACTTTTTTTTTTAAGCTTTTATTTTTAGCTTTAACTTAAAAGTAACTTTTAAGACAAAAATAAGCTAGGCCAAGCAAACCCTTAGATTGGGTAAACTATTTCCTTGCACTCTCTAATTTCCTTATATAAAAGAGAAGTCTCACATTAGTCAAATTACTCACATGTATCATCTCTTTCTCCTATATTAAGAGAAGACCACCAAGCAATAGGGACATCTAAAAAAGATAGACCACTTGTGGATAAAAAAATATATATACGAGCCTAGTATAAAGCATAGGGCTTGTCACTTAGTTTATTTTTTTTCATTTATTACTCTTTGAGTTTCAAATTAGAGGCGCATGAGCTATTTTGAATTGTTTTATACATTGGGTCCATCAAAAATTATCGTCTTAAGGTAAGTTTGTTTATCTTATCTTTTCCATATGTTTTATTTACCTTTGTTATCATTATTGTTATTTTTTTCCTTTCCAAATTAAAACAAGTGTTTTATGTTTTTTAAAATTGAAAAGTAATAATAAACTTGTGTTTCGATAAGGCATTTTAAAAGAGTAATGTAATTTTTGAGGGTATTCTAATTACTACTCAATGAAATACACTGTTTGGATACTTAAAACTAGAATTTAAAGAATTTTCTAGCAATTTAGTTCTTTGTTAAATCTAAGAATTTAAAATTGCACAAAATATGTGGAATTTTTAAAATCCATCAATCTCCATCTTCATCTCAACAAAAGTCGCATCCCGCTCTATTAACCTTCTATTGCCCATTCATCACCGACTTCTCTTCGGCGAACCTTCCTTATCGGAGCCTTGACCCTCTGACAATCATCTTCGCACTTTCCTCCTTGTTGGAATCCAAACTGTCGACAACGAAGAAAGTCAAACCAAATAGCCAATGAAGAGAATATAAAATAAAAAATATTAATATACTTTAAAAAATTAAAAAATGGTCACACACGTTTATAAAAAAAAAGGCTAATATGGGTACTTCATTTTGTAAATAAAATTCGTTTAAAGATATTTTTTTAATGAAACTATTAAGTAATTAAGTCAATTATATATGAATAAAAATGTTCGTTTATGCTAGAAAAATATGTAGAATTTAATTTTAAATAATTAATATGATTTAAATAATTTAATTTTATATAATTTTTGGCAAAAAAATAATAATTAAAATAGATAACAATGTTAATAGATCTGAAAAAAATGCAGGTCAAATTGGCCCGATGACCCACATAGGACTAGGTTGGGCCAAAAAAAAAAGTGGTCCGAACACAAATTGGCCCGACCTAACCTGCTAAAGAGCAATGGTCGGGTGAGCCGACCCACCCAATTTGACAGCTCTACCTTAGTTACACCATTATGCCTAAGTCTAATTACGAGTAAAAGAGGAAAAAATAATATCATTAATAATAATAATAATAATAATAAATAGCAATAATAGTTAATACTAAAAGGACAAGAAGATATTTCAAAAGTAAAGAAGTCGTTGATTTCAACAACTCAACCGAGGATGATGAAATGTCATCGTCTAGCTCCTTCTTCGCGATGATTCTCAACTAGCAATGGTGTTTAACTAGGGGTATTCAAATCCAAACTAATTAAAAAAAAACGAAAATAGGTCCAAAAAATAAAAAACTGAATCATATCAAAAAATTTGAATTTTGTTGGATTATTTTTTAGTATAACCGATTGGTTTGGTTTGATTTTTGGTTGGTGTCTCAGGAACCGAACCGATATTTAATAGCTGAGTATTAATGTTAACATAGATAGAGACTGTGCGTTTCTATGATAGACGACTATGCGTTTTCATTATGCATTTTATACTTTTTGGATTTCACTAAAATTTCATCCTCTATCTCACGTTAACAAGAGTTACGCCTAGGTTTGGGAGATAATGGTTGTGATGTAGGAATTTTAAATTGCAATTGGAATGTATGCAGGTAAAAAAACTTACGTGTGTCATTTATGTCTTTGATTGGTGAAGGAAACCACGAAAGTGCACGGATGTACTCGGTACTGGTGGGGCCAGTGTGTTAGATTAAATCACATTGAAACATAATTTTTCTGCTAATTCATGGTCACTGCCTGAACTTAGGAAAGTTTAATCACCTTAAACTTAAATTTTTCTCTCTGTAGGCAGCCAAGAGAGTTTATATATCTTATTTTTCTCATATATGGATTTAATATGGTCGGTAAATTCCTATAAAAGTACATTCAAAGATTAATAATCCAAACAAGTTATTTTAAAATTAAATTGAATTTAATTACTTTCAATTGAATTACTTTGCATTTCAAATTCTTCATCCAAACACACTATAAAGGTTTAGTGACAATGATTTTAGATGCACTTTCTATTTGGTTGTCATGAAAGCCTTATTAAAAATAAAAGTTTAGTGATAATCATTTTGGATGCATTTTCTATTTTGTTATCATATGTATTTTAAATTTAAAAAAATAAAAACAAAGATTTAGTTATAATCATTTTAGATGTACTTCGTATTAGTTATCGTGAAATCTTTTTAAATTAAAAAAGTTAAAATTAAAGTTTTAATAATAGTCATTTTAGATGCACTCTCTATTTAATTATTATAAAAGTCTTATGCTTTGAAGAATGCCTGAGTCGAAACATCTTGGTAATCCTTATCTTTTAAAAAAAATCCCTACCTTTTAAAAAAACAAAAACCATTATTTTTTTTCTTACTTGCAAATAATAATAATAATTAAAATTCATCAACTCATAAACATTTTCTATTAAAAGAACTACATAATTTTGAGTTTCTTATTATAGAAGATATATAAAAGCATGAATCAAACCATCGAGTCAAAATCAATTTTCATAATTTATTTTTTGATCTAAACATATGTTACTCATTCCTTTAAATTTGAGTTCTTTTATTTTTTTTAATTTTAAAGGAGTAAAATAAATATTTTTAACTTAATACGAAGAGGTAAAATCATTCTTACTTTTCCTCATGTCTTACCCTGCCTCATCTGATTACCAAACCTTACTTAAACCACTTCAATTTATAACTTAATAAAAAAAAATAAACATTATTTATAGCTAAAAATTTTCAAGTCCGCCAATGACAAAAGTTGGTCCATATATTACCAAAACAAACATATCTGTAAGTGAACAATCAAGATAATGATTAAAAGTAAAATTACTTTTTACCTTTCTCTTGTTTCTACTATTATGCTATAATGGATCACTCTCACTCATGTCTTTATACCTCCATTAATTAAAGGACAATCATGTTGAGCTTTACAAATTTTAGTATTGTTCCTATATTGATAATAGGCTTAATTATATTTTTAGTCTCTAAATTTGATAAATATATTTTTTTAGTTTCTCAAATTAAAAATTAATCTTTTTAGTCATTTAAATTTTAAAAATTCATGTTTTGATCCCTAAACACTAACGCCGTTTGTAAATTGGCTTACGTGACTAACAGATAATGACATGTGAACAAAGCTGATTGGTCTTCCGTTAGCCACATAAGCCAATTTACAAACGGCGTTAGTGTTTAGAGAGACCAAAACAAGAATTTTTAAAATTTGAAAAACTAAAAAGATTAATTTTTAATTTGGAGATTAAAAAATACATTTCTCAAATTTAGGAGACTAAAAACATAATTAAGCCTTGATAATATATTTTGCATTTATTAGAACTGTATTACTCCCTCAACTTAGTTAAATTTGTTTCTTCTGATTATATCTTGCATTACTTTTTGGGCCTGTCAAGTCATTTTTTGTATTTTGAGATAGAGCTATCTTATTTATACAACAACTTACACAACTTTTTATAATTTTCTCATAATTTATTACATCTCATAATTTTCTATCCTTTTTCTCATTTCTCTTTGAGATATAAGACTGGTTGCAGAGTATGACTTTCACTGCTGGACAGATGTCACTTACGATGGCTAGCACATCGTCACAGGCACTACACATTCAATAACAAGCATCTATTTGCTAAAAGAGATCATACACACTAAATTCTTACGTCCCTTTCCCTTTACCATAAATACAATGAAGCTGTACGGAGCAATTTTTCATGCGCCTAGCTACCAGATGGAAGCAGATGTGTAGGAAACGATTATTTCCTTGCTGCTGGAAGGAGCAGTATTTTTGTGCCTCCATTATACATACATATACCTACAACAAACAAGAAAGACAAACCCCATTCAAGAAATTTCAGGCCCAGAGGTATCCATTTTTCTCCAAGTAGGATATCACTATTTCTGCCGTATCACTCGGAGACATACACTCACTTCCTTTTTGCTGTAATACTACTATCTGCAACAGAATGAGAAAGTGTAATCAATTTAACGAAAGTTCTGCAGAAGTTTCAAAGGAAAAGCAGAAGCTGAATTACTCTGACATCTCATTCACAATGTCAATTTTTCCCTTCAATGTTGGATCCCAGGCAAAGAAAATTAAAATTTTCTCATCGTAAGTCAATATGGTATACTAAAATTTGTTCATATTATTACTCTTTTACAACACTAACAACTACGTGTTAGTCTAACATTTGAGCATCGCAAGTTATACAACAAATACACACCTCACAACTGTCCGGTGGTTCATATGGATCATCTATCCCCGTGAAACCTGCAGAATTCCAAATAATAATTTAATACTGATGCACACAATTCAATCAGCAATAAAAAGAAAAATAAGCACAACCTATATAGATAACCTGGTGAAGCTAGTATAGTTGAATAACAAAACCAGCACATACATGACTCTTACACATAATACCAATAGTCCAAGAAGATACCTATTAGATGCAATTATGCAAAGCAGTAATGCGAAAAATTAAACCCAGATACCTTTGATCTTTCCAGCTCGAGCAAGCTTGTACAGTCCCTTTGGGTCCCTTGCTTCACACACATGTAGTGGCACGTCTATGAAAACCTGCAACACGTGTGAGCTGAGGGTTGTTAAGTTTGCATTGGCAATGAAGAGCCTCTTGTTTAATAATCGTAATGTTCACCATTGTTAGCACTTAGCAGATGCAAAACAACCCGCATAATTTGGTTCTCCACAATAAGAATTTACCTCAATAAAATCTCCCTTTGGCAGTAGAGCTCGGCAAGCATCCCTATCCCTTCGGTAAGGTGATATTAAACTAGTGATGCAAATAACACCTGCATCTGCCAACAGCTTTGCTACCTCACCTGAAAATTATTTGTCATGATGTTCGAATATTAATAAACAATATAGTTATATAGCAAAATACGTGGAAGATTGAGAGAAGAACTTTAGAACATATGTATATCATCTGTTCTTATGTAGTAACTCACCAATCCTTCGTATGTTCTCTGAACGATCTTCTGCTCTAAAACTAAGATCACGGTTTAGACCGTGTCGAACGTTGTCACCATCAAGGATATAAGTCAACTTTCCTTTGGAGTGCAAGCTTCTGCTCAAAGCACATGCCAGAGTGCTTTTTCCTGAAATCAATGTCTAAGACTAATTAATCAGGGAGAGAGAGAAAGAGATAGTGTTGGTATCCACTTTCTAGAAGAATGGAAGGTAAGGGAATATCATTATATTCTAAAGAAACTAAACACAATTGTCGTCATTTTCTTGGTTAACTATCAGTAGATATTCTACAGCAGAGACAATTATTATTGGAAACAAACGTGAAACTGTTTCATAAAAGACCATACTGTAATTTAAAGCATTCATAAGAGAGGAAAATTCATTTGAATTGATTGGCCTCTGTTCATCATTTCATTCCTGTTGGGCAAAAATGATCAACTGTGGTTGCATAGATGAGAGAAAAGAAGTTGAGACTGTACCATAGGGAAGAAAAGTTCCAGAGAATGGTGCATAGTAAACAACACGATGCAGCATTTTAACGGTTTAGTTATACAACAACATGAGACGTTTTGAAAAAGGAGCTATTCACTGTTTGTGCCTGTGCATATAATGTAAGACAACGGACATTATATAAAAAATAACATCATCAAACGCCAGAACTACAAATCAGAAAACCATTGGAATCCTGGCGGCATTTAAGAATGATAAAAGGAAGCCAGGACTCTGTTACTCCACACAATTGTGCACTTATTTCATCTTGACAACAATGAACTAAAGCGAACATTAAAAAACAACCACTATATATTTAAAAGTTGACTGAATTTCACAAACCTGAACCACTGAGACCTGTTAACCAAATGACACAGCCTTTTTGTTGAAGTAGCTGCTGTCTATCAAGTTTCTGGATTGGACATTCGTGCCATAAAATGTTCATCGAATCCCCAATATTTGACATCTCGCTGAGATTTTTACCTAGCTAGATAATAACCGGGTTAAATTATCATTTTTTTATTTTAATTCTAATCATATCGCTTAGACTTAAAAGTACATATTAACTGTTCTGCTTTTTTTTTCTTTAAAAAAAAAAGTTGTCAAAGGCTCCTAAACAGCATACAAGAAAGCTCAAAAACAGTAATTGAATGAAGTCCATGAGATTTCCAGTTTCAAAACATAGCAGCAAAGAGAAACAAGCCTGTGCACACTTACCGCTCCTTTGATTCTTAATGAAATTATGTTTATTTGGACAATCACCTTGGTAGCCTTTTCCCCTGATCTATGCTCAGGTTTCACCTAAGATCAGATCTTCCTGATAAATCTACCACTCTAGTGTTTCTGTTCCCCATCTCCCCAGAACCACTCAAACTCTCATCAATGTTTTGTAGCTTCAAAGACATTGGTGAACAGGTGCACCTATTTTAAGTTGACCGTTTATCAGGAGAGAAACTTAGACACAACTATTATAAAAATATTCTCTTAGGTAATACTCCATCGGATCATTTAACTCGTGTCATATTAGCTTTTTAAAGTATTCTTGAGTAGTTGAATAAAATTTTATTGAAGAATTTCTCTTTGCCAGGGCAAAGACAGAATCGTTCATGTAGCTACAAATTACTGAATAGTGTCTAACGTTGAACATGTGACCATTTTATATGTGGTGACAGTTTGCGTTCATTATCAATTATCAGTATAGACAAGTCCAAGATCGCGAACGATCTCATTCCACACTCCACTGTCGAACAACAGAAAACAACAGTAACAACACGAATAATAATGTAATAAATAAATAAAGAGCAATGAAAGCATTTCAAAATAAAATTCAGATTCCAGATCTTGATAGTACCGGATAATGCAGCAGAATGATTAGTCAAAGGCGCGAGGCCATACACTTGATGTCCCTGGCATTTAGGATTACCGTCATCGATCAAAGACGCGCCATGATCTTCCTTCGCCATAATCGGCTTCAACAAGCTTTTACGACTAAGGCCTAATCCAACGGCATTGATTCCGCAGAACTTCGCGAACCCTAACTTCTCCGCCGCCGAAGGTCCGCATTCGACGTTCTGGAACATTCCACGCCGCACGGTGGACACAGCGCTTGTACAGTGTTCATTTCCACCAGCCGAAAAGAAATTGGGTGGTGAAATCAATCAAGATTGTGTTAAGCGTTTGAAAGAGAATAGGAGAAACTGAGAAAGAGCCAAAGAGGTGTGGTACGACGCTGCACAGTCTCAGGCTCTGTAACGGTTTTCAGTTACAGCTGGCTTATGTGAATTGCGACAGGCTAGGCTAGGCCTAAGACATAGAAAATACTGTCAATAAATACATCAAATACTCGGTTTGCTAGCTTATATATATATCATTGAGAAAATATCAGCATCTTGCGAAGGTAGATTTTTCGTTGAAATAGTATCTTTTACCGAGTTAGATCATAGATGATATTTGCTGTACTAGTAAAACATGTAAAACGTTTAAAATTCATGTAGTGAGTGTTGTCCTTTCAGACAATTGAAGCAGCAGCGAAGACAGATGATGTTGGGGTGGTGGTGGCGGGAGCTGGACTGCGTATTCTGCGTGGGCACGTTAAGGTGGAAAATGACAGTGGTCTGGCCTGGCGGGATAGGGAATGATGCTTATTTATTTCCTTTTTGTTGTGCGGGGGATATTCCAAAGTAATGCTTGCTGCCACCTCAGTAGTCACTAATCACGATGGATTTGTTGTTCTTAATAATTATGTTCAATTTTGCGCTCCAGCGTTGGGTCTCGTTCGCCTAAACACCAATAGACTTTTTATTATAACTAGGATTTTGTTTTATATAATTAATTAAAATTTATAATAAATATTTTTGAATGTATAAATTATATTTTAGATTAATGATAAATAATTGTGATATGAGGTCATTTTTAAATACTGATATATTTTTTTAGAAAAATATTAAAATTTAATTTAAAAATAAAGATGATAAGAGATTAAGAAAATTTCTTAGAAACATTTTCATTGAAGAAAAACTTCTAAAAATATTTTCGTTGAAGAATAACTCCTAAAAACGCTTTTATATAGAATAGTTATTCCAATCAATATAGACAGAGGATAATAAAAAATATATTTACCCAAATACTCATCTCCTTAAAATATTTAATTATTTACTTAAATACTTATCTTTTCACCCAATTAAGAAATAGGCTTTTGAAATTCAACATAAATTTTTTACTTTTGTTTAATATAGAAATGGGAAATAAGGGATGGAAAAGTCGATTTCCCAATGTTCTTTTTTATTTTTTTAACTAAATAATTAATTTAGTTTATGATTAATTTTTGTTTTTGTTATCATGTTATAGACATGAAATATCTACGTTTTATCGATGACTAATCTCTATCAGATAATCTGATTGGACATCTTTAATATGGTCTCCTCTCACAATTAAATTTTTTAATCTACAAGGCTTGAAATTGAGAATTTGCTTAAGAAATTCAAACCTAGTTCCACTCGGACTAATGTAATGTTAATAGTTTATGGTTAATTTAAATAATTAATTAATATTATATAATTAATTAATTAATTTGAATAAATTAAATAATAATTTAAATAAATAATTAATTTGAATAATTAAATAATTAATTAACTAATATAATTAGTTAATTTGGAGAATTAATTAGTTTAAATAAATAAATAATTTAAATAAATAATTAGTTAAAACAATTAAATAAATAAATAATTAGTTTAAATAAATAATTAGTTTATGTTTAAAATGTGTTAGAATTAAGAATTTAGGTTAAAATGATGCATTTTTAGTGTAAAAAAATTATCAAATTATATTGTCAATATAAAATATTATACAAATGCACTAAGTGTCAACACGATAAGGACCGTTTTTCCTATTATGGCCCTGATTTCGACACAATCCACATCTTTTGGGATGGCCCTCTTTCCTAAGTTCCATCTCTTTACGAATGCGGATAGATTTAGAATGACCTTTTGGATTTCTCTGCATTTTTGGATTGTGGTGCAAAACATCTCTCTCATAATTTATCCCATAACCTTCGTTTGCCACTACACTTAACTTTTCATTGTAAATATTGGACACATATTGCAACATGTACACAGGAGAAATAAATTGCATGTAATCGATATGTAAATGAAAACATACAACGATAACATGTGAGCAGTGGTGCGACTGTAAAAAATTTGAAGCATCGCACATCGCCTGCTCACATGTTATCATTGCATGTTCATATGTACGTGACAATTACATGCTATTTGTTCTTCTTGTGTACACGTTGCAATATATGTTCAATGGTTATATCTAGGGATGGAGTCAAAGTTAGAACATAGGAGCCAATAATTACTGAAGAAGAATTTACTTTCAGATTGTTGGAAAATAGGAGAGGAATCTTGTGTAATCTAGCTAAGACAAAACAAGACAAATGAAGATAATATAAGAAAAATAGTGATAGGATAAGAGAATGTTTGATGGTGTATCTCAAAATTTAAGAAGTCAATTCCTTTTGACGTAAGTTTACCCCACTGATAAAGGTTAGTACATACAAATTAATTCTCAAATTAATTTATAATCAAATCAATATAAAAGAAAGGCTAATAAAATCATTTGACTACAAATGCAATAATTTATAGTCTTTAAAAAAAATAAAAGAATGTCATTAATTATCTTCACAATAAAGACTATGAAAAAATAATATTTTGTCAAAAAGAAAAAAAATAACACTTTATTATTATTATTTCTATAAATAAAGATATATAGTAACTCTATTATATATATTACAAATTTTAAAATTAAAAGGCCCCCACTTATACTACTAAATCTGTCCTTGGAGTCACCCTAAAAGATGTAAAGTGTGTTTAAATGAGGGTCATAGTAAGAAAAATTGTCTGTATCCTATTGATACTTAATGTATTTGTATCATACTTTGCATTGGTAATATAATCTGATGACTTTTTTACACTAAAAATGCATCATGTTAATCTAAATTCCTAATTCTAACACAATTTAAACCATAAACTAATTACTTATTTAAATAAAAAATAAAACATTAATACATTTAATTATTTAAATTAACTATAAACTAAATTAATTATTCAACTTAAAAAAAAAAGGGACATTGGGAAATCGGCTTTTCAAATTTCAATCCCCAATTTTGAATCTATATAAAACAGAAGAAAAAAAATTATGTTGAGAAATCTGATTTTCAAAGGCCGATTTTTTAATTGGGTGAAAAAGATGAGTATTTAGGTAGATGAGTATTTGTGTAAATAATTTTTTTTTAAGATTATTATAATAAAAAAGGTCACAAGTTTTTTTTGTTCTTAATAATGTCATAATAATGATGTTCAACTTTGCGCTCCAGCGTTGTGTCTCACTCACCTAAACCAATTCGTGTTGAGTTATATATTTACTTTATGGTATGTTTGATTTACAAAAGAAAGTAAACAAAAAAAAAAGAATAGGAAAGAAAAGAAGTAAAAGGTGAGATAATTTTTTAGATTGTTTGGTAAAAAAAATGAAAAGAGTGTGTGTATTAATTGATATAAATATTTTAAATAAAAAATGAAATATAATGTAAAAAAAAATATTTTTTTATATAAAAATAAGACACTCTTTCTTTTTTTTCCTTTTCCTTTTGGAGAGAAGACGAAAATAACATGAATGCACTTGTAACAATCCTTCCTTCTTTTATCTTCAATTAAACCAAAAAATGATTAAAAATATAAGAATTTTTCTTCCTTCCTCAATCTATTCTCTCACTTTTATGATACCAACGAAGCCGTAACCTTATTAAAATGTATAAAGCATTCCGTAGCATGTTTGGCCACTTGTTCTCAATTGTTCTTTTTCTTTAATAATATTAATACCAAATAAAAACGGAGAACTGCATGCATAAAAAGAATTAAAAAGGACAAATAGCTGTGATCCGTGATAAAACTGGAGATATTGCGATTTGTCATTACTCATGGGATATAGATATAGATCAGATGTGACCAAGGCAATGGTACATCCTTTTATCCTTTAAGAAATAATGAGTTGATGCGACACTTAGCACCAGCGATTGAGTTAAATCAATAATTGAGAAGTGGAGACACTGTGCACTACTCAGAGCATCTCCAACACAATTGCTTAAAAGAGTTGCTAAACGTATAAGAACGTTGCTTAACCGAAGTGAGTGTTGGAGCATTTGAAGTGGCGTTGCTTGTACAAGCAATATTGTTTAACCATTTTTTGGTAAAAAAAAAAGATACTTTTTAGGTCAAAAATCAACAAAAAAGAGGGAAATATAACAGTCACAATACACAAAATCAAAAACAAACATAATCTGTACCAATCATAATACAATTGTGAAAACAAAATCATGAAACAAATTAAAAAAAAAAGCCAAACTCTGCTCGAGAATGGCCGAATCTGCACCGGGAATGGCCGAATCTGCACCAGGAACGGGCGGATCTGCACCGTTAAGGCTTGATCTACACCGGAAAGGCCCGATCTGTGACAGAGAATCAACAAGAAAGGGGAAACGGAGAGGGCGCGCGATGAGACGCTGAGATGCCGTCAATCGACGCTGAGACGCTATTCGTCTTCGCAAACGACAACGTCATCTCGTCGTCGGAGGCTGGGTTTGGGAGCAGAGAAGGTGCGGGGTTTAGGAGAAAACGTGGGGACGCTGGGCGCTGTTGGGAGAAAGGCCAGCGAAAAGGTGAGAAGGGGGAGGAGAAAAGGTGGAGAAGGAGTGGGGAGACGAGGTAGCAAAAATAAACGTGAAAAGGGGATGAGAAGAAAGTAGGGAGAGGAGGCAACGTAAATAAAAAATAATTTGAATAAATTTAATGTAAATTGTGCAAATGTAGCCGTTGAATAACGTTGGACGCTTTCAACGTTACAAAAAATGGTAACAAAGTTACCGTTGAGTTACAATAGTGAGTTATTTTGAGGGTAAAAATTTCCTATAAATTGTGGAACAAATGTGTTTCAACTCACAATTGATCTCAAGCAAAATTATCTACTATTGTTACTTCTCTCAGTTAATTTTACTCACTGTTATTTTCTTCAAATCTGTATTTTTTTTCTTTTTTGTTGTCTTCAAATGGATAACAATCAATTTAATTTTTCTTTATGGAATTTTATGCAAAATCACCAACCTTCTATGAGTGAAAATTCTCAAAATCCTCAATCTTTTTCTATGTTTCCAACCCTACCACCATACCCCACCATGTTTCCTCCATCTTGGCCTATGTTTCCAACCCTTCCTCCAATCAACCAAACCCCTATAAGTGGAGTCAACTCCACTAATGAGGAACCCAAAACACCAGTTGTCTCTATATCGGAGCCTCAAATTCCACCATTTTCCACTCAAGTCGGCATAGAAAGCATTGAACACGATGAAGGAGGAAACAATTCTAGTAAAAAAAAATCCAGAGTCAGATTCTCAACCAAAGAGAATACACTTCTTATCCAATCATGGCTCAACGTGTCAAAGGATGCAATCGTAGGAGTTGACCAAAATGGAGATAGTTTCTAGTTAAGGATAAGAGATAACTATAACAACTATCATGGCCAATTGAAGAATCAAGAAGCTGCTCAACTGAAAGCTTGGTGGCATCGCTTGAATAAGTTTGTTCAAAAATTCGCAGGGTGTTATAAACAAGCTATAGGCTGAAAGAAGAGTGGGACCTCGAAGAATGATGTCATTGCTGATGCATATTATATTTATTGTCAAAATGAAGGTTCTGAGTTCAAATATGAGCATGCATGGCGACTGTTAAAGAACGAACCAAAATGGACATCTGAATTAAGGGGAAACCAATCAACAAGACCAAAGAGGGCATCTGAATCATCTTTTAATCCAGAGACACCAACAAGTTTTGAGTATGATCCAACTTCACCGTCAGTCCTCCCAATAGGACAAAAGGTAGCGAAAATGAAGAGGGCATCAAAAGCAATTGACACTTCTGAACTCAACAAAAACTTTGTAGTGGTGAAAGAGTCAATTAAGGACAAAATGACACTTATGGAAAAAATGGCACGCATTAAGGACGAAGAGAACAAGATAAAGAAGGAGCAGCTGCAATTGAAGAGGCACACTATGGAGTTGGAGATTCTCTTTAGGGATATAACCGGGATGACAGCGAGACAACTTCAAAATCATGAAAAATTATGTGATAAAATTACAGAATCACAAGGAATTAATTAGGATTCTGTAATGTATTTCTTAAGGAATTATGTATTTCTTAATCAATTCAGTTTATTTTAATTAAATAGGACTTGTGTTTGTTCAATCTTTTTATAATTTAATTATATGTTAATTTATTTAAAAAGTAGTTGTTAAAAACTAGCCGTTAAAACTAGTCGTTGAAAACTATCTGTTAAAAACTATCCGTTGAAAACTAGTTGTTACAAACTAGCCGTTGAAAACTAGTCGTTGAAAGCTAGCCGTTGTGTTCTACCCTATATATACTCTCAACATATTGAATCCACGTTGTGAAATATTCTTCCCTTCAAATATATTATCAATCTTCTATTGGAGTGAATCCATCTAATGGATCCAAATAATTTGGACAACTTCAGCAAACTATGGTGGCAAATCGTAGAAGATGATTTAATGGACAACACTGAAGAAGAATACATGATGTCAATACTTGAATGTCAAAGCCAACAAGTAGCCAACAACTTCACTAGGCGCATGAGTACAAGAACGATGGTAGATCGGAATCGTGAACAAGGTCATAATCAACTGTTCAATGACTACTTTTCTGAAAATTCGGTATACACATATACTCAATTTCAACGAAGGTTTCGGATGCAAAGACCTATTTTCCTTCGAATTGTAGAAGCCATTGGAAATCATGATGCGTATTTCCAGATGAGGGTCGATGCCATTGGTAGAAGGGGCCTTTCACCGTTACAAAAATACACTGCCGCTATTCATATATTAGCATATGGATCACCTAGCAGATAGTGTAGATGAATATGTTCAAATTGGTGAAAGTACTACAGTGGAATGCTTAGAGAGATTTGTCAATGGTGTGAATGAGCTATTTGGAGCTGAATACTTAAGAAAGCCTGACAACAATGACGTTCAACGCTTACTACAAATTGGGGAGGCACATGGCTTTCCAGGATATGTTGGGTTCCATTGATTGCATGCACTAGGAATGGAAAAATTGTTCAGTCGCATGGAAAGGCCAATTTTGTCGAGGTGATCATGCCAAGCCCACGATCATGCTTGAAGTAGTGGCATCACAAGACTTATGGATTTGGCATGCATTTTTTGGCATAGCAGGTTCAAACAACGACATCAATGTATTAAACTAATCCCCTCTGTTTAATGACGTTTTGGAAGGACAAGCTCCTACAGTCCAATATACAATAAATAGAACCTCATATAATGTGGGGTACTATTTAGCAGATGGTATTTATCCTAAGTGGGCTACATTTGTCAAAACCATTCCAATGTCGCAAGGAGAAAAGAGAAAATTATTTGCCCAACACTAAGAATTAGCAAGAAAGGATGTGGAACATGCATTTGGAGTGCTTCAATCTCGATTTGCGATTGTTCGTGGTCTAGCCCGTGCTTGGCACATGGATACAATTAAGAAAATAATATATGCATGCATTATATTGCATAACATGATTGTTGAAGATAAACGACATACTTCTGTTACTAATTTTGAATATGATCACAAAAACAATGATTTCTCTACAAATGAAGTATCCAATGGTCCTCATCTTGATTTTGCAACCTACTTGCAAAGGAGAGTTGAAGTTTGCGAAAAACAGTGTCACTGACAACTTCAAGCAAATTTAGTTAAGCATATTTGGGAACGTTTCAGACACGAAGATAACGAAAATTAATTTTTTAATTATTATAATGTTATGTACTTGTCATTTATGTGTTTTTATCTTATTGTCATAAATAAAATAAATTAGTATCATTCTATTTTTCTTTAATCATTTACATATTTATTATTTTAAAATTATAATACAAATAATATTTTAATCTAAAATAAAAATATATAAATATAAGTATTAATATGTGGGGTTAATTGTAGGACTCACTTAAATAAGTTAAGAACCCACTTTAAGCAACTTTAATATTGGAGCAAATTTTTAGATAGAGTTTTTAAGCTTAAGTGGCATTGTGGGCCCCACAAATTTGATATAAGCAACTTTGTATAAGCAAACATGCTGGTGGGGGATTATCAATCTGATTGTGGAGATGAATTTTATTTTATTTTATTTTTAATTTTTGTTTCTGGAGTGTACATTTCCATAGGGTGCAATGCTTTGGTTGCCGTTTCTTTCCCTCATTTTTCTGTTGATTCCACTGAGTATGTGCCTAAAAATTATTTTTTATTCTCCAAACGCAGTTAAACAATGTGCTTAAATAAGCAACCCACTTTTTGTAAGCACTGCCACATAATTTGCCCCAATGGTGATATTTGATAAGCAACACATCTTAAACGTAAGAAACGGAGTTAAGCTCCCCCATTGGAGATGCTCTAACTACCGTATCCGGAGCGGATACTCCAACTTTAAAGCGGGAATTGTTGGATATAGTTGATGGGTTTTCAACTGTTGGATTAATATAGTGTTTAAGATTTGGACACGTGTTCTTTTTTACCATGTATCAGTTGGATTTCAAACTCCAGACGGTATTAGCTACCCAAAAAAAACTCCTCATGGCATTTAAGGGTGGCAAAGCGGGTCAGCCTACCCCATTTTGGCTCGTCCCACCATTAATCTACCAAAAACAAGCCAAGATGGGCTAGCCCGCTTGTTGACGATGAGTTGAGTCTTCTAGCCAGTCTTGTTTTAAGGGTGGGCTGGCAGGCTGGCCCGCCTGAAATTAAAATAAAAAAAAACTCATTAATGCTTTCATGAAGTAAAAACATCAAAAGAAATAAAAATTTAATTTAATTATGATAGATCCAAGCGAAGTTGAGAACTCCCAATGGACAATTTTGATACTCTATCTTTCTTCAAAATGTTAAAATAAAAAGAAAGTATTCCTTTTATTCATATTTGCTAGAACCAATTAATGGATAATACAACTAAAATCTACAAGCAATAGGTGTATGCATATGTGTAGTGAACGGAAGGGTAATACAAATAATAGAAAGTTACAATTAGAAACCTAAAACTAAAAGCAACATATATTTAAAAAAAAAAAAAAGGCCCGATGTGCTGGGTAGGGCGGGCTGAGGCGGGTTTGGCAGGCTGACTTGTCTAACCCCCTGCCATTTTCTTGGCGAGCCCAACCCACTTTGCCACCCCTAATGGCATTCATGGTTGAACCTACTAATAAATATGTTGTATGTTGTACTAGATGAACGTGCCACCATGGCTCATCTCGTCAGAATATTCTCAATCTCCATTGCCATTACCACCGTCGGCGACTGTTGTTGTTGTGGGTCCGGCTGCGGCGACACTACATCCAACATCACGGTATTCATTGTCAGAGCAACTCTTCCTCCTTCCATTGTTCTCTTCTTCTGTCTAAAATTGAAAGAGAGAGATAAAAGACAACTATCTTCTTCCATTATCTTTTTTTTTTCTTTCTAAATTTAAATGAAAAATTTTTATACCAAAATTATCTTTATCTCATCCCATTGTTATTAATTAAGAAACTTCAATTTGGAGCCAAACAAAACTTACCTTTTGTAGTCCCATTTGTGACAAACTACTCAATCTATTTTAACATTTCGCAATTAATTCTAAAACTAAAATCTCCAATGCAATATGATAATAGCATATGTTATAGAATAGATGTTGGAAATGAAGTTTAAGCAACAAAATGTCTAAATAAATACATATATATGTTATATAATAAATAGATTTTGGAAACGAATTTGAGCAAGTGTCACAAAATTGATTCCTCAACACAAACTTCATAAAGCACAAGTTTGAAGACAGATAAATAAGTAGAAGTTAAGAAAAATTATTTAACTGAAGGATCTAAGTATACTCTTAATGAAATTAATTTCAACATACATTTGAATGGCACTAACATGCCACCAAAAAGACCCAACATATCCATCAACTTAACTCTATTAGCATTTTGTTGGAAAATAACATGAATATGGCTTATATTTTGGCAATATTCATAATTTAATTTCATGTAATTGTTACAAATTTTGAATTATTAGCTTTTAATTATAAATTATTAGCTTTTAATTAGTATTATTGGCTTTTAATGGAGGAGCCAATTAAGGACAGTTACAGTTTTTGATTTTATGAAGGAGTCCCTTGCCTTACCTATAAATAGCCTGTGATGCTCCATTGATTCACACACCTCATAAAAGGCTAAGGCTAGAAGAACCTTCTATTTTCTTTCTTTCTCTTTCTAAACTTTATTGTGAGATTTAGGCATTCGATTATTTCTTGTGATAACAATGGCTGCAAGTGGAGGTAAGCTTCCGCATTATACCCTTTTATATCTTTTCTATATTTAAGATCTTATAGTTACTCTTGCTTTGTATCAAGGACCAATGACAAATTAAATGAATATTATTTAGTATTCATGATAGAGGTCCATCAATTGGTATCAGCGCCAAGCTTGTAGCCTTGTTATCTTTTTTTATATTCTTCTAGCATTACAAGTCAATTCGAATATATAAGTATGGCCAAAATGTTATTACGGGATATATTACCATTAAAGTAATTTATTTTATATAATTAATCGTTGCACATCGTAAACTATGCACCACAAACTCCTCTTTTTTTTTTTTATCACTTTCATTATTGTTTTCAATGAGTTATAATAATCATTCTTTATTTTTATTTTTTTTAATAGAGTTAACATGATGTCTTATAATAAAGTTGCTTTATAGGACATATGAAGCTGATTGCTCGTGATTTATAATTCATTGAATTTAATTATGCTTTAATATTATATGTTAAATAAATATTGGATCAATATATATAAATTATTAAAGCAATTTGTGCCATGTATTCTTTTGACCGAAAGTTGTAATGATTACGTGTCTAGGAATAGCCATAGCATCCTAGGCATGTGATAAAGAAATTATTACTTGGCCCCATAGGGAAGTAATAATTAATCAAGATCAAATATCATGATATTTCTATACCCATAGGCATGATTTATTTATGGTATTTGTACATGAAACTTGTAAATTCTATGCATGTCTCGCACCTCTGCCCATAGGAAGGCTTGAATTTACTTGTTAAATTTTATTCGTAGCATTGATTTATGTGATCCTTGTATTGCAGTTGTTTCTAGTAATTTGCTTGAATCTCGTATTCCTTTGTTGATTGGTGATAACTATGTTGATTGGAAATAGCACATTCTCTTGACCTTGGGGTGTATGGAACTGGACTTAGCACTTCGTGTGGATGAACCACCCATCCCTACGAAAGGTAGTGCTTAAGAGGAAAAGGCTAACTATGATCGATGGGAGCAATCAAATCGCTTAAGTTTAATGCTCATTAAGTCTCATATAAGCAAAAGCATTAGGGGATCCATTCCCAATTATGATAAGGTTAAGGCTTATATGAAGGCTATTGAGGAGCAGTTTGTTAGCTCTGATAAGTCCATGGCCAGCACCCTAATGAAGAAGCTTTCAAGCATAAGTATGACAAGAGTAAAGGTGTGCGTGAACACATCATGGAAATGAGGGATACTGCTGCTAAACTTAAGTCCCTATAAGTTGAAATTTATAGGTCATTTCTTGTTCATTTCATTCTTAACTCACTTCCTATGGAATATGGTCCTTTTAAAATTTTTATAGCACACATAAGGATAAATGGTCTATTAATGAACTTTTGACTATGTGTGTTCAAGAGGAAGAAAGACTAAAGCATGAGACACCTGAAAGTGCTCATATGGTGACTCATGAAAAAGGAAATAGGAGAAGGGGTAATGGTGTTCCCGGAGTCCGCAAGACTATCTAAATGAAGTGAAATGGGAAAAAGGTGAATTGCTTTTTTTGCAAGAAGGTGGGACATATGAAGAAAGATTGTCTCAAATACAAGAAGTAGCTTGAAAAGAAAGGTAATTTTGCCTTTAACCTGTTTTGAACCAAATTTTATTGAAGCTCCTAGCAATACTTGGTGGATTAATTTAGGTTCTACAATTCACATTGCTAATAATGTGTAGGGCTTTCTAAACCTGCGGAATCTAGTGGGAAGTGAACAAAGCATCTATGCAGGAAATTAGATGAGTTCACATGTGAAGGCTATTGGAACTTTTAAACTTGTTTTGAATTCTGGTTTTTGCTTGTTATTAGAAAACACTTTCTATGTTCCCTTTTTTTCTAGAAACTTGATTTCTGTTTCTAAGCTTACGCATATTGGTTTTTCTTTTCTTTTTTGTGATGTTTCTTTTGAATTGCTTAAAGATAATAAAGTTGTTGGTTGTGGTTTTTTAGTTGAAAATTTATTTAAGCTTTCATTAGATCCTATTTTTGAAACAAGTCTCATAGCCTTACATACCAACATTGGTACTAAGCAAAGTATTGTAAATGAAAATTCATCCATGCTTTGGCATAAACGTTTAGGGTACATTTCTCTCGAAAGAATTAAAAGATTAGTAAAGGAATAAATTCTTAAGAAACTTGACTTTACTGATTTTAGTACTTGTGTAGAATGCATAAAGGAAAGCATACTAACAAGACTACTAAAGGTGCCCAAAGAAGTAGTGAGCTTCTTGAAATTATTCATACGGATATCTATGGACCTTTTCCCACACCTTGTTTAAATGGTCAAAAATATTTTATTTCATTTATCAATGACCACTCAAGATTTATGTATCTCTATCTTCTATATGAAAAGTCTGAAGCACTTGATGCTTTTAAAGTTTTCAAAGCCGAAGTAAAGAAACAAAAGGAAAAGAAAATAAAGATTGTAAGATCTGATAGAGGTGGGGAATATTATGATAGATACACATAAAAGGGACAACAAATCGGTCCATTTGCAAAGTTTCTTATAGAGGAGGGTATTGTTGCCCAATATACTATGACAGGTACACCACAACAAAATGGTGTTGCCAAAAGAAGAAATTGCACGCTTGTGGAAATGGTTAAAAGCATGATTAGCAGCTCAAAGGTATTACCTATGTCCTTATGGAGTGAAGCTTTGAAAACAGTCGTGTATATATTAAATAGGGTACCATCTAAAGTCGTTCCAAAAACACCCTTTGAAATTTGGAATGGATGGAAACCTAGTTTAAGAGATTTACACATATGGGGTTGTCTAGTTGAAGTTAGGATTTATAATCCAAACATTGGGAAATTGGACTCAAGAACCACTAGTGGATATTTTATTGGCTATCCAAATAACTCCAAAGGCTATAGGTTTTATTGTCCTTCTCACACTCCTAAAATAGTTGAAGCTAGAAATGCAAAGTTTCTTGAAGATCATGAAGTTAGTGGGAGTGGAAACACTCAACAAATGGAATTTGAAGAAATAAAAGAATCACCTATGATACCTTTAAAAGCAACAGAGTTGATTGGTGTTCAAAATAATCAACATGACACTATTAAACATCAACCAACTCATCAAGAACCACAAGTTGAGAATATACCACATGAGGAACCCACTAATATAGAACCTATTAATCAAGAACCAATAGAAACAAGGAGATTTACAAGAACTAGAAAGTCAGCAATTTCTAGTAACTATATTGTGTACCTTCAAGAATTTGACTTTGATGTCGGACTTAAGGATGATCCTACTATGTTTTCACAAGCCATGAGTAGAGAAGATTCTAAGCTATGGTATGAAGCCATGAATGAAGAAATGGAATCTATGACTAAAAATAAAGTTTGGGATCTAGTAGAATTACCAAAGGGAGTCTTTTTAGTAGGTTGTAAATGGATCTTTAAAACTAAAAAAGACTCAACCGGTAATGTCGAAAGATATAAAGCAAGACTTGTTGTCAAAGGCTTTACTCAAAAAGAAGGTATTGATTATCATGAAACTTTCTCTGCAGTTTCTAAGAAAGATTCATTTAGGATAATCATGGCCTTGGTAGCTTATTTTGATCTTGAATTACATCAAATGGATGTGAAAAACGCATTTTTGAATAGGGATCTTGAAGAAGAAGTGTACATGTCTCAACCTATAGGGTTTGAAAGCGTAAAAGGTAATCACTTAGTTTGCAAGCTTAAAAGATCTATATATAGGCTAAAACAAGCATCTCAACAATGGTATATAAAGTTTCACAATGCTGTTTTCCAAATATGAATTTGAGGAAAATGTTGTAGACCAATGCATATACCTTAAAGTTAGTGGGAGTAAGTTTATCTTTTTAGTCTTATATGTAGATGACATTTTACTTGCAAGTAGTAACTTAGGTTTTTTGCATGATACCAAATTTTTCCTCTTACAAAACTTTGATATGAAGGATATGGGTGAAGCCTTCTATGTTATTGGCATAAAGATTCATAGAGATGGATCTTTAAGAACATTGGGATTATCTCAAAAGACCTAAATAGAAAAGGTTTTGAAAAGATTTAATATGCAGAATTGTTCATCAATTGCTGCACCTATAGTTAAAGGGGAAAAATTTAATCTCAATCAATGTCCTCAAACAACATTGGAACAAGCAGAGATGAAAATATTCCCTATACTTTAGCGGTAGGAAGTCTCATGTATGCTCAAGTAAGCACTAGGCCAGATATTGCATTCGCGATAGGAATGCTAGGAAGATATCAAAGCAATCCAGGCATAGTACATTAGAAGGTAGCAAAAAGGATTATGAGATACCTTCAAGGAACCAAGGATTATAAGCTAACATGCAAGCATTCTGATAATTTGGAAATAAAAGGATATACATATTCAGATTTTCCTAGGATGCATGGACTCAAAAAGGTCAACTTCAGGCTATATCTTCTTTTTAGCCGAAAGTGCTATCTCTTGGAGAAGCAAAAAGCAAACAATCATTGCATCATCCACTATGGAAGCAGAATTTATTGGTTGCTATGAAGCGACATCACAGGCTAAATAGTTAAAGAATTTTGTTTTTGGTCTAAAGGTTGTAAATTCTATTGAAAGACCAATAAAAATCTTTTGTGATAATTCGGCTGTGGTATTCTTCCCAAAGAATAATAAAAGTGGAAGCCGAAGTAAGCATATAGATATCAAGTTTTTGGTTGTAAGAGAAGACATTAAGAGGGAGTTAATTTCCATAGAACACATAGACACAAAATCCATGATTGCTGATCCATTAACTAAAGGATTGCCAGCCAAAGTATTTCAGAATCATGTAATTCATATGGGTCTTACTAGTTTACATTGATGTGTTTTCAATTATATGACTTTGTGCACATTAAGTTTGTCATGTAAAGTTTTGATTCGAATCAATAAAGTTTCGAACCCTATTTTATTCACTTAGAAAAGGGTATGCATTGTAATGCATGGAATGAAACGTTTTATCTATAATATAATCGCCATGATTCCTACATGATAATTTCTAAGTGACTATATAAAGTTTAAATAGACAAGTTGTGGCCATATTTTTAAAATAAAGATTATCATTGACGAAATATGAGCCAAGTGGGAGAATGTTGGAAAATAACATGAATGTGGCTTATATTTTGGCAATATTCATAATTTAATTTCATGTAACTGTTACAAATTTTGAATTATTAGCTTTTAATTAGTATTATTGGCTTTTAATAGAGGAGCTAATTAAGGAAAAATTACAGTTTTTGATTTTATGAAGGGGTCTATTGCCTTGCCTATAAATAGCTTGTGATGCTCTATTAATTCACACACCTCAAAAAACGCTAAGGCTAGAAGAACCTTCTATTTTTTTTCTTTCTCTTTCTAAACTTTATTGTGAGATTTAGGCATTCGATTCTTTCTTGTGATAACAATGGCTGCAAGTGGAGGTAAGCTCCCGCATTATACCCTTTTATATCTTTTCTATAGTTAAGAACTTATAGTTACTCTTGCTTTGTATCAAGGACCAATGACAAATTAAATGAATATTATTTAGTATTCATGATAAAGGTCCATCACATTTTTCACTAGACCTCTTGCAATTGGAAAGAAATAACAATGACAAAAGATATTACAGTAAATATTAAAATTACATTGAAGTAATCTAGATTTGGACAATTAAAATTGAGACCTATAAGTTATTCATGAAATTCTAATTTTTCCCTGACCTGCTGTTGCTTGAGCAGATTGAATACAAATATATTAAAATACAAACATCCATCTATTTCTACAACATTATAGTCAGTTTGAATCTATACAGTGCTACATCAACACTTCTCCATACAAATTCCAATGCAACCAAATGGCTCCGCAAATTCATTGTTTCTTTTTGCCCCTTCAAGTGTTGTTCATAAATCATTTTCGCCTGAATTTTCCAGAGCGAGCGGCTACTACAATGACGCTACAACCTCAAGCCACAGAACCTCTTCTTCAACGACAACCTCAAGGTCTCCTTTTTGCACTGTCAGAGCAACTCAAGAATCACCTCCTCCACATTATGTGTAGCATGCCTGTGTACTTCACATTGAAGATCCTCCGTCGCAGCGACAACCTCCATAGCCACTGTCAACCATGGATGCCGTGTGTTTTTTTTGGGTAGTTAATTTCTTTAGGAGTTTGAACTTTAACTCATACATGTTAAAATTGAAAAAAAAAAAAGGGAACAATTGTCTAAATCCTAAACGTTATATTAATCCAATGTCTATCTTTGCCGAAGGGGGGCAGGTTCAAGTTGGAATTTATAAAAGGTATGAACAAAAAAAATTAAACCCAATCTTATTTTTGTTAGATTTTATCGAGTTCAAAAAAATTCACAAAAAATTCATCTTACACTTTTTTAAAAATTAATTTATTCATATATTTTTAAATAAATCATAAATTAAATTATTAATTATATTTCAATTCAAGCAATAAGTGAAATTTAATAAATAATAAAAAATATTTACGAATTAAATTATATTTTTAGTTAAATCTATAATTTTATTTATTTTATTTAATTATTATTATAATATTATTTATTTAACTATTAAACTAATTAATTTATATTTTTAATAATTATAAAAAATAAAGTTTGAAAAAATTTACATAATTAATAATTATATAATATATATAATAATTGAATTATACACACACACACACACACACATATATATATATAGTATAGGGGTGGGTATGGGATGGAGGTTATACACCCGACCTTGCTTTCTCATGTTGGGAAAAATCCGACCTTAATCTCGGTTAAAGTGAGTTTTTTCTATCAAAGTTGAGGTAGGATCGAACGGGTATCTATAAGTTCAATTTTTATTGTCATACCTACTACTAACTACACTTGGTCATTCACCGCTTCCTTTCTCTATTTCATTGCCAGTATATTCGACTCTTTAATATAACTTGTCAATTTTCATTTTATTCTTCTAACATTTTAAACTACAAAATAGTTAATTAAAGTTTAATGATTAAACAATTTCAACATCTCACCCTATATGATAATTATGCAATCATTATCTTACAACATAATTAATCTCAAATTGAATATAAAAATTATTAATTTTGAAAAACTTCTCTTAATAATTACAATAATTGTAAGTATTATTAATAATATTTTATAAGATAAAATGGGCTATGCACTGATAATATAAAGCAGTTTTATACTGTCATCCAATCACAATCCATTATGTATGGTAAGTTTGTTGACTTTTATAACAATTACCTTAAAAGTCATACCAATGGTGATTTTTGATTAGTTAACAGTGTAAAACTGCTTTACACTGACAGTGCATAACCATCAAACTCATTTATAAACAATACATGCATTCAAAAAGATTTTTTTTAATATAGTTTAACACTTCTAGTATAACATTAATTTTTGTTGTTAGTATTTCTTTCACTAACTTCAATTTAGGAAAAAAAATGTCAAGACCAATAATATTGAATTAATGCTCACTAAAATTTAAATTTGTTTCAAGATTAATGCAATATTATTTTAATTCATTCTCTTTTAAATTTTTTAACTATTAGAATTCAAATAAAAAAAAACCAAAGCTATTTCATATTTTAAAATTTCTTCAAATAAATTGTGAATAAAAGAATATGAATTGATTTGATTTGTATGCAACATAATCAAAACAAAAAGAATTAATTTTTTTATAAGAATCAAAAGAATTAATCTTTTGTGTGATCTCATGATTATCATTTTCATCAAGATATCTTTTTATGAATGCTACTATTTTTATGAAATTTAATCTCTATGTTTATTTTAGTGACAATTTTTTTGCTTAAACTCAAAGCAAATGTAAACTAATTTTTCCTGTGACTTTTTAAATGAATAATGAAATTTCTCAAATAATCTACAACAATATATGCATATATACATATTTTTAAATTGCATAATCTTATTAACAAACTAACTACAATAATATAATAAAATTTATTATGCAATAATTTACATTAAAATTATTTTATTAAAGATTATAAATAATTAGGAGCTTGAACGGGGCCTAAGGCGATGTTGCCCTTGTGCGAGCCATGACCCTGACAAGATGTCAATGAGATGTCGAGATTGCCAACAAAAAATAGAGAGTCATTTAGAAGATTACTTCACAAGCATGAACTGTAAACAATTTTATGGTCACAATTACTTAGCTTGTTCTTGGACACTTTTTTGAGGAGAGTTATCCATCAAATAAGATTTTAATGGCTTTAGCAAGAATCAAACCCGCATTTATAAAGAAAATGAGATTTAATTTAATTTAATTGTTAATATGGAAAGTATGGATTCAATCTTAACATTATCAAAATATTAATTAGTACTTAAATTTAATAATTATCACTTAATTTAAATTTTAATATATTTTGGTCAATATCGTTAGTATGTATTAGAGACAAAATTAACATATTTAGTCATAACATTAGTATGTAGAGTTTAATGGTCATACATTGATAGTGTAAAGTAGTTTTACATTGTCATTCAATCACAAACAATCATTTATTGTAAGTTTGTTGACTTTTATAATAAATAATTTAAAAGTCATATTAATGGTGATTTCTGATTAGATGACAGTGTAAAACATTTTACACTGATAGTGCAAGACCATTAAACTCTTAGTATGCATTAGAGACAAAATTACTAGATAGGTATCGAAATTAAAAACTAATTAATTTTTTTTAATAGTGGATATCAAGTTAACTCGTGATATTAATTTTATTAATTAAATCAAATAATAATATCAAAGTTAAAAGCTAAATTTATTTTTTCATAATATTAGAGAACAAATTGTTTGTTAGCACCAATTGTGGAAATGAAATTGATATTTGTTTTACAATAAATACAAACTTACATTGTTTTTTCTTTTGTTTTTTTTTTTCGTCTCATTTTTTTATCTCTTTCTTCTTTTATTATTACACAACTTATCACATATATTACTTTATCTTTTATCTTCTATTTCTCTTCTCTCTACCTTATTCATCCTAAGTGTACGTTAATCAGTGCTCTTTATTTTATGTTATGAAAAAGATAAAAAGTAAAATACATAAAAAAGGTTATATTATGTTTTACAAAATAATTTTGCAATTTTTTTTTATAAAAATAAAACAGTAATAAAGCACGACGAAAGTAAGTAGGACGATGTTTCATTCTATGAACGTTCCTACCAAAAGCAAATATTTTCTAAAATAAAAAGCTGTAAAGCATGATGAAAGCAAAAACTTAAAGTTATATTCAGGGAATAGGATGATATTTCGTTCTATGAACCTTCCAACAATTCTAGTAGAGTTTTTGAGAATAAATTAAGAGAATAATTATTTTATCAAAATTAAAGTCTTTAACACAAATTCATCTCTTATTCTTTAAAACATTAGTAGCAATAAAATATATAAAGAATAAATAATATATATATTGATAATGTAAATACTTTTATATTGTCATCTGATCACAAATAGTCATGTATAGTAAATTTGTATATTTTTATAATAATTATCTTAAAAGTTATACCAAATATAATTTTTAATTAGTTGACCCTGTAAAGTTTTTATACTAATAATACACACTCATTAAACTAATATATAAAAGAGTAAGGGAAGAGGAAAGAACACAAGATTTTTATACCGGTTCATTTCACCAATTGAGACTACATTCAGTCATTGACTTCCTACAAAGATTTTCACTAATAACCCAGAGGTTACCAAGAGAACCACTTCCCTAAAAGACCAAATATGCTTTACACTTGTCTTGAAACACTTTTCCAATTATTCTTTAAACAAACATCTTCAGTCTCAACACTCTAACTCGAGTGTTTTAAAAAGAAACAAAAAGATAGTTATCATCTCTATAAGCAAAGTGTATTAACAGCCTTTGCAAGATCTCTCAAGAATATTTATAATAAAATTGGAAAATGTTTGCTATAAAGGATTGAGAATAAGTGCTTGCAATAATTTTAGGCAATTAGTCACTTGTTCTTTAGAGTGAAATGAGACTCAAGTTTGAGTTTTTGGTATGCAGTTGTATTAAATATTCAAAGAGATAGCTTTGTCGTCCACAATAGTCCTATTTGACCTGAGCAAGATTGTTTTTAATGAAAAATACACGTGGTCTATACCAAAAAAAGGGTAAAATGAGACTACCTACAAGTATTGAAAAAAAAAATAGTCATTTGAGAGAAAACTTTTGTTCTAACAACGAGAGCTTTAATTTTAACGTTGAAGTTCATTAAATGCAACATTAAACGTTATTTTAATTGGCTAGATAATCAGATTAAAACATAAGTTGTCTTATGTGTTTTTAATACTTTGAATACGGTAGTGGAAGTTTCCATTCCTATGACTAATATGTCAACTTTTTTTTGAGTGTACATCTTGTTTGCTTCTACTTTTACGCCAATTTTATTCAAGAGTCATTTTTCCTTTGAGGTTATACTTATCAATTTCTTTATATTTTATGAGCCAAATGTACTTCATTTAAAGCATGTAGGACACTCTTATTAGTCTTCTAAATAAAATATTAGTAACATGATATGTTCCTCAATAGGATGAAGTAATGGTCTGACATAACTTCACATGTACATAAATGAAGAATAGTAAAACTATCCTCTGGATGATTTAGTCAGTTGAAGCCAACAATCTTTGTTTTTGCATACCTAGTTAAAAAATATTAGTATAACACAACTTATCTTATTCAGTGACGACTTGTTTGTTAATATTAAAACAAAAGATTAGACCGTCTTAAACTTAACATGGTTACATTTGACTCAACTTTTTTTAAACTTCTCTTATCCTTAAATGAAAAACTGGGCCAAAACCATTTTTTAAAAGCTCTTTAAAAGTTAGTTAAAAACCTTATTTTTTATTAAAAAACAAAAAAAAAGAGAAAGAACTTTTAGAAAATTAATATCTTCTCTTCATTCTTTTTTTTCTCTGCTCCCCATTCTCTCTCTCTCTCTCTCTCTCCTTACTCTCTCCTATTTCTCTCATCGTTGTCATTTTTTTAGCTCTCTACTGAGTCATCTTTTTTTAAGTGAAAAATAAAAATTATTCAGCAATTTCTACTTCACTTTTAATTAAAATTCATTTTAAGGTTCAATTTTAAAAGTAACTTTTAAATAAAAAAAATTAGGTGAAACATAACCTATATTATTATAGAATAATAAGACAGTTGAACAATTAATTTTTTTATATAAATAAATTTAGACTTATATACACATTCAGACTTAAGTAATTTTATTACATAATTACTTTTATCTTATTTTTAAAGCACGTAAGTTTCTTAGCCTCGGTGATTAAAAATTAAATTAGTTTAGCTGACTCAATTAAAATTTTGATGAATTGTTTAGGTTAGAGGTCGCAAAATAAGCCGAACTAGCTGACTTGGTCTGAACCTACCCGCTAAAATATAGGACTTGGGCTCTAAATTTTGAGTCCAAATAAAATGCGGACTTTTTTAGCTCGATTCGATAAAACCCGTGTCATAATCGGGCTTGGGTCAGGCTAGCCGGATTAGTTTAGGTTATCCATTTTTTTTTTATTAAGAGAAAATGAGGCTAAAAGAAGTTTAGGAGACTAAGAATAGTTACTAATTCACTCACTCGAACTTTCATTTTCTAGACATAGACTTTGATATTTGATTTTTGACAAAGGCTACTTATATAGTTATAACATGTGATTCTAAATTATATTTTATAAGATGTTAGGAGACTTCTGAAATTTAATTTATTTGACATAGGCTACTTACAAAGTTACAATACATGTGAGTTGCTTATATTTACAATGGTATAAGACCATTGCAATGTTTATAAATTTACATGCATAAATCATTAAATACATAACTATTCTTACTATAACTTTTATAACATAATAAACGAGATTACCTTATAATATATATGTGTTTTTTGTATTAAAAACAATTATAATGATTGTCATAATATCACATTTCAATCTTTTTATAAATGTAATAATTTAATAAAATAATTATTTATATATTTTTTATTAAACTAAAATAAACATGTCAATAAAAATAATTATCCAATATATTTAATCTTGAATTTTGAAGAACAATAAAAAATTCAACCAAAAAAGAGAAAAAAAAATAGAAAAATGGTGAGCTAGCTCAAAAAGCCCAAACCTCAGATATAGTCGGGCTTGGATATTAAATTAAAAGATAGAATAAAATCCAAGCCTTTTTGGCTGAGCTCATTATAACCCCATGGCTTGCATCGGGTCGGCCTACAATGGGTTGGGTAGCTTGTTTTGCCACCTCTAGTTTAGGTTATTGATTTGAACAACCTACAAAATTGATAAAGTAAAACTTGACGAAAAATTAGTTGAATCTATCAAAAATTGATAACAAGAATTCATTTTGAACGAAAATTTAAAATTATCTAAAGTTTCATTAATTTATTTAAAAATTTTATAGACAAAAAAAAAAAACTCACATGTAAAGTTTACCTTTAGATTATTAATATTTAATATTTTTCCTTACACAATATATAATTTAAAGTTTTAAGTTATTAATAACTCGCATGTAAACTTTTCAGTTATTTTAAATGTTTTCTTAATTTAGTTTATGTTAATTACTTGATATATTATAGTATAATATAAAAATGTATACTGAATTATTAAATATTTGAATGTGGATTAATCATGATTTGATCAAGTAAATTGTGAATTAATTACTTTCATTGATTTAATAACCATAATTTTGATTGGTTAGTTTGATTGGTTGGACCAAAAACCAATCAGATTATTGATTTGGACAATCCAGAAAATCGTGGAAAAAAAATTCAGTAAAAAAAATAAATTAACTTGGTTAAGATTTAAGAATTGGGCAAAATTGATGAAAACCGAGGAAGAATCAGTGCAGAAAAAGAATCTGAGTTCGTTTTTTATAAAAAATGTTTTTTAATTTTTTATTCTAGAATAATTTTATAATGAATGAAAATGCGTATATATTATTATTATTATTTAACTATTTCTTTTGATTTTTTTATTTTTTAGGGCATGTAATCTTTTTTATTATAATTTAAAATTTCATATAACTTTTTCATATTTTTATAGTAATTTATTCACTAATATGTTCTATAATATTAACATATATATTTTATTATTAATTATTTGATCCTTAAATTGTAAACTAATGCTTACGCAAATTTAATGATTGGTCTAATTTTAAAAATATTATTAAAAACTAATATAATTTTTAAAACCTAATAGCACCATTTGAATGTGAAATAATGTAATTTTAAAAAAATATATATCTCTATCAATTTTCTTCTTACGGCGAATTGCAATCTCCACAGTTAATTTTTCAGCTAAACACAACTTACAGTTCTTTGTTCATATAAAAATTTATGAGTTTAATAGTCATGCATTGTCAGTGTAAAAAGTTTTACACTATCATCTGATCAAAAATTACCATTAATATGATTTTTAAGATATTTATTATAAAAGTCAACAAACTTACAATAAATGGTGATTTGTTATTAGATGACAGTGTAAAACTACTTTACACTATCAGTGCATAACCATTAAACTCAAAATTTATATTGTTTTTTCTTTTTTAAAAAAAAGAAATAGCTGACTAAAATAACGTCTGCAATTAAAAATCATTTGTAGACAACTACGTTTCTCTTACAGCATAAAAATTCGGGTTATAGAATATCAACTAGAGAAAACAAGTTAACGGTTAGCAAAGAAATAGCATGGAGAACAGAGAAATACAGACAATTTTGAAAAGATTCAATACATCACTTGGTCTCTAAATTTTTGGAGAACTTTTAATTAGGTCCCTGAACTAATTTTTTTTAATTAGGTCATTGATTTTTTATAATTTTTGTAATTGATTCTTAAAGGTAGTAAAACCACCACGAATTGATGTATTAAACCTTTTGAAAATTTCCACAGTTTGGTATAAGAGAAATACAGTAGAAAAGTTTAAAAAAACGATGAGTTCTACTAGTTATTTTTATTCTATTTCTCACCTATTTTTATTCACCTATTTTTTTTTCTTATCTATTTCTCAACCAAACACTTTCACCTACTTTTTTGCTTCTTACCAAATGGATCCTAAGTGGAAGGAGGGAAAGGAAAAGGAAAAAAAAAGTGAAAAAAGAGAAAGTAAGTAAGTAATAAAATGATTTTTTAGTTGTTTGATAAGAGAGAAAATAAAGAAGAAAAAATATATATTTTCTTCCCTTATTTAATTGGGTAGAAAATGAGAAGATATATATATACATACACACAAAATGACATAAATACCATTAAATAAAAATGAAATGCAATAAAGAATAAAAATATAAAATATGCTCTCAATAATATAAAAAAGACAGAAGATAAATTAAAAGAAAAATAATAAACTTAAAAATATTTTACCACTTATAATAAAATGAAAACAAAATTACAATAAAAATTAAAAAAATATTTTACTACTGAATAACATTTATGTCTTTTTAATCTAAATTCACACTCCTCCTGCTTTCTTCCCAAATTGAAAAGGAACAAATTTTAACATGGAATTGTTGTATATTTTGAGTGAGTATTTCAAAGGTTAAAATAGTTATTTAATTAAATTTAGAAAAATATTTTAAATTAATTTAGTGACTTATCAAAATTGATATTTTACTCTAAATTGATTTTGTTGACTTAGTCTTTTAAATTGAGTCTAACCTTATCTTTTAAATTGGTCTTAGGTAGTTTTAAAAACTCAATCTTTTCTTTATAAATATCTATATCTGAAAAGGTTTTCATAGAGAGTTTTCTCTTCTACACCCTTATTTTCTTCTCTCATCTGTAACTATTTGGGTTATTTTAAGAAGGCTTGCTAGTTCTTTGCCCCAACCAATTTTGGACATGGTTGGGATGTGCCTATTATATCCTGAGAGACTTGCGCATCAAACAGATAAGTCCTTGAGGACAGTGTGACGTCTCAGGCTTAATTTGTTTGTGACCATTCATGTTCATGGGTTCGTGGTTAATCATGGTTTGTAATCATTCAAATTTAAGGATTCAATTTGATGGAGAAATCGTGATTGTAGACAACAAGGACTATAGGAATTCACTCACATAATCTTTCCTTTCCTATTTAAGTCACAATCAAACAGTAAAAACTATATTCTTTTTCTTAATATTTTCTTTTCTTTCTATTTTCAATACAATAAAAATTAGATTTGCCTCTGCAGTAGAATGAAATTAGGCAAAGTTTCAATTAACTGTGTTCACAAACCACATATATATTTTAGTTGCTAATACAGTAGTATAGATTTTCTCAATATACAAAGACAGAAATAGTGCAAAGGCGGCTTCCAAACGATATTTGGATTCGAATTAACAATATAAATTTAAAGAAATAACAGTAGAGCTCATTTTAAAGAATTAAACTCATAATAAGCTAATATGGTGATTTTTTTAACTTATAATTATTTCAAATTATTTAAACATCGTGTTACTTCTAAAGCTTGCTTAGCAAAGGCAAATTAGAATTAAACTCCTGCTAGGCATAAAATAAGAAAAATGCTAGTTGCACAATTAATTTCTGCTGTATATAAACACATTTCTTCACACTTGAGGGGTGGGTGGATATATTCTAAAATTAATTCAAACGTAACGTCATATGGTGAATACTTCAACAAATTTGACGCATAAAATTAATTGTTAGGTTCAAATAATATTTTAAAATGACATTAACCGGAAAAAAATAAAAATAATCAACCGATACTAATAGCAATTGGCTTTGGCCTATGATCACCAAGAAAAAGAGAATATCTTCCGAAAAAATGAAAGAAGCATGAATAAAAAAGGGAACAAACATAAAAATTGCGATGAATTTCACCTATCAACGATAACATTAGTACTCTTAGTCATAGTTACCGACGATCCCCACAGTCCTATGTACAGTCTTCATGACATATATGCCCATTTCTCCAAATTATTCCGTCCCATTAGTTTGACGTAGAATTCGATATCCGAAATGCATTCTTGAGACCGGTTAGAAACCTACGGCGAAAAAACTTGATCATCTTTGGGGTCCTGTTCCCGTCATGACACGATCCCACAGACAAATTACACATCCCCACTTCGTTATCTTCCTTGGTTATTACGTTATCAAGCAGAAAACCCGAAGACGAAACAGACCCTCTTCCTCCCCTTTGTATTTTATTACTGCTCTCTGCTGGGACAAAATGGAAACTCGCGGAACGCTCTGAGTTGATCAACGCATTATTCCTCTTATTCCCATCCTCAGCCTGATGGTCGTGAAGGATCTTCTTCATGCCCCTAAGCTCCTTCTCAAGGCTTTGAATGCGAGAGTACGTGGAATCCATGGCCTCTTTGATCTGTGCATTTTGGCGATGAGCGGTGTCACGCTGGAGAAACTCCCTCAGCGACGTTCGTTCCGCTTGTTGCGCACCGGTGGCCGCCGCGGCGACGGAGCGGCGAGTGTTGAGATGCTCCACCAGTACCGCTCGCACCATGAATCTCAGCGGCATTCGAGGGTTTTGAACACAGTCCACGAGGGTGTGAGGCGACAGCTTGGAACAATCTATGCTGTTGCATATCTCGCTTTTCTGTTCCTCCGTCAGTTTGCCGTACTTGTTTTCCTTCGCAGATGCCAACAAATTATTACGAAGGAAGAAAGATCAGTTATAATTCTTGCAATTTGCAGTTGAACGTTTTTGGTTTTGGTGCTATATATATATATATATAAAGGTTTCGTTATGCAGACACTATTATCGCTTTTGGTTAAGTTTTAATACAAATAAATACTTTTTCATGTGTATTTTCTCAATCAGTCTTCATTTACATAGAAACTGTTTTTTCAAACAAACTAGTATGTAATATATATTAAGTTGATATGGATACATGAGTTCTCATGTCTTCTTGGAATGTGTCACTAGTTAGTGGGGCTGACCTTATTAAAAAGGTAGTAAATTCAACAGCTCTTGTTGTAGGTCAGAAAGAATTGTTATATAATAGTATTTACTTGATAATAAAAGTAGTATTATCAATAATAATAATATAATCATAATATCAATTAAAAAGTGAAGGAAGTTAATAAAAATCAAGGAGAAATATAAAAAAATAAAATAAAAAGAAGTTAACAGAATACAGTTAGGATCATTATTTTAATATATAATAAGTAGATACTTATTATATTTTAAAACTAAATTATTAAATTAATCTTTAAAATATATAAAATCAGTCATATCAATTTTTGAATAATAAAATTTACTATTTAGCCTTTGTTTGGTAGAGATGGGAGAAAATAGATAAGAAATAAGTTAGAAGGTGATAAATAAATAAAAAATAATTTGAAATTTTAGGTTGTTTAGTAAAAGAGAAATAGATAAGAAATAAAAAAAAAATAGAAAGGTGAATGAAAGTAAATAAAAAATAAAGTGAAAATGAGTAGTGAAATCCGAAGGTTTCTCACCTATTTCTCTTGTAACAAACAAGAAAAATTTACACAAACTACAATAATTTCTTCACCTCTTCCTCCTTCTCTCTCAAACCAAACACAGCCTTAAGGTTTTGAATGTGTATTTATTTAGTTAAATTAATTTGCATATAATAGATTTTGACAATTAATTTGAATGATGAAAAATACAGTCATATTTTAATTTAATGATTAAATGTATATTTAAAAATTATAAATATATTTTTTATTATTAAGTACATTTTTTTAAAGCTGCTCATGTACCCGTTATAGCATTAATAAACTAACTATTTATTATACATTTTCAACATATATGAATACTGATACCCTCGCGGTATGTTCACAATTCTTTATTTCTTTTGAATTGATCTATTTCTAATTTTCATGTCATCTCATATTACATGAAAAGAGACAAGAGATAGTTATTATTTTTTTATTACATTAAAACATAAATTAATTTTAACTTTTTAAAATATTTTTATAAAAGCTTCTTTTTTTTTTTCAAAAGCTTAGCCTTTTCTTTATCAGTCAGAAATGTAAAAGACCAAAAGCTTAACTATAGACTTTAAATCATTTAACATGTTTTATCCAATTTAATTTGAATTATAAATTATACTAGTATATTGGCTTAAATATGTTTTTAGTCTTCGTAACATACTATTTTTTTTATTTTAGTTCTTATAAATTTTATTTTTTTAAATAATCCTTATAATTTTTTTTTATTTTGATCTCTATTATTTTTTTTATTCTTTGTAATATATTTAATTTTTTTTTGTCCTGTAATATGTAAATAATTTACTTTTAGTCTCTATCAATTTTTTTCAAAAAAAATAATTTTAAATGAATAAAATATTATAGAAACTAAAATAAAAAAATAGATATATTAAAAGGATAAAACAAAATAAAAAGACCAAAATCAAAAAAATAAATTTTAAAAGAAATAATTTAATAACGACCAAAACCAAAAAAATAATACTTTATAAATAAAAAGCATATTTAAACCTAGTGTATTAAAACGTTGTTACTGTACAGTCAAAATTGATTCTGAGAAAGAGGATATATCCGATACTAATGTCTAGTCACTCTAGTGCAAGTGCAGACGACGTAAGAAAAAGTTTTGATGTACTGTTGGTATGCTGTTCCGTCATATGAGATGATGACACGAATACACCAAAAGAAATGGGGTGACACGTGGCGTACCTTGAGATAAAGATCAACCATCTTGTATAGAACGTCGTGGTTGGGTAGCCGTCTGCTCAGCGAATACGCGACCGCTTGAAAATCTTGCGGGTGCATTCCCACGACCACGTCCAAACACGTCACGTCGTCTTCCCAGACCAGCGCCTCAATACACCTGCTCGCAAGCGACGCTGTCGTTTCGGCTTCGGGAAGCAGAGCCACGCACGAGCGCAGAACCATCGACGCGTTGATGCCGACCACTCTCTCGAAGTACGATTCCGCCACGTCACGGAGATTCTCTCCCTCCGTCATTCCCAGCAACTCCGCCGCCACTCTGACGGCGGCAACGTTCCTCGCCGTCAAGCGGGCTTTGCGGCCGTAACAGAATTCGGCCACCGCGGCGAAAGTCTCGGCCGTTATGTTTAACGGCGGGGAGAGGGTGAAGTTAGAAACTCCCGTTAGGTGCCGTTTGAGGTATGAACTTGGTGATGTCATACGATCCTAAAAGCCGCGAGAAGAGGAGAACGAATTTAATTTTAAGGTATCTTATCTATAATCTATAAGTATGCGACATCACGATGGACATGTCACTTCAACATTTCATGAATGCATCACAGCAAATAAACAAAGTGTTGCACATATTTTTATGTGATTAAAGGAATGTCCCCTTTTGTGCTGGGGTTTAAAAGCAGAGCTTTTCAGAGAAAGCAAAGGCGTTACTGAAAGTGAAAAGGTATGCAAAATTAACGTGTAGTAGTAAATAGAATTATGGTGAGCACCTCTTGTGTAGCGAACAAAAAGAAAATGATATATGTGTGGTGGGATTCCTCTTGTCTTCTTTATGCCGAGGAAAATGACAATCTGGGTTCTTAATCCATTGCACTGTAAAAGATGCTGACAATGATGTGTATATATGTAACTGTATGTTGTGTCTGTATTAGATTCTAAGAGCAATGCAAGAACCATATATGTATATATATATCCCTTGGTTTCACAGGATGTTCAACAAAGAACATGGGGTTGTTGACCCCTGATGCCTGCGTTTGAAAACATTTTGAGCTAGCGAGAGTGTCCGCTACTGAAGGCAGGATATTTTCCCGAGGGGTTGGTAGGCCATACCCCTCCTTTTAACCATGTCAAATTCTATAAATTCAGATACAAAATTAGATTTTATTTATTTTTTTTTGGCCTACTGTCTCAAATTCTAAATCGTTAATCAAAGTCACGTTTTCACACCAATCCCAAATTTGCCAATTAGAATCCAGCCTTGGCTTTGTAAAGGATATGATATCACTATCACCTAAATTTTTGCATGTATAAAAAAATACGAAAAAGAAAAACTAGTGTACCACTAAGAAAAATGCCACAATCTTCCGGTTGAAGTGAAGTTGGTGGAGAAATTAAGTGTTTTGATCCAAACACTAAAACTACGACAAGACAAACTGATGTAAACAATTTTGACGGAAAACAAAAGAAAAGGGAGGAGAAGAAATAAAGGGCATTTACGTAACCAAAAGAAAACAGCAATTTGAAAAGCGAATTTAACAGCAAATGAATGAGGGACATTATTGGTGAATGGACAAACCTTGTGCAGACGAAAAGAGGTTCCTTGAACATGTATCGAGACATCTGGTTCACGCCCGGAGTCGAGAGACCTAAATGCATTGATAGTTTAATTTAATTTAGAGAGCAAAAGAAACATTACTTATAGGACTACTATAAAACAAGAGTATTAATATATATATAAGTTCAGAAAAGAAGGAAGTAGAAGATATGAGAAAAAATAACAGAGGTGAGAAAGAATTGGTACGAACCAAGCATTGACTATGGAGTGGAGTGATGGAGGAGAAGAGGAGAAGGATGGTGAAAGAGAGTGGGAGGAGGTTGAAGAGAACTCGCGTTCTTCCTCGTAGATGGTCTCGATAGCCCCGAATTGGTTCCAGCCCCTCATCTGTGTGCCTTCTATTCGATCCGTTGAATCAAATCGCACACAGTTTTCAAGACTGTCTGAATGCTGCTACTGTTATTTCCATGGAGTTTATGGGAGGTCATAAATATGGTTTGGGAAGGGTATTAATGGCACATGTGATGACTCATAAATGCCCGCTTTAATTTCGCTTTGATTATTTCAATTTTATTTTTATGCCCTCAAATTTCGTATTCTGACCGAAATTCTCCCGGCCGGGTTTTTTTCTTTTGGATAAATGGTTGTATATTGTTCATTGCTTGCGAGGAAAATTTGTGAACTATGCAATGCAAAATATTTTGTCAACATAAAATGTGGTGCAATAGTTTTAAACATATTTTTAACTATACATATAATAAATATAACAAATAAAAATAATTACATCTAATATTATATTAATATATAATGTCAGCTTGTGCAACAAAAAGCCACTGAGTCACGAACAATAAAGTCAAAACCCTGTAAACCAATCAGATGCTAACCGAAGGCAAACAATTTCCTCCCTCTTTAAAGGCCTATTTATGCATTCTGCCAATCCGAACGCTTCTACTTTTCTGAGTTTAATTTTCGTAAAACGCAAGTGTAAAATTATTTGCTTTATAATTTAATTTTATATACAAACTTTACTCAGTAAAATTGATTATGGTAACAACTGTATAAGATGTTAAATTCATTAGAAATAAAATACTCTCTCAATTCTTTTTATAAGAATTAAATTAGAAGTTGATTTCATCGTTTTTATAAAAATTAATCTAAAATGTCTTCATTAATATTTTTTACAAAAATAATCTTAATTATGATTTTTTTTTATGTTCATAAAATAGTTAGTAGGATACATTGATATCTTGGACTCTCTAAGAGTATAACTTTATTTGGAGAAATTTTTGAAAATCTTACTTTGCCTTTTCACATTCATAGTCAAAAATATCAAAGCAATAAATATATTATTGATGAGAGAGATTCAAGAAATAAAATATTTGAAAAAATATAAATATGTCTTGTTAATATTAAGGGTAATTTAAAAAATAAAATTACGAATTTAATGCTTATAACTAAATTAACCAATTTCCTTAATCCTTGTGAATTAGTTAATGGTCGTGACCAGTGCTTTAAGGGCACTGGTTAAGAATCAATAAATAATTTTATTTTTTTATCAAAAGTGTTGAATTGGAAATTATGAGGAGTGCACTGCTACACTTTCCAATAATTTTACTCTCTAGTCTATATAAATATGTAAAGAAGAGTTGAACAAATCTCAACCGTGGATCGAAGCTTGAACATGATAATAGCCGTTAGATCTAATCAAATTTAACAGACATAAATGTGTTTAATGAAGAATTTAATTGCTCACGTTAATACTATTTATTATTTTGTTATACAATTTTGATAATTTTTATGTTAACAATATATATTTCAAAACTAAAAGATGATAAAAAAAAGTTAGATACATAAATACTGAAATAATAATATTTTTTCTTAAAACATAATAATAACATTAAATATTATAATATTATAAAAAGTTAGATATTTAAAACAATTTTTCTTGCCCAAACTAGAGGTATATAAGCCATTCAATTTTTTTTCATTTAATATAGTTATATTAGTCTTCCAAACCTTGTATTAAATTAAAATTATAAAAAAATATTTTTAGTGAACAAGTTTTAAAAACTAAAGTAAAAAATAAATTGAAAGGTCATCGTTTTCCCTTTAATGGATAATTATTTTTTTTGTAAAGTCCTAATGTACCATTTCAAGTCTAATTAATCATTTGATTCAATTTTGTAAAACTGAAAAAATACTTGAATTATTATCATGCCTTTATTTCTTATATATTCTTTCACTAAGGTTATGATCGACTAGCATGTGTATTTTTTCGTCCTTTATCCTTTAATTTCTTTATCTTTCTTTTCTTGGCTTTGCACTTTCTTTCTCTCATTTTGCTCTCGCAGTTTGATAGAAAGATAATTTTGTTTAATATTTCTTAATTAACTTACAGCAATGAAACTTTTTGTCCAGATAAGAGAAAAAAGTTCTTACAGTGCATCATTCAATGAAATTGGTGAAGGATGAGAAGTGAGAATTAAGAACCAACATTAGGTGCATCATCTTACTCTCTTTTTTTTTTATCATTTCTTTTATTCTTTTTACGAGTATCATCTTAGTGTATTTCTTTTTTCTCATTTTATTGTTATGTTATTTATGTTTTGATTATTATTATTCATGATTTTCATATATGTTCTTATATTTGTTCATTTACTATTATATTATAAATAATGTATATATTTTTAGTCTTTCTTATTTTGAGCAACAAAAAATTAATAATCTTATTTTACTTTATATCTTCAACTTATAATATTTTTTTGGTTTAACAGGACATAAAAAGAAGTATATTATTGTTACAATTTTACCGCTTATTCATTAATTTATTTCTATTATATTTTTTATATAATTCACTTAACACAACTTAGTAAAGAGTGTTAAATTATAGAATAATTATTTTAATTTTTTTATAACAATTGCCTAATTATATGTTTATACAGTTTTTATAAGTTATACCACTTGATGTTTATTAGTTTTTCCAAAAGATATGATATAAAAATAATAATTATTTTCATAAATAAATAATTATAACTACTTATTCTATCTAACAGTTTAAGTTTTATAAGAATTAAAATCTTAATTAACATTCACAAATTTGATAATTTAAATTATATAAAAAAAATAAATAATATAGTCAAATAAGGTAATTTCATAAAATTTTTTTCTTATAAATTAAACCTGAAAAAACAACAACATACAAATGTAATAAGTAGTGGTAACTTAGTTGTGTTTCATAATTTTTCCCTCACCTATATATAATATTTTGAAAATGACTATAAATTGATGCAAAAGCATTACATTTATTTTCCAGGTAAATTATGTTAAATAGTACATGAAATTGATTATTAAATAGTACCTAATTTACAACACTGGTTAAATTTAATGTATAATTATATACATAATATATAATAATTAAATATAATATGGAATTTTTTTATAAGTCAATTAAAAGACATTATGATTTTTTACTTAAAAATTCAGACCTTAAATAATAATAAATACCCATTATATATCATAATACAAACAGTTATAAGTAGACAATAATAGTGTAACTACTATTATGAATATCATTATTTTCTGAATTTACTTAGAATGAGAAAAAAAGTAATATATGAAAAATAGTATGTAAATATTAAAAAAATTAGTAACACACAATAATAATTTTTATAGATAGATACCTTATAATATAAGATATAAAGTCAGAAACATATAATATTTCTTATGGATAAATAACTTTAAAAAGTAGTAAATAATGAAATTAAAATTAAATAGTAACAACAATAATAATATCAACAATGATAATAACAACGATGATGATGATGATGATAATAAAATAATAATAAACAACAACACAGCAACAATAGTAGCATCAACAACAATAATAGACAAATCTCATTACACTAATCGAGAGTGTTCAGTTCATGTTGTTTAGGTTAACCAACTCAAAATTTTAACAATATCACATAATTAAAATTAATAACTTAATAATTAAAAAACCATTTCAAAATAATCAACAACTATATATATATATATATATATATATATATAATAGAAATCATACTATTTCAACAAATTTAAAATAAATTTAATTTTTACAATAAATATATTTAAATTATAATTATAACACATAAAAATTAAGTACGTGTTAACATAATATTCACAATAACAAAAATGAACACTCAAATTTAAATACTTATATATTCATATTTTATGCTTACATTTATTTTGAATTTATTTTCATATAAGTATTGTAGCACTTTCATTACTTGAAAAAAAAATCATAATAAATTTCAATAGGTTTTAATATTTTTGAACTCAACATCTGCTTAAAAAAAATAATTAATCATCTTCTCATTTAATGTAATTATATATTTACTATTAAATATTTTAATTAAAAATTAATAATGTGATTTTTTACATATATTTTTAAATAATAATAAACACAAATATAAAAAATATATAATTTAAAACAAACCCATGCAACGCACGAGTTTAAAATCTTGTCCTTAATATAAGATACTTGTAATAGGATTACAGAGACCAATAAAAATAGCTAAATTAGTTGGTTTTATTGATTTTCTAAAAAAATATTATAATGTATCAATTTATCCCCATTAATTATTATTAACTTGTTGTGGGTAACGTGAAGACATTAAAGTATAAAAACATTATACACCACTATCAAATAAAAGCACAGATACTTAGTCTTTAGTAAGGGTAAATAGTAAAAAAATATAAATGCTTCATAAAAATTGTAAAATGTCTTATAAAAAAAACCACCAATACATTCTAAATGCACTGGTTAGCATTTTTCTTAGTTAATTGGGTCTTGTAAAAAGAACTGGAGGAAGTATATCATAAAGAGGAGTATTAGCAACATATTTTCTATTGTTGGTTAAAATTTATAAAAAATTACAAATTAAGAAAGAGGCACATTATTTTTATATACGTATAAAAATAATTTTATAAATTTTCATTAAAAATGAATAAATCAAAGACATTTTTAATATTTTCATTTTCTAAAAATAAGATATAAGATGTCAAACAAACATATAAATTTTTAAAATATGAAAATAAAAATGATTGTCCATGTCACTAAAGCTGGTCCAGCAGGCCAAATCTTTTCCCCCAAATGTACGTAGAGTAAAATTGGGCTAGCATGGATGGTCAGAAGCAAAACCCGATCCGATCCAAGACCATACGACATGCAATTAAATTTAAAAAATAAAATAAAAAAGTGAAACTGAAAACCCTAAATCTAAATCTAGGTTTTTCTTATACACTCATCCATTCTCATTCTCATTCTCATTGCCGTCAGAGAGCAGAGAGCGAGAATGAAGTTCAATCCAAGGGTTTCGAGCAGCCGCCGCAAGAGCCGCAAGGCCCACTTCACGGCGCCGTCGAGCGTCCGGCGCGTGCTGATGAGCGCGCCTCTCTCGGGCGACCTTCGCTCGAAGTACAACGTGCGGTCCATTCCCGTTCGCAAGGACGACGAGGTGCAAGTCGTGAGAGGAACCTACAAGGGCCGCGAAGGCAAGGTTGTTCAGGTCTATCGCCGCAAGTGGGTCATCCACATCGAGCGCATAACCCGCGAGAAGGTCAACGGCTCCACCGTCAACGTTGGCATTCACCCCTCCAAGGTTGTCGTCACCAAGCTCCGAATGGACAAGGACCGCAAGTCGTTGCTCGATCGTAAGGCCAAGGGTCGCGCCGCCGCCGACAAGGAAAAGGGCACCAAGTTCGCTCCCGAGGATATCATGCAGACCGTCGATTAGTTATTCTCTCTCTCTCTCTCTCTCTCTTTTTTGTCTCTATACTTGTTGTTACTGCTTTTATTGTTTTTACTATCGGAACTTGGATTCGCTTATTGGTGTTGTGTCTTGTTGGTAGCTTCAGGGTTTTGTGGTTTGGATCTTAACTGAGGCCTTTCCTTTCTGTTTTGTTTAATTTAGTGAAATGTTTGACATTATTGCCGGTGATGTTTCTTGCGTTTACTGTTTTAGTTGTTTTCACCTTGTGATGTTCATTCTGCCGCGCGATTTTGATGATATAAATAGGTTTTAGGGGCAGAGACATGTAATTGGACAGGATTGGGGATTGGAGATGGAAATAGGATTTGAGCAATGGAATCAGATTGGTCTCACAAGGTTGTAAAGCACTTTTAGGTTAAACTATTGTTGGTTTTTGTTACGGGTTCGGGTACCGCGAGTGGACCCCGCACTCATGATGTTCCCATCAGTGTCAGCCTTAAGTTCAGCCTAGTGGTGCCAGGGATTGCCCCCTGCTGAACTTAAGGCTAACGCGGGCTCGATTCCTGAGAAGGGTAAAAACCTCTAGCTGAACTTAAGGCTGGCGCTGGCGGGAAGATCATGAGTGCAGGGCCCACCTGCGGTACCCACCGAGGTACCCGAACCCCGTAACAGTTTTAGTGCTGTGATTTGAGATAACATTTTTGTTCGTAGTGCAATCACTCTTTTACAACGAGGTTTGAAGGAGTGACCTTAGGGAAACTAGCACCACTCTTCCTGGTGGACTGTGATGCAGATAGGTGTAATTCTAGTCTTGAGCTTGTAAGATTTGTTTGCTGATCGTGGAATGTTTATGGTGATTCCACCGTGCATGTTTTCCAAGTGCCCCCTTCCCCACCCAATTCTCTCAAGAAAGGCTCAAAGCAAAGGTGCATTTAAAGGTTTATGATTTTTGCGTTGAGTGAGACATGCGATTACAGTGCTTGTTTTCACGATGTTGTTTGCTTGGACTTCGGTCCTTTCGTTTACATACTAGCTTAATGTTCAATGTCAGTTGTATAGGAATAATGTGTAGGTTTTTTGAGTGATAATATCAAATTTATGTTTGCTTGTCGTTGTTTTGATTTTTGAATTAGAGCGGGGTGGGAATAGAATGTGTGATATGTCTGGGCATCTTGTTTAACGAGCAAATGGTTACTAGCTAGCAGTTTCTCTGTTGTCTTTGAATAACACTCAGGCATTGGTCGAGCCGAGGAAGATAGCGTCTGGTATTTGATAGATCGTGGGTTGGGTCTGGTTTATTGAGATGAGATAAAAGTATGTGTGTTTTGAGTTCGGTAGACTTCTCTGCTATGATTGGAGTATTATTTTTTTAAGAGTAAAATGTTTTTGGTCTCTCTAAATTTTTTAAATTTGGTTTTAGTCCTTCAAAAATTTTCCATTTTATTTTGGTCTCTTTAATTTGAAATGCACTACTTTTAGTCCTCAAAGTAACATTTAATAGTGGTTATAAGGTGTTATTTAAATCACTTTGAGGATCAACAGTGTATTTTTAAATTAAAGGAATCAAAATAAGACGAATTTTTTTGAGGGATTAAAACTGAATTTGAGAAATTTTAGAGAATAAAAGATATTTCATCCTTTTCCAAAAGAAAGGGAAGAATGAAAGCATAACCAGACGTATCAAATGTTGAAATGCGAGATGCTCTGTCATATGGCAGTTATGTATTCATTAGCATCACGTTCATTTCGATTCGCGTCCTGCAGAAGAAGGAAGCTATTGTAGTTTCTGCGTACTCTATGCTGTTTGCCGTAATTTCGATGGTAGATATGGTTTGCATACGAGGATTCAAACACGCTGCTAGACTGTTGTGTTTGGGATGGATATAATTTTAATTCACTGGAACCGGTTTTACATCAATTTCCTCTGGTTACATTTTTGTCTACGGTTTTTTTTAGAAACAAGCACTCAAATTTTTATAAAGTAACATGTAAACAGAAGTTATGTGTTGGTTAAGGTCGCAACGAAGTTGCACGTATATCGCCAGGTTAGGCAATAGGCAGACAAGTGAGACAACCAAATAGAAATAAATGGGCGAAGTATAATTTCGAATCTCTTTATTTCTTTAATATTTTAATAAATGCTTCAAAATGATGCAAACTTAACGGGTAAATTTTGGACTATGTTTTTCCTAAGGTAGTATTTGGCGTGACTTATCTTTGGCTTTTCTTTTTCTTAAAAGATAAAATGAAGTTAAATACTCTTTATATAAAAGTTCTTAAAAAGATAAATAGTTTGTTTTTTAGAAGAAATCATAAGAATAAGAAATTTTAAAAAAAGCTATTAGAATAACTTTTGAAGAGCTTGTGTGAAGCTTTTTTGTGTAAGACTTGACTTCAAATCCTATATATTTATTTTTATGCAACTTTTTATTACTTTGTTGTATACCTGTATTTTTTTTACTAATTTTTTCGTTACATTTTTGGAACCTTTTTTTATTATGTGATTTCCTGTACCTTCTTGAATATAATCTTAAAACTGCTTTCTTTATTACCTTACTACTTTACTAATGATTGATTGCAATGAAATATTTAAATTTCTTTGATTAATATTATATGGAGATATCAAATTATACAAATGTAACTTATATTAACTATTACACCATCAATAACTTAATACATAATGTGATTTTAATTAATTATATTTATATATTAGCTTGATTGTTTGTGACAAATTGTTAAAATTGAACAATATATATAATATCCAAGTTCTAACTTCATAGGTTATCCAGATCTTTGAGTGTTTCACTAATAAACTAAAAATATAGCAAGTTATTTTTGTATTTTTATTTCAATTAAATAAGACATAATTAAAAATTATATATATTTAATTTAAATATTAATTATTAATTGTTGAGGAATCTCCTAAGTCCTATACAAATACAAAATATAATAAATTTAAAATATAAAGAGTTTAGTATCTTAATGAAAAAAAAATGTTTTTAACATGTGATTAAGGGAATGTGTGCATATGCAATTCCTTTAACATGTCTACGTATCTTTGGAAGCAAATATCGAAATAAAAATATAGTGGCTAAATTATATGTGTCTTTGTGAAACCTAAGCTTCAAGGGGCACAGACATAATAGCGAGGCCATGTCTATTCTATTCTACCAGTCATGTACAGTACGTTTGATGGGAAAGAAATAAAAATGAAAGAAGAGAGTTTTTAATTCTATCTCATTTCGTTCAAAAATTTTGAAGACAGAGGATAAATGAGAGCGATAAAACCTCTCTCCTCTTATTTATGTATCTCCTCTAGTAGAATTCAAAGTCGAGAAAAAGCCATTGATGATTTTTAGATTATACCGACTAAATTATCCTAAAATCTTCTCTAACTATCATCCTCTCCGTTAATATTTATAAAAGCACAACTATATATTATATTTGGTTACATATATTTTTAGTCTCTTATTTTTTATTATTTTTTCTTTTAGCCCCTAAACAAAAATTGTCTAGTCTTAATCCGTGTACTTTTCACTCATTAACATTTTTAGTTTCTACAATTAAATCCCACCGTTAAGTGATGACGTGATAACGCGTGAATTGCCACGTTATCAACTAGTCTGATGTGGCTATCACATCATCATTTTTGGTAAATTATATTTTTAGTCCCTAATTTTTTCACAAAATTCACTTTTAGTCCTTCATCTTTTTTGACCAATCTTAGTCCTTCATCTTTTTACGAAATTCACTTTTAATCCCTCAACAATTTTTTGATTGGTTTTAATCCTTCAACCATTGTTTGTCATTGTTTTTAGTTCCTCCTATCAAGTATCACGTTAAGCAATGATGTGACAACCATGTTGACAGTCACGTGACTTGTTATGTAGACTATTAGTTTGACGAAGTAACCTTGTGATAAAATGTTGTTGATTCAAGACATTTTAGAATAGTTTTTAAGGTGCTACAAAATTTTAGCAGTGTAAAATCACTAGAAAAAGGGTTTGAAATTTTGGAAAAAAAATAAAAAAAGAGATACAATAAACAAAATCAACAGCCTTCAATTCAAATTTGGGGGAAAAAAATAAAAAAAGAGATGTAATAAGCAAAATCAACAACCTCATCTCAACTTTGACAGAAAAAATCCACTTTGACTGGGTTCAAGTTTGATCTGACTTGTAAAGTCGAGTTCGGATTCAAGTATGTGACTTGTGTATAAGGTGGAAATAGGCTAGGCCAAACAAGACTTTGCTTAAATAGACCTAGCCTATTTAAGAAATTCATGGCTTGAACCTGGCCTGTTACTTGTCGTAGGCATTATTTTTAGGCCTGGCCTGGCCAATTTGAAAGCCTTACTTGGCCTGTTAGTCTACTTAAAAGCCTATTTTATATTAAGGTTTTTATATAGATTTAACTTCTCTCTACATGAACTAATAGACTCATAGGCCAATTAAAAAAAAACCTCTATGTAAACAAATTATAATCTATAAATATTAAAATCACTACTATTCAAAGCATGAAACAAAAGTGAAAATAGGCAGAAAAGGTTTTATAAGAGTCAAGTCCAACATGTTTATATGATATAAGTTTATTTTAATATCTAATTTGACATTCATAATAACTTATTTAAATGTTTATTTTGTAATAAGGCCTTTAAACATGGCATAAATTTATTTTCCAATAAGTTTATAGGTTTGACTCTTTATATATGTCAACATGCTTAATATTTAGAAAAGGCACATAAATATATAATTTAATACATAATAACAAATTTCATACAATAATAATAATAATAATAATAACAAAATTAATATTTATATTTATTTAAATAGACTGGCCTGTTGGACCTAAAAGGCTTTTTTGAATGGCCTAAATCCTAATTTTTTTAACTAAATAGGCTTTTATAAAAGCCTAGGCCTAATTTATTTAATAAAAAATCCTAGCATAGCCTAGGCTTAATGTAGGCTAGGTTATAGGCCCCTATCGAAGGCCTGGCCTATTTCCACCCCTACTTGTGTATGTAACTCCCGCCCCACCCTCATTCCTGCTTTAATTTTTTTATTTTTAAGTTCTTTATTATTTATTAATTTTTATATATTGTTTGAATTAAAATATAATTAATAACTTAATATATAATTTATTTAAAAATGTATAACTACATTAAAATTGTAAAAAGAAAAAAGTAACAGGTTCTCTGCCAGTTTACCCAAACCTGATAAAACTCGACACAGATGGAGATGGGTTTCAAAAATATAAACTCACCTCTTTTGAACCCAAACCCACCCCACTTTTTGTGAGGAAGGGGACAGGAAGAGCAAAACCCACTCTCAAGCTACCCCATTGTCATGTCTACATCAAACTAGTAATCCACATGACAAGTCACTTGACTGTCAATGTGATTGTCACATCATTGCTTAACAGTGATACTTAATGAGAGAGACTACAAACAATGACGAACAAAAGTTAAGAGAGTAAGACCGCTCAAAAAATTGTTAAGAGACTAAAAGTGAATTTCATAAAAAAATAAAGAACTAAGATTGGTCAAAAAATTATTGAGAGACTAAAAGTAAATTTTGTGAAAAGATTAAGGACTAAAAACATAATTTACCAAAAAATTTTACATATGACACTTACATCAGACTAGTTGATAAAATGATAACTCACGTGACTACCACGTCATCACTTAATGGTGGAACTTAACGACAAGAATTAAAAATGTTAATGAAAAAAAATACAGAGACTAAAATCGATCATTTTTTTGTTTAGGAATTAAAAGTAAAAATCAAAAAAAGTCTAAAGACTAAAAACATATTTAACCCTATTATATTTCTCCTCCCCTTTTCCTGATCCAAAAAAGAGAACCTTTTCCCACCTTCCTATTTCCTTCTTTGAACCAACTTCACTGAAAGACACAACTGAGGTTAACAATACTCCAGCCGTATGTAAGTAACCAAGTGACAGAAAACAATCTTGAAAATAGAATTGTAAAAAAAAAAACACTCGATAAAAATCCTCCTAGACAACAGGACCTCCAGATCTTGTAATGTCAACTACAATGTCGGAGGAAAAGCAGAAAATTCAATAAAAAATGGGAAACCCAGCAGTAATTGAAATATTTTATCCATTCATGAAGAACCTAGAAACGCTCATCTGTGGAGCTCTAATTATTTTCCCTCCTTTCAAGGGCCACCAAAAAAATTGAATGAAGTTTGGAATTACGATAACTTTTCTAAAAATGAATAAAAACCCTCAAGGTTTGAGGGCAATGGCCAATCCAAACCTGGGATATTTATCCAGGGCCTTGGTGTCAATCTCACCAGAAATAGTCAACACTGACTTTGGTATGATCTCATGCTGCAGGAGGGCCCCAAGCTTTCCATGATTGTTGAGCCTTGCTTTGACCTGCGTCAGATGGTCAACAGCAAAAGACCCTCCTACTGTAAAAGTGTTCTCATTTGTTGAGAACCTTCTAGTGATCTCTGCAACAGCAGCACTCTTCTTCAATAGGTCCAGATGATGGAGGTATGATGCTTTAATGCTGTCACCCTTGTCACCACTGATTGGGAAGTACATGTTCAATATCAATTTGTTAGCTTTCAACATGATTGCGATTGCTAGATATTTGGAACACATTTTTTATGGGTAAAAGAAGCTTACAGGATTATTGAAGCAGATGAATCAGGTCTCGTTACACTAATCCCAGCAGTGTATTTTGTAAAACCACCAGATGTAGTGTCATAGCCTGCCTCAGCACCAAAAGCAATGCTTGGGGTACCAACGGTGGCAGAAACATCAATGACAGGGGATTGGTTCAGTGCAATAGCTGTTGTTAAGGTAGCATGGTCATGGAAGTATTGAACCTCTAACTGTCAAAAACAAATCAGACAAATTTTCAGAAACCATGTCTAGCAGTTAGTCGAATTTCCCAGCTAGAAGATGCAAGTTTATGTACCTTGCCAGAATTATAATCAGGCAGCTTAAATGAAGCAATAGTCTTGGTGGACGGAAGAATGTCAGTGAATGTGAGGGTTGTGGAGATCTGGGAAAAAAGAGAGAGTAAGTAAATAGGATGATTTACTGAAGAACATACACTATTATATCCTAAAAAGACAAAGTAACCCACAATTGATGCTGTGTCAACTTTAACATCAACAATAGTGTTCTTATACTTGTACAGTGCTGCCACATCCCCAGTTGAGAGTCCTCCTTTCTTCACAGCTGTTGAAGTGAGGGCCTGAAAGGAGAAAAGGTACGAAGTCATATTGAAATGAACATAATGCATCTTCTGCTCCTAGCAGGTGACCACTTGAGCTGTTGCACATACATAGCATTACAAAACAAAAGTGACCATGACAACCAATAACTTAAACATACAATTGTAAATCGATAACCCCCCCCCCCCCCCTAATCCATATATATATATATATATATAACTGTTAAGAGCTGTCACTTAGATGTAAAGCATCAGCTTCAACATGAACCCACTACAATACTACAATAAGAATAAATTCATATTCATGCACAGTATGTTATTGTTGATTATGAAAAGTTTGTGTTCATAATACTAAAAATGGGATAACAATAAATAAATGAATTATTGAACTTAACAGTAATTCTATTCAGATACAACCCAACTTAAGAAAAGCCTTCATTGCTATTAACGTGTATCCATTATTCCCAAATCCTCTGATATATATATATATACAAGCACGCAGTTTGCAACAGGCTAAAATAAATTCCAGAAGGATCTATAAGAAAAGTTAATAGATCGTCAGTGCACCTTGACCTTGTCAATCTTACATTATCTTTATTAGGTGACAGGACATTGAATCCATGTCCTCTACCAGTCTATCCGTATCTCACCTCACTTTCACCCGAGTAGTCAATCTTACTTACATTACATTATCTCAGTCTTAATTTTACACTTTCAATCACTTAGATCTCTAGAAATCAAATTTCAACCATCAAACAATTTCTCTCATCCTCTGCAGTCTATTATCAGCTTTCTTTCATGACCTTTCTTATGCACCAAAGTCGTGTTTCCAGTCACCAGATAGTTTATTGGTAAAGGTGCACAACTTGTTTGATAATTGATGGTTTGTAATACCTAATATACAACTAAAAAAGCTTGTCATTATGTCAACTTGTAAAAAACAATTCATCACTTTAATAGTATATATCAGAATTCTGAACCTGAGTACAAACAGGCGGTTTAATGACTCATTTGGTTCCTATAGTTACAAAAACTTTATCTTTTAGTCCCTATATTTAAAAATATTCCTTTTAATTCCTACACATATCATTTTTTATTCTTTTTAGTCTCTATACATATCATTTTAATCCCTTTTAGTTCCTATGGTGAGGACTAAAAGGGATTAAAATGGTATGTCTAGGGATGAAAAGAGGATATTTTTAAGCATAGGGATTAAAAGGAAAAGATTTTGTAACTATAAGGACCAAATGAGTAATTAAACCTAACTTTTATCAGCAATGACTGTTGAGAATATCCCCTTTTAAAATATTTTTTGAATGGATTTCACCTTTGGATCTACATTTCTTCTATTTCTGATTCCAAACACACATCCAAGGATAATACCATTTCTTACACCATTAGATTTGCCCCCAGCTCATGCTAGATGACATCAAAACCCTTCTGCACAAGCCTACGTGCAATCCAATAAGCTCTACACATTCGATCTCTTTTTTGTCTCCAGGTATTGTTCATACAGTATTACTAATATTCCCCAATCGCCATCCAATAAATTAGCATTTTGATAAAACAATCATGCTATAACAGTATAAAGGTTGTTTTCTGTAAAAGAACTTGAATAATTTATGGCTGACAGGGACTCATATGTCAGACTGCATATTTTGAAAACCAAATGCTCTGTTCTTATGACGCTATAAAAGAACTTAATTAAGTGATAGTTGATAGTGACTCATATGTCAGACTGCATATTTTGAAAACCAAATGTCCCGTTCTTATGACATAGCGAACTAGCAGTAAGCCAAAATAAAAAATCCACAAAATGAATAGAACGAAACAAAACAAATTCAGACAGAAGAATTTTTAGTAGAGCAAGTGATCGCGCATCCAATATCCTCCATTTCCTTTTATTAATTTTAATTTTGCAACTTCGTGATTCATATAAAAAACAAGTCAATACAATAGGTAATAAAGCTTTTAAAGGAACGAGCAACGGTCATCAACAACCTCATAACGCGAATAAATTAATTTCCGTGTATAGCATCGCGCTAGATCTTGACCACAAGACCTCACAGACAATAATGTAATTAATGTAAATTTGTAAATATACAGAAAACAGATTGAATATAATGGAAATTCGAAGAGCTTACCACTCCGGCGCTGCTGTAGGAGGAAACGGTGAGTTTCTGATCGGAGCTGTAGTCCTTAGTCAAAAGATCTATAAGCAGTAACAAATCAAAACTATTTAGTCAATGATTTTTGTTTTTTGCTTCGATAATGTGCAGTGAAATCAATAACGGATATTGTTAGAGAGCATGTTCGTTCACCTTTGGCTTTCTTGCCGATATCGGTGAAGAGACCCGGTCCCTTGCTCATTTTCGATTTCAGAGAGAGAGAGAGATCTTGATGCACTGAGCTTCACGAAGCAGGGTGTGGCGAGGAAATGACGCCCTTCTTTTTCACATTTTATTTTAAATGTGAAATAATGTAATTTAGAATCGCGAATCTTGATGGTTGAACTGGTTATGTCCGATCGTGCGTTTTTAGCCGTTGATTTAGGAAGAAGAATATGATGCGTGGGACCATCATGCCCGCGCTCGCTCTTTCTTTGATCTGATTTCCAGGTAATGCAATTCTAATTTCTTTCTACAAATCAATAGTGAGTAATATTCATATTGTTATTCAAAACCTAAATTATTTTTGTCCTTGCGTGGCACATGGACGTCTATAGTGATTAATATTCATATTGACTTATTTTTCCCTACGTATATTTATTTCTTGCTGAAAAATTACTATGATTTATTAGTCCTGAATTCCAATTCATAGTTTAGTGTTAATCTATAGTGATTGGCGAGCGTAAATTTTTTACATTATGTTATCACGTTAGTCATAAAGTTATGTTATTGAAGTAAATTTTATTATAGTCAGATCTTATTAAATAATAAAGTAAATTATTTACTTGGTTCTTTCAATATTGTGGTGTTATTACAAAAAACTTTACGTTTTTATATTTTTTAATAAATTTTGAATATATATATTTTTTAACTTTTATTAACCTTTTCATTCACAAGACAAAACTCGTGTGTGACACATAACTTGTTTCATTCTTAAGTGGACAAGGATGGGAAGAGCAAAGCTTATTCCAAGTTTCGTTAGTTGATTTGGTGTGATGGAGTGGCTAATTTAATTGATAATCTTTAATTTTATGGATTATTTTAGAGTTTTAATAATTTTAGAAACTAAATTATAAACACCCCTATAATTTCAAGAATTAAAATAGTAATTTAGACAATTTTTTTTCTTAATTAGAAGGGAATCATAACAGGTTTTATGAAGGAAGGAAGGGAGAAAATAAGGTAATGAGAAAGTGACCGTGCACATTGGAGAAAATGAAACCCCAGACTTATAATTTATATTACACATTTTAATTAACTAAATTGACTTAAGAAAATAAATTATGTAAAACCTTTATTATTTTTGTAACTTTAATTACTAAGTACGTAACTTAAATTGTTATCATTCAATTTACAATTTTTATTACTCAATCTGTAAAATTTGACACAAGTATGTAATTTTAGAAAAATAATACAATGTCATCTTTTTTTAGCATCAGTATCATGGAATGAAAACCTTAACTTTACTTGATTTGCTCCAGGTAGTACCTTCCCAGCGCTGACTGGTCCAAGTCATCTCCGCGTATGGAAAGTTCAACTTTCTCCTCCAGTGACCCAGACAGAATGAACTCCGAACCTACTACTAGCTTTAATTCCCACGTACGTGCACACAGATGAATATATTGATGCTATACAGAGAACGGTGCCAGTACGAGTAATCCCAGCTCCAGTGATTTCTTCCACTTCATTGCGAAAATTTTTGTTTAAATAGCTCTCCATCACTCTCTATAAGGCTCCAATGCCGATCGAGTCCACCACTGATAAATAGAGTCGGAAGAGTTCAGAGAAGAAAAGGTCGAAGTACATTAAGGACAGATATTGGAAGGTGATGGGGAGTTGTTTAAACGAGAATTTTCGTAATGAAGTGGAAGAATTTGTCGGAAGGCTTTCAGGAAAAGAGTAAATATGACTGAAGGAAACAACAATGGGGGAAATCTGCATCGCAATCCCTTCAGGTATATATTTGTAGAATTTTTATATGTGGAAAATCATTTTTAGTGGATTTAAGTTTATTAAGGTTGTCGAGTAATTCTCTAGGGTTATTATTTATCTTACTGTAATTTATATTATTATTATTATTATTATTATTATTATTATACATACTAAAACAAACTTGTGTCTTCCATTTGTAATTGTAAAATTATTGCTTCTTAATCAATTTTGACTCCAAAATTGATTGATAGAGATTACTTATGTTTTCCCCAATTTTATCTGCATTCCATCACGTGTAATATACCTTTCTAACAGTTTTTTTAGTTGAAAAATCTTCTCTTGCTTTTCGTTTTGTTTAATTCATTGTATTACATTTTTTCCTCGGTGCATTTGTCTTTCTTAAGGTTTAATTGTATTTTTGTCTTTATAATATTGTATCTCAAATAATTTTCGTCTTCATATTTTTAATAGTTAAATTTTGATATCTTTATATTAAAAAAAAGCAATTTTAATTTATTTATGAAACTATCATCCATTACTTAATAGAGATGCTAACCCATTTAGTTAAATTTTACCAACATGTCCTTAATTTTGAATTAAAAAATGAAAGTGTGTTGGGGTTATCCATATAAATCTAAAGATTTTGGTATAATCGTGTATTTGGGAATGCGTCAAGAATAGGTGGACACGCATTATCCTAAAGCTAATATTACTTGTTTCTGCATTATTTACATAGACTTAGTGTGGAAATTTTTCAATATGTGCGTATCAAAATAGACGCACACTAAATAGTCTTTGGATCAATAGTTGCACGAATTTTCATTAATGAAGTCATGTCATTTATTTTGTTATTTAGTAGAGGAACTTTCATTTATTATAATTTAATCCCTAATCAATTAAATATGTTATTTAACTTGAAATTGTGACTATTTTAATTTTAAAAATCTGATTATTATTTTAAAAATATGTTAATTGTTCTCTTTAGCTGCCGAATTCTTCTGGAACTCTCTTTTGAAAGTTGCTTCACTCTCCAACAACATTGACAACTTCATTCCCAATTGTTTATGCTCGCTTTGGCTTTCTCTCTGACGCTCGGAAAGTGTTTGATGGCATCCCAGTTGAGGGCTCCAAAATCTTCGTTTGTGGAATTCCATAACCAGAGCCAAAGTCTCTCATGGGTACTATGAGCTTGAGTATTACGTTGAAATGCGAAGGCTTGGATTTTTGCCTTCCATTGTCAGCTTTGCAAATGGAGTTTCAGGGTTATCTCCATGTTGTGAGTGAACTCATTGGTATGCACAAGCGAATGGAGGATGCACATCAGTTGTTTGATGGAATGTTTGTGAGAAGCCTTGTCTTGGAATACTATGGTTTCAGGTTATGCCTTCAACCGTGATTCTCTTGGTGCTTCTAGGATTTTTAAGCGAATAGAGTTGGAAGGTTTGCAGCCAAACTATGTGACATGGACATCAATCGCTTTTGTCAAGCCATGCTATATGTGGGCTTTATGATGAAACTCTTGAAGGAAAAAGATGTATTCATAACATACACAGAGGAATAAAATGATCTATTTTATGTTCAAAATATACTACAACAATAATATATACATAAGAAAATTTAAAATTGTATACCCGGATAACAGTTCTTGAATTATCAAAATTGTCTTCAATTGTGTGAAGACTTTACGTGTATCCACACCAAGACCAATCTCTGCTATCAACTATTTGATCAGTGGAATCACAAAAACAAAGTTATCCCTCTATAATATTTTAGTATTTGTGAGCAAAGAGAAGAAGGATAAAAACCGATAGATCTGTCAGTGTATCAAGATACTATTTTATAGCTAGCAATTAAAGATACATTTTTTGATCTTATTTAATAAAATCAAACAAATTTGATTTTGTTAAAAGTCAAATTTCCTCTTTTAATTTTCGTAAAGCTCACTCAAAAATATTATGGTAATTACAATAACTAAAAACATAATAGTATTAGATACGCAATAATTATAGTAACTATTCACATGACTAATTACAGTAACTAATCACATAATGGTCTCAGATATATAGTAATTATAGTAACTAATCACATGACTAATTACAGTAATTAATCACATCCATGTTCATGAAAGGATACCTTTTATATATATATATATATATATATATATATATATATATATATATATATTATCTTCTTGGTGCTAGCAAAGAATATAATAATATTCCACATAGAAAAATTTATTTATTTGATTTAAAATTAAATTCTCTAATTTAATTTATCAAATAAAATAATTTGTTTAGCAAAGATTAGCACACTCGTTTATGTGTGACCCTGTAGGTTTAATACTAAGTCGGTAGTAAATTAATCAAATTAACTTACTAATCAAGGTAGGCGTCTAGCAACACTCCTTAACGTCTAGATAGTATGAAGTAATGTCTTTTAATAGAAGAATAACATGATATTTCCTTCCATCATTTACAACTCTGGATTAACTCTAGAGCATGGTATTAATGTCAAACTCTAATAAATTAATCCATATATTTATTCAATGAACAACTTAAGAAACCTTTTTCTTTATTCATTCAATTGCCCTGGCCAATGTCTTAATTTTATCATGGAGCTCAAACTCATTACCAAGAGTTGATGGATTCTTTTTTGATTAACCATTAATTCTACAAGTATTTAATTATATCCAATGTCCATTCAACTAGTACCCTGAAGCATTAGGTGTCCAGGATTAAAATATAACAAATATCTTGTTAATTACTATGATAATCTCAGGTCAAAGAAAACTATTACGTTTCTTCTTGAGAATTTTCTATTGACAATTCAAGGTAATGTTAACCATTAAAAATTCTCAATTGAGTCAGTTCAATGATCACATCCACATGTACATCATCTATATATGTAAATTAATAAATAAGATCTATTAATCTTTATCCAATAAAGACTATCACATATATATTGATCTATCTGGATTATTAATGTCCTATTCATAATAATCTTATGATCAAGAACAATTTAGATTAAAATTATTAAAAAGACTTGTTTCTCGTTATCATAATCTCTATCATGATAATAATTCTCAAATTTTAATCAAGGACCTTGTCAATTTAACTATTTAATCAAACAATAAACATTATAAATAAATAAAGGACAATACTTTATTAAAAATTGATCACATGATAGATTGGGTCTTGGGCATACATATTTATCCCCAACAACTCTTGAGGTTTTTAAGGTGATGAGGACAATGAGAATTGAAATTAGTGCTAAAGCACTAGTCGTGGTGTTATCCGTGTGTGCTAAATGGATGAAGTTGATTGAGGCAAAGAAATCCATGAGTAAGTTATTAAAGGTGGATATGAAGATTATTTGTTTGTGAAAAATGCATCGACAGACACTTATGGGAAGCACCAATATCTGGGGATGCACATAAAGAACAAAAATCTAATGAATTTGAATGCTTTGATATGATCAGAATTTTTAAATTGAAATAATAATGATTTTAATAATTGGTTAGAGATTAAATTACAATAAGTGAAAGTTTCTGTACTAAATAACAAAACATATGACATGGCTTCATTAAATGGAAACATATGCAACTATGAGTTCAAAATTCTCTAAGTACCATAGAATTTATCTTAAAAATTTTGAGAATTGCAATCCCATTTTCTCTGTTATCTCTTATTTTCTCCCACCAAATTGTTGTCATCCTCTTTGTTGACATCCGCCTCAGTATCACACTCTTCTACCTTGACATTGACTCTTCTCTCTTCATACTTTCTTTCAAACACATCATTGCTTTTTCCCTAAATATTATTTTGCATTTCAGCAATGATGAGACCCCTCAGAGTCCACATGCAAGCACCAGGTCCCACCATTGTACTAATTAAAATCTTCAAGAATCAGTATAATACCTTCACACTCCTTTTTCACCAAAAGATACTTTATCTAATTTTCCCTTTTCTCCATGGATGAGAACTTGAACGATGATGTGTTCTACCCATCGCCTCATTTTCTGGTTGATGTAAACATCACTGTCGACACCCTTTGACCCAAAGTCTTCACCTTTGCATCACAATAATGGCGACAATGTTGTTTTATTCCTTTTTATGTTCCCCAGCGGGCTATGGTTTCTCTTCGCCTTCTGTACTTAGCGCTCTCATTAGTGCTCTTGTTAGTGGCTCTAGCTAGACCAAGAGTGACGAGGAAGAGCAACTTATCATCAAGTTGACTCGTCTAGTGGCTCACTCCTCCTCTAACTTGATGTTAAGATTGTGGTATGATAATTGTTTTCTTTTCCCAACTTTGTATTTTTCTTAGTATTTGTTTAGTAGAAAATGTGTATTAGTTCAAGAGTAATTTAGTGAAACAATGTGTATTAGTTCGAGAGTAAATAACCATTCTAGTCTCTAAATTTGTGAGACGTTTTCAAGTTAGTATTTCGATTGACATTTATTCCAAAAAAGTTCCTTAAACTACATCTCGCTAATCAATCCATATCACAACCTAACAAACATTAGATAACAATAACATCTGCACTAATTTGGTTGTTAAGTGGCCATGCTTGTTTCTATGTGGCATGCTGACATGTTCATGTCAACTTCACATAAAATGTTAATTTCATTTCGATCCCTAACTTTCGAAACTTATTGTAAAAAAAGGTTCTTATTTTTTTTCAATTTTATTTTTGCTCTTGAAGCTTGTTTAGTAGAATACCAATGTTATATTTGTTCAAGTAAAACCGAGCTTAGATCCTTTAAGCAAGGCTTCAAGCTCGAGTCTTGTGGATGAAAAAAATGTGGTTGAGATAGCAAACCCCACTAAAAATAGACAGTCAAGTTTTCTAGCAGAAATTAGTCATCAACAAAGTAGATAAGATTGGTATATAATTTGTTTTAAATGAATTAAGGTAATATATATATTTATTACCCCACTAACCGTTCAATTTGATGTTCTTGTTAATTAAATTAAGTATACAAAATTTCATGTAATTTCAAAATTATTTAATAGTTCATCACATCACTTATGTGAAATTTGATATACATGATTATAAAGAAAATATCACATAATTCAGCTATCGAATTGACTAAATTTGTATTTTACAAAAAGTTATTAAAAGTACAATTTGACTAACTTTGATACCTAGTGTCAATGAATCTTAACCCATAGAAATTTACATTTTATAAAAAGTTATTAAATGTTTAATTTGACTAATTTTGATACTTGATGTCAACAAATTCTGACCCTATATATATATATATATATATTACTTTTTGTTTTTTGTGGTGACTTATCATTATATAAAAATATAATTATATTTTTACTGTGTTTGTTTGAGAGACAAAATAAGAGAAGTCATTTCTATGGGAACCAGGGCCGGCCCTAGGCCTAATCTGGAAGGCCAATGGCCCAAGACCCAGGGCTAGAAAAGGCCCAAAAAATTAAAAAAAAAGTATATATGATTGTGCAGAAATTTTTTTATATTGTTTTTTATAAATAGAATAAAATTATTGTCTCATTTCATATATCTTTTCTTACCCAAATTAAAACGTGACATGTGATTAGAAATTATCACTCTCTTTGTTGTTAATTTTTTCTGATGTGTTACATTCATAAATCCATGTTAAATGAATTTTTAGTTCAGAGTGACATATCAACATGTAATGGATCTATGATAGTAGAATTAAAGTGATTGTTTTTTTAACAAAATAAGAAAGACAAACCAAAACTCAAATTATAAAGGAATTAAAATGAAAAGTTAGTATATTAATAAAGAACCAAAATATATGTAAGCTTTAATAAAAAATGATAATATTTTATCGTTGATAGACAATAGCAACGAAGCTAGAGCATTTTCTTGGAGTGGGCTAAATATAAAAATTAAATTTAATTGTGATTTTAAAATTAATATATTAATTTTAACTAATAGCTACAAAATTTATCATAATTGACCACATATCATGAAAATCAAAATTATATAAATTAAACAAAAGTTACAAGATTAGTTGAAGCAGGAGAAAAGATATTTAGTTTTTCAAATTTGTGGAAACAATTTTAATGATTGGAAATTTTTATATATTTAGATATTATTTTTGAAGTTTTAAAAGCATAACTGTCCCTCAAATTTTGTTAAAGCATAATTTAATTTTTAATCTGATAATAATAAGAATAATACATTCTTTACTTCAAACGATGAAATAATATTTTAATTTCTTCTTTATTAAGAAACATATTTAGGAAAAAAAATAGAGAGATCTAAAAAATTATTGGAAATGGTGGTTGTATACTTTCTATGAGGTATATCTATCTTGAATGTTAAGAGAGATAGGAAGAGTAGAGGAAAAAATGTGAGATGTAATAAAAAATATAAAAAGAAAAGAAAAATAGAGGAGTTATAAGAAATAAAATTATATAAAATCATTATTGAAAAATTATATATAAGTATATAGTGTGTATAGGTTTTTTTTCCCCCCATTTTAAGGGTGACCTTATATATAAATATTTGTGTGTATGTATTTTTTTGGACAGAACATAAATTGAATTATAGACGATAATATAGGAATAAATTGAATATATATGTGATATATCTTTGTTAAAACCATATTATTTGTTTAATGTAATAAAAAAATGTAATTTTTAATGAAATTATGTATCTATTTTTTTTATGCAATATATATTTACATTTTTGAATACTTGCATATAAGGGAGACCTTATCTACTATTTTGCTTCGGGCACAAAAAATCTCAGGACTAGCCTTAATGGGACCCACCAAAAAATATTTTCCCCCTCTTTAAGAATGAAATAGGATGGAAATGATATCTTTCATTTTTTGGTCTATTTTTTTAAAAAAAATTTAAAAAAATAATAAATAATTTTATGTTAAGAAAAAAATATTATATTAAAAATTACATTTTTTTAATTATTATAAAATTATTTTTATATAATTTATTTATTTCTTTTTACTCTCTTTTTCATTCATCCAAACAAACAAATAAAAATTCTTCTACTTCCTTCCTTTTTATTTTTATTCATCCAAACAACATATATTTTTCATTCTATTTATCTTCTATTTCTATCAATCCTATTTCATTCCTTCTTATTTCTTTTTTCTTTAAATATGTTTTTAGTCTTTTAAATTTGAGATAAGTTTATTTTTGGTCCTCCAAATTTAAAATTAATATTTTTAGTCCATGTAATTTGAAAAAAGTTTATTTTTGTCTCTCAGGACCACTTACAACATCATTAATATCAGTTGGGTTTAATGTGATATTTTCACTAACAAGAATATTGGTAGGTGGGTTTTGTGTGATAAATTCATTAATGACTTTTGGACAAAGAGATTAAAACATTTTTTTTCTCAAATTATAAGGATCAAAAAGATTATTTTTAAATTTGAGACATCAAAAACAAATTTATTCTAAATTTAAGGATCTAAAAACATATGGACAAAACTTAAATACAATACCTTAAGTATTATTGGTGTTATTCTTCAATTAAAATTAAAGATTCACCTTAATAACCCACATAATAAAAATATGTATTATAAGATTTTATAAATTACCAAAATAAATATCTAATTTTAATTAAAAAATAACACTAACAATATCTAAGATATTATAATTAAATTTTGTCCAAACATATTTAAACCGTACTTCACTCCTCGACCAAACAATAGATAAGGGAGGGCGTACGGTCCGAGTCATTGGCAGACCAATAAAAAGGTCCGAGTCATTGGGGTCACTTTACGCGTTTTGCTTTTTTTTTTTTGGAAATGTCCTTACGCGTTTTTGATGCATGATTAGTGCCATTGATAATAGAACAGTTTTTTGATACGCGGTGAAAAAAAATAAAAGGCAATAAAGAATACCGCGTGTCAGACAGTGGAACCATAAATTAAAGATGAAAATGAAACCCCGGTTTTAAAAAGAATGTCCACTGGTCCAGTAATTTCTTTTTATTCGCTTATAAGTTTCCAAGTTTCCGTATAGAATATTATAACCCCCTTACAAGAGTTACAAAAACCTAAATAACGGCATTTTTTAATATTAGGCGCAGTTGTTCCATCCCTCCCTAGAGCAGAGAGGCCGTTACTGAATTCATTGTTCCAAGAAGTATAAATTTTCTTGTACTCAAAGCCAAAGTCTCTCTCCTTAGTCATCTATCTAGAAGGTGCCTTCTTACGAGTTACGAGGTCCACCCCACCACCTTCCTTTCCACGAAATGTAATTCAAAGTTTGCCTAACTTCCAAGAAAGGCTGCTATTATTAGCACTGTTATAAAGAAGGGAAGGGACATGGTTTTGTATGAACTGAGAGTCCATTTGATATTTGATATAACTTTTGGTTTTTTTGATACTAAATATTTGATATAACTGGTAACAGAGGTACACATCAACAAAATATATCAGTTCATAGCAAAGCAAATTAAAGTGTGTTATTGTTGGAGGGTGATGGAGAGTTATTTAAACGAGAATTTTGAAGTGAAGTCCAAGAACTCCTCTGAAGAGGCTCTTCAAAGATGGAGGACACTATGCGGGTTCGTGAAAAACTCCAAACGACGCTTTCGTTTCACTGCCAATCTCCCCAAGAGGGACGAAGCCGCTGCCATGCGTCGTACCAATCAGGTATCTATTTTTATTCAGCATATTTGGATGCTCCAATGGTATTTTAGATGAAGGATGGACTTTGGGGGGAAAAAGAAAGATATTTCCTATTAATTGCCCTTTTTATGTCCTTTCCTAAGTAATTAAACCAATTAGAGACTGAAATTTCAAGAAATTAGCCATGCTGTATCTGACGGGTGCTCAATATTGAATATTGATGCTCAGCTACATCGTACTCCCGTGTTTCTAACCTAATCCGTTATTAAAAATTAATGGGCATTAAGCTCTACTTTTCACCGTTCTCAATTTTGCTTTTCAAGTGTTTAAATACACGTGACATAGCACACTAAATAAATAATTAAATACATATGAAAGGAAAAAGATGAACATAAACGCCAAAAATTAAAGTATATGAGTGGAAGGAAGAGAGAAATAAAGAAAAAAAAATGAAATTAATAGATGTGATAAATGGTGTGATGGAAATAAAGAGAAAAATAAGGAAAAAAAAAAGAATGAAAGTGAAATGAAAAAGAAAGGGAATATATGATAATAATAATAATTGAATATTTTATATCATTGTATTTATATACCTCATGTCGTTCTATTTTGGAGATATTTGTTGGACTCTTTGACTATATCTTTCCTTCGTAGCCTTGTACTTGTAATTGGTTTTCTTTCTTCCTCTGAGTGCAGTGGACTCTAATCACTTTTCATAGTCAAGTTAATATACCTTGTACATAAAAAAATTGAATGGTAAATGGAGTTAAAAGTGTTAAAGCAGCAATTTTAAAAATTCGAAATTTAGCCAAAATTCCAATACGTGCTGATGCTCACATTACCTTCCTTCGCCCCTGTTCCTCCCACTTCATTCTTTTAAAGTTAATTTCAAGACTGCTGCTTATAAGCATGTACTTGGCACTAAAGAGTTTGTATGCTTATTGATCTTGAGCTATCTAATTGGTAGTTGTTGAGCAACTTTAATGCTTGCTACATTCCTTATAAAAAAGGACGCGATGAATAGAAAATGCATTAATTAGCAACTCTGGAGTTTTGTAATTGGTATTGTTGATGGGGTATGTACCATTTTGGCTTTAAGATATAAAATGCATTATACCAGGCTACAAGTAATAAACTTCTCAAGATAATTATGGAAACATCAGGAGCTAGCTGGTTATGACTAACATTTGATTGCATCCATGTTGCTCTATATAAGTTTGTAAAAAACGTAACTGTTCTTATTTTCCTTTTGGCTCACTCTTTATTCCACATTTTTTGTTGTACTGTACATTTTCTTATTCATTCTTTTTAATTTTCTCTAGCTTATATTAAGTGCCTGCATATAATTTTGTTTTCACCCATGTTCATATGCCCTTTATTTCCCCTTTGCTGTATAAAAACTGCTTTTCTTCATTGGGGACTTGATAATACTTATAACCAATATGATTATTCTTTTGTCTCCTCAACACACATAGAATGTGACATTTCCATGTTTTATTTCTCGAAGACTTATCCTCTTCTTACCGCAGGAGAAGCTGAGAGTTGCAGTTTTGGTTTCCAAAGCAGCATTTCAATTTATCCAAGGTAAGTTTCTTCAGTATTATTCTCAAAACTTATATATTTAAGAGTCAATATGTTTACTTGTGATCACGTCCACAGGCGTGCAACTAAGCGATTACAAAGTGCCAGAGGAAGTTAAAGCTGCAGGGTTTGAGATCTGTGGTGATGAATTGGGGTCTATTGTTGAAGGCCATGATGTAAAGAAGTTCAGACATCATGGTGGGGTTAATGGCATTGCAGAGAAACTGTCTACATCAACTACTGAGGGGCTTAACAGTGATACCGAGTTACTGAATAGGAGACAGCAGATATATGGAATCAACAAATTTACTGAAAGTGAAGCTTCGAGTTTCTGGGTTTTTGTTTGGGAAGCCTTTCAAGACATGACTCTCATGATACTTGGAGTGTGTGCTATTGTGTCACTGATAGTTGGCATTGCAACTGAAGGATGGCCCAAGGGGGCTCATGATGGTCTTGGAATTGTTGCAAGTATCTTACTTGTTGTCTTTGTGACAGCAACAAGTGATTATCGTCAATCATTACAATTCAAGGATTTAGACAAGGAGAAGAAGAAAATTTCCATTCATGTTACAAGAAATGGATATAGACAGAAAATGTCAATATATGAATTACTTCCTGGTGACATTGTGCACCTTGCCATTGGTGACCAAGTCCCTGCTGATGGACTATTTGTCTCAGGATTTTCTGTGTTGATTGATGAGTCAAGCTTAACAGGAGAGAGTGAACCAGTGATGGTGAATTCTGAAAATCCATTTCTTCTTTCTGGAACCAAGGTCCAAGATGGATCATGCAAGATGTTGGTTACCAGTGTTGGCATGAGGACTCAATGGGGTAAATTGATGGCTACTCTTAGTGAAGGTGGAGATGATGAAACCCCATTACAGGTGAAGTTGAATGGTGTGGCAACCATTATTGGGAAGATAGGCCTATTCTTTGCCGTGGTTACTTTTGCAGTTCTGGTGCAAGGACTCATAGGCCAAAAACTCCAACAAGGAAGTCTATGGAGCTGGACTGGGGATGATGCATTGGAGCTATTGGAGTTCTTTGCAATTGCAGTTACCATAGTTGTTGTTGCTGTTCCAGAGGGGCTGCCATTAGCCGTGACACTGAGCCTTGCATTTGCTATGAAGAAAATGATGAATGACAAAGCCCTTGTGAGACATTTGGCAGCCTGTGAGACCATGGGATCAGCCACAACTATATGTAGTGACAAGACTGGGACACTAACAACCAATCACATGACTGTTGTGAAAACATGCTTTTGCATGAACAGCAAGGAAGTGAGCAGTAAGGCTTCTAGTTTGTGCTCTGAACTCCCAGAATCTGCTGTGGAACTGCTGCTACAGTCAATATTCAATAATACAGGAGGAGAGGTTGTGGTTAACCAAATTGGAAAACGTGAGATTTTAGGGACTCCAACCGAGACTGCAATATTGGAGTTTGGTTTGTCATTAGGTGGAGATTTTCAAGGAGCGAGACAAGCATGTAAACTTGTTAAAGTTGAGCCATTCAATTCTACTAAGAAAAAAATGAGTGTGGTGGTGGAGCTCCCTGGTGGAGGCTTAAGAGCCCACTGTAAAGGTGCTTCTGAAATAATTCTGGCTGCTTGTGACAAAGTTCTCAACTCAAATGGAGAGGTTGTACCCCTTGATGAAGAATCAACTAGCCATCTTAAGGCTACAATAAACCAGTTTGCAAGTGAGGCACTTAGAACTCTATGCCTTGCCTATATGGAATTGGAAAACGGGTTCTCTCCTGAAGACCCTATTCCTGTTTCTGGATTTACTTGTATAGGAGTTGTTGGTATCAAAGATCCTGTTCGTCCTGGTGTTAAGGAATCTGTGGCAGTCTGTCGTTCAGCTGGAATAACAGTAAGAATGGTTACCGGGGACAACATTTATACTGCAAAGGCTATAGCCAGGGAGTGTGGGATTTTAACTGATGATGGTATAGCCATTGAAGGTCCAGAGTTTAGAGAGAAGAGTCAGGAAGAGTTGCTTGAACTGATTCCCAAAATTCAGGTGCCACATACTTTCAATATTCATTATATTTTGATTCCTTCGGTACTACTTAATCATACACATGATTTATGGTTGATACTTTTACTAACGTTAGTGTTTGATTCCTTTTAGGTTATGGCTCGATCCTCACCTTTAGACAAGCATACATTGGTGAAACACTTGCGTACCACATTTGGGGAAGTGGTAGCTGTAACAGGTGATGGAACTAATGATGCCCCGGCTCTTCACGAAGCTGACATTGGACTTGCAATGGGCATTGCTGGTACCGAGGTGAGTGCAATGCTATGCAATGTTTGTGTTTCCCTTTGTGAACCACTCATTCTACCACCAAAAGAAAAGAAAAGGAAATGTTGTGTTGCTACATTTTAGTCACTTAACTCTTAATTTTATATTGCAAGCTAATTTCATATTATATGTACAGGTCGCAAAGGAAAGTGCAGATGTCATAATTCTGGATGATAACTTCTCCACGATAGTAACAGTGGCCAAATGGGGACGTTCGGTTTACATAAATATTCAGAAATTCGTACAGTTTCAGCTGACCGTTAATGTGGTTGCATTAATAGTGAACTTCACATCAGCCTGCTTGACGGGTGAGAAAGTTATAATAATTTTGTTACAACCCCCTCCCCCCAAAAAAAAGAAAGGCCAGTTAACTTCACACCAGCCTGCATGACAAGTTATACAAACACTTTTTGTTTTCTTCTTGTTATTGATCTTATGATCTCATATGCATATTCTCTCTTCAGGAACTGCGCCCCTCACAGCTGTTCAACTTTTGTGGGTGAACATGATAATGGACACACTGGGAGCACTTGCGCTTGCTACTGAACCTCCAAATGATGATTTAATGAAACGTTCACCTGTTGGAAGGAAGGGGAATTTCATCAGCAATGTCATGTGGAGGAACATCTTAGGACAATCGTTGTATCAGTTTATGGTGATATGGTTTCTTCAGTCAAGAGGAAAATCAATCTTTTTACTTAACGGCCCCAACTCAGATCTGGTCTTAAACACGCTTATTTTCAACTCATTTGTGTTCTGTCAGGTAACGTTTCTGAAAAGCTGACAGTTTGCTTAGGAATATTTATAACTCAGAAGATTAAACCAAAGTGTATGTATGATATTTGTAAAAAACTGACTTAACAGATGTGGGTTGATTTGGTTTTGCAGGTTTTCAATGAGATAAACTCACGTGAAATGGAGAAAATAAATGTTTTTAAAGGCATATTGGATAACTATGTCTTCGTGGGAGTCATCAGTGCTACTGTTTTCTTCCAAATCATAATAGTTGAGTACTTGGGAACCTTCGCAAACACAACACCTCTCACCCTGGCACAGTGGTTCTTTTGCTTATTCGTTGGATTTTTGGGCATGCCTATTGCTGCTCGCTTAAAGAAGATCCCTGTCTGAAGCACGTGAATGGATAACCCTTCAAAAAGCAATAGTTGGTTATCGTTAATTGGTACATTGTTTCAAGGCGCATTATTCTTCTACATTCACTAACTCGTCAGGAGCAGTGAAGTAGATCACTGGACTACTGGAGTCTCGGAGCAGTTTGACAAATTACTATTAACCATTTTATTTAATACGTTGTTTATTTTCTAAGCCAGCAGAATAATTGGTGAAATTGAAAATCCAAACTAGATGTAAATAAGTAAATTACTAGCCTTGCTTAGTGTATTTCAATTTTTATGTACAAAAACACGAACCTCGATCCTCATTTACACCTGTTTCGCTATTGAGGATATTTCTAAGTTAACTAATGAAACATGTTTTAGAAACAAGAAGCTTTCAAGTTAAAGCAAGCTAGAGGGTATGGATATAAATAAATTTCTGTACAATTCAGAAGAAAATAGCAATGTGCTGGAAAACTATCGTTTTAATGTTGCCAACTATAAAAGTATGTACATCAGGCATCTAAAGCCTGCACAAATCATACTCTTAAATTCCTACAAATGGAGCAAAAAAAAAGCAAACAAGAAATAACATTTGCTAGTCATCAGTCAAGGTGACCCTTCCAGTTTCGTACAGATGATACATCCAAAGAGGTTCAATCAACTCCTTTGCACAGGTTAATTTCTCCAGCTCATCTTCATCATTTTCTTCTGCAATTTCCCTCTCTATCCTGGGAAAGACTTCTTGCAGAGAACACAGTATCATGTCACCCCAATCCCTGTCATCACGTTTAAACAACTTAAAACATACAAATCGCAAGAGTCCTAATGCCAGCCCAAAGTTCTTCTGTTCTAGCCCAACAAGTGAAGAAACCATGAAAATAACGCCAACTGCATCCATTATACTGTGATTTTTTTTCAGTAATATAATCAGCATTGCCAGAAGCTTATTGAATGCTGAGAAGTTCTCTGGTTGAGAACATTCATCATCTTCTTCAGCTTCATTTACTTCAAAGAGTTCAGTCTTGGCTACAATCAAGGGCCATTTTGGAAAATGTAACTTCATTTGTTCAGATGCAGTTGAAGAATGTTCTTCACCACAGTCAGTATTTTTTAGAATACCTGTAGATCCCAACGCCAGAAGCACATCAGGCAGCCAAGGCTTTGCTGCTGCAACAAGACGCAATGCATACCCAGAGCCCATACATGATTCACTTGAAATGATTAAATCAAGCAAGTTATTGGCAAGAGAAAAAGCTTCTGGTAGAGTTATTGAGGATCCACTAGACTCTTTGAGTATCACATTGAGTATTTTTGCAGCATAGGTGAAAGAGCTTTTCAGGCAAAGAACAATATTTCTTTTATCTTCTTCCTTAAATTGAATTTGGTTATGATATATCTGGTCCAATGATGATACGATATGTTGCACGCATTTTGATGTGTAATTTAAGAATAATCCATGGTTGTGAGAAGCAAAACACATAGCAGTGGTGTCAGCCATGAACTTGAGAACAGCAGTAAGCATCTTTACCATACAAAATACTTGTTGGGATTCATTATATTTAGATCCTACACATGTTTTTAGACAATTAGTCACAGACAGGAGAAATATACAAAGACATAGCAGAAGACAAAACAAATATAGATCCAATGTACATACCCAAATATAGCTTGTTAAAAGCTTTAATCAGTTAGCAACAATGGGCAGAACACAAACACCACTACAAAAAACTTTGTTTCTACACAGAAAATTCACTTATATTCTGCAGAAAATTGAAGTTTGTTCCAAGCTAAGCAAATTATGAAAAGACTGAACATCATAATCATAAAATCATAAAATGTACATAAAGCAAATACATAGTCCTTAATAAACACAAAGGAGTCTTCTCAAATGACTCGTATTTAATTTTAAATGCAAACTGAGTCACTACAAATTTATGAAAAAACTACATTTTATTTGTAGATATTGGAATGATATTTAAAACCTCATATTTCAGAATAACAAATTGGCATATTTTGCTCCTTCTGTAGCATATCACTGTCTAGAATCTCAATTTTTGGTACTAATAATAATAAGGGTTTAGAGTGTGATATTCTTTTAAGGAAGAAATACCTAATGATGCTTTTGAAATATGATGGTCAAAAGAGGAGAAACCAGAAAAGAGTGGTTAGAACTAAAAAAAAGTACACCAAATCTGTGAGTAATACCCTCCAGACCTAATTAACAGATCTAATTGTTTACCATAGACTAAATAATTTTTTTTTAATCTAAAGATTGACTTAGAGCCGCAATCAATTGAAGTACTTCAGGCATTGTGCTTGAGCTACATTTTTTCCTTCTGCTCACTGCTTGAGTTACTTACATTTGGTCAAAGCAACCCAATTCATTATCAGACCTAAAAACCAGTATAATATATTATATGTGTATTTACTCACCATGGTTACTAGGGCGACATGCATCTGTCGGAGATGGCCTACGCCTTTGTGTGGAATTTTGATTTTGATTTGTTCTATTGGTAGGCTGCAACTTACATGAATCCACGTTGTGATTTTTCATGATGTCACTTGCTCCAAATAGTTTTTCTAAACAGTTGAGCACATGCTCTATTGTCAGCTCCAAGACATTCTGCTTAAAAGAATTTTTTATCAGAAAAAAGAGGGAAACAAATCAGGTAAGCCATGATTAAAACCAATCTGGTTAATGTATGATAATATCAATATCAATTCATCGATACAGTGGAAGGCACTGTTATAAAAACTGGCTTGGGCCAGCCAGTCAAACCGGTCTGACCAGAAGCAGGTGATATAAACTGTTTGAGCTGTTTGTTGGGCAGAAATGTTATGGAATCGGTGTGACTCAGCTGATTTTCCAGTCAAACCGGTAACCTGATCAGTTAAACCAGTCCAAATAATCAATGACCTGATGGGTTTCTTAGTAAACTGGTATGTTGTGAAGTTTTTGAGATTTTTTGAGGTATAATATGATTTTTTTACATATAGTTTTTTAATGTAAGAAATTTATAGGTTGTATATGTTTTGGAATTTTTTTAATATATATCTATTCACTCGATTAGATCAATGACTCACTGGTTTGACCAATGACTTAGTGACCCAATGCTTTGATTAAGTCAATAACTGGTCCAAGTCCAAGAACATTGGTGGGAGGTCTCAAAACTCAAAATGAATTAGTGCGTTAGGTATAAATATTACACCATAATAATCATTCTGGAACCTGGAAATTTCAAGGGATAAAACAAATTCAACATTTTGCCAGACGATTGAACATTTAAGTTTTAGAAGATAATGAAAATGAAAATCAACCAATAAAACTGGCAAAAGAAGATGCAGGTAAAACCAAATTCCAAGGAAACTTATATTAGTCACTAAGTCAACACGAAATTGCAGTTGCCAGAAAGTTCAAATTTCATTGGTGCACACTTAAATTCACCAAGCTAATGTATTTCTAAACTTCCTTGAAATATTACTTTGATGCTGGCCATATATATTCTGCATTTGATTCAAAGTTCATAATATACAATTATTATAAAATAGAAAGAAACAAAAGAAATAAGAGGCAAGCATTTTAAGTCAAACAAATAAAAATTCGTTTGATAAATTAGCAAAGAAAATCATTGGAAATAATGTACAAGGCAATGAAAATGCACAAAATCATTTCAAAGAACACAATAAAAGCTGAGAACATCAGAGATGCAAGAAAGTCAGGTAGATAAATTTTAAACAGGCAAATATTCCAAAAATGAAAAATCAATCTTATTTTTCTTCCTCAAAAACATCAAAGATTCTACTTACCTCTGACAACAATGTAGAAGAATCAATCTTATTTTTCTTCCTCTTTGTATCACCGTTCTGTATACTACTTCTGCCAACATTATCAACAGTCATTTGCAGAGCAAGGGCTATATATGCCAAAACAGGAGATGTGTCCATGTATTCACAGTGCCCACAATGCACAATGCTGACCTCAGAAATCACCTTAAGAGAAAAAAATGACATTTCTAAACTCTGAGATTTCAAAATAGCTTTTCTGTTATCTTCATGCAGAAGCAAATCTCTAACTTGCCATGCTACCCCAACAGCTACTAAATAATCATCCTCAAATGATTGCTTTCTGTTAATTATCTTTGATTTAATTGAAAATTTTCCAGAGGATTTAGATTTCTTTCTTTTAGCATATGAAACAATATGGGATGGCATGTCTGCACCAAATTTAACATGGCAACGATAGGCAGTCTTATGCAAGAAGGCTGTTAAGGCTTCAAACATGTCATCAAAACCACCCAGTGAAAGCAACAACTTATGGGCAGACCTCATTTCAGATTGTCGATCAACATCCTCAGGTAAACCACTGCAGCTTGTGACAACGCCCATGCATTCTTCAAGAAGTCCAGCAACATCATCTGGACAGACAGTGGAGACAATGTTGAATAAAGAAGATTGAGCTTGGCCTTTAGGTGCCACAGCTAGTAAACCTCTCATTTTCTCTCCATCAAGTAATTCTTTGAGAGCATTTATATAGTATGGTTCACAAGCTAAGTTATCACAAACATAGCTAGTAGCAACAAGGAAACCCTCAATCTGATTTGCATCTAACTTATCTGGTGACAAAATGAAACTCAGGAATACTTTGACCAGTTCCGTAAGATGAGATTTAGATGCTCCTTCCAAGAGGGCAAACTGGCAAAATCTTGCGCCAGCCATTGGATCCCTTTTTACAAGTGTAATGCAGCGATTACATGCCTCCTCAATGGGTAATTTTGAGGGAAAGTACGAAGGTAGAAGTAATTTTGTTATCTTCTGAGCTACAGGAGGTTGATCCCTAGCAAGTGCAGACAATAGCAATTCTAGCTCCACCACCTATATAACAAACAGAAGAACAGATCAGTCAGAACAGATACAATTAAGAAATACATTAGCCACAGGACTTTCTTAAACGATTCTAATTTCAAGAATATGTGTACCTTGTTGAACTGAAAATTTCTGACATCCTTTAGATGGAGTAAGAGATCCACTGCAGCAACTCGTACTGTTAGAACCTTGTCCAGCATTAAGTGCCGCAGTCTTGGCAAGAGCACCTTAAGGATTTCGTGAGAGTGGGGATTGCCAAGCAAATAAATGATGCCATTCAATGTAGAAAGCCTAACCTCATTGGATACATCATGAGATATATCATCAAATATTTTTGTTATTATCTTTGTTATGATTGGTGAAGGAACAACTTCCCAAAACAGATGAAGGACCCGACAAGAACCCTCAACAGCAATTATTCTCACTTCTGGACAATCATCCGTAAGTAGCCTTTCCAGTAAAAAAAACTGCTTATCAAGCAATGTATCTTTCTCCTCTTTTGTGGCATCAGGATCTTCAAGGGGAAACATGTCCAGAAGTAGATGCAAAGCATTTTGACGAACATTTGAGTTTGCAACCTATTGAAAAGAAGGCAAAGTAAAATTCTGAACAAAGAGAGACAAATGACAAATTAATGTAGATGAGACATCAGTCATATCACTACTACTACTGATTAAAATTTATTGCAAATCTAATAAAATGTCTTTCAAGAAACCCAATTTTAAGAGGATCCCTTTGATTTAAATGAGCAGCATGAAATTATAAATTGGTATAACAGCCCTAAAATCTGATTGGTTCAAATGAGGGGATCGGGGAAAAGAAATTTAATGGAAGGAAGGAGAGAGGAAGAACCCCTTGTTTCATTTACAAGGAGAGAGTTGGGAAAATAAAATAATTTACTATTATATCCTTACAAAGATACAATAGCCAGATAAACTCATTAAGCTTAAATATTCAAACTAAAGATAAATTAGTTAACACAATTCACAAACATTAAGCATTTCCCCTCCTCTCCAAATCCCTCAATATTTGAGCAGACGCAAAAACACAGGGTATTTCTATGAAAACCCTTCCTTTCCATTCCCCTCCAACCATACACTATGTTAAAAAGTCATGTGCTGGCTTTTTTACATCTACACAGGCTAGAAGCTGTCTGATGAATACCTAGAGTTGTGAAAAACCTATGTACTACAAGAGAACTAATATAACACCATTACAAACAATCACCTTCCGCCCTAACACTTTCCCTTTGGCTACTGATCTTAGCATCCTAATAATACAGAGTGTTTATATGGAAAACCAACATTCAAATTCAACATATAATAAAACAAAAAACGAGGGAGGAAACTTTTTCATCTTATGTTGCATTTACCTGCAGGGACCTAAATATGACGGGCTCGGTGAGCCGATAAAGCATTTTCTCAACCCCATCGGTGGTCCTCTGGTTAATAAAAGCTCCCAAAACCCTCCTAATATACGAAGCAAAAGCTCCAGAACTGGCATGTATAGCAGCCTCAATCAAATCCTGCAAGAACCCATTCCCAATCTCGCTCCTCGAATCACCTTGCGCAGCCTTCCACGCCCGAAACAGGATATCCCCATAAGCCTCCAGCATCGACTTCCTCCCAAACGGAATTTGCGAACGAATCATCGCCAACAGTTCCTTCCCAAGCTGGTCGCTCAGCCCAAACACAAACGCCAGAAACCGCCTCCCATCCTCTGTTTTCAAATACAAAGGCGAAATCACGCACCGAACCAACAACAGCTTCAAATCCTCGATACTCTTGTCCTCGAAATCGAACAGCGCGAACGCCTCGCGGAGCACGCAGACCCTGTGCACGTCCACCTTCTTCTTCAGGGTGAGCGACCTCGACAGAAGGAAAGGGAGGCTCTGCGAAATCAGCGTTTCCCTTCCCGCCAAATTCTCCTTCCACCATTCCTCGCACAAACCCTCAATCGCCGACGCGAGAACCGTTTCCGACTCGAAAACGATCAAGTTATCGTGCAGCGCCTGCACGCCGGGCAGCAGATCGGAGGGGGAGAACGGCTTTCTCGGGTGCGAAACGCACAGCAGCGCGATGTGCGCGAGAATTTCGAGGCGCGAGAGAAGTTCGTGTCGGGAGTCGGGTTCGGAGCGGCGGGAAGAGCGGCGGGGGCGCTTGGAGGGAGGGGTGCGAGGGGAGCCGGGGTTTGTGGCGGAGTTCGGTTCTAGAAGGTTCTGGAAGGATTGGACTGAGGCGGAGATGGAATCGGAGAGAGTGGAAGGGAGAGTAGAACAGAGAGGGGAGGAGGGTCTAATGGAATGGATTAGGGTTTTCAGAGAGGATTTTGAAGATTTGAGGCTTTGCTTTGTGGCTAAGGATATGAACTCGTGCGCTGAGGATTGCAGAGATGAACGAAGCCTCTTCTCCATTGCGCTTTCTCAACTGTAACATCGCTCACCTCTGAATTTCCATTTTCAATTCACAGAGGAGGATAGCATATAGCACAGCTTCGCGAGAGGGAAAATTTTCATTTTCAAATTCTCACGATTATTGGGCCTTTTTGAAATAACATTGAAATTACAAAAACAAACTGATTGGGCTTCTCAAGTTTAAGGCTACCTAAACCACCATGATAGCGGCTTTGCTATTCCCACCCCATTTTTTGTTTTTAACCAGATTGTATTTGGTAAAAAAAAAATTTCAAAAAACTATCCTTCGATGGAAATGTATTTCTATTGTGTATTATGCACAACAAAAATATGTTTCCGTTATGGATGTAGGGCGCACCCCATGAACATAACGAAAACGCATTTTCGTTGTATATGATGACAAATCACATATCTGCATATCAAAGGCAGTACTCAGATAGAAAATGGAACCAAAATCAATATCAACCGATTAAAATATAAATCAATATCATTACATTGATCATCATAAAATAAATTAGTCTAACAAAGTAAATGATTTACTACATATTCATCCCCTTTAGATACAAATAAGGAATTAAAATGTTGTATGCATTGCAAGTATAGATTTTGCCATGAACAAGCATCATCGTTGCAGTATCTATGTCATTGTGGTGCGATAGGAACTAAGGAAGCTCTATCCTTTAAATAAACCTAGAAGAGGACACAATTTTATAAAGTTAGTGAATACATTTACATACTTACAATACTAAATAACTGAATAATTGAAAAATATATACCTGCACACACAAAAATCGTAAACAATTCCAATAGCAATAAGCTGGTGATGTCCAACGGCTGAAGGTCGATTCCTAAGCCAAAAAAAAATGTCTAGTTTTGTAGCATGGATAAGTGGACCAACACAACATTGTACCAACTAGCAATAACATAACCCATGTCAGGAATGAACATCCACTTATCATGGCTTGCTATTGTGTGTCGGTCAAGATACAAAGAGCTTGTTGTTCACTTAAGTTCAATCACTCGTTGTTCTGTGCCAAAGAGCTCGGCATATTCAACGTGCCACCACCAAAGTTACTGAATCAAATCATCACAAACTAGGGGTCAACACTCCTCACCTTTACCCAGCAAAGCTGCAATTGCCCTGTAACCGCAATTTCTGTCTAATTTCACATCAACAATACAGACAATATATTCACGTAACTTATCTGAAAATTCATCTATAAATGGCATACCTTTCTTGCATTTAGTGCCACAGGAAAATTTACAGGGCACGCTTGGAGATGATGAACTATTTACAATTGTATGCATTGCATCAACTCGCTCCCACATCAAAGGAAAACATTTAGTGGATTTCTCAAACTTTGGTGCTCCTTTTGTTTTTACTTTCTCTTTAGGAGGACACATTGAAGTGGTATATGGAAATGCTAGTTCGTGGAATTTAGTCTTCAATGTGATTTTTCCAAGCACGTCAAGTTCTAAAAACTACTTTAACAATGCATCAACCTCATGTGTAAGCGATAAGTCCCTTCAAGAGTGAGTCATTTCATCTGTAAAAAGTGATAACCTTCTCCAATGCACATGAATGAACCGTAGTGAAATGAAATCAAATATATTGTTATATCTAGCAAGTTCGCATGCACAAGATAGTCCATGAGTAGTTCTAAGGGTGCAGCCACAAGTACAACTATCAACACCCAATAGTGTTAACATATTTATATTCATGAAACATCAGGTTTTGTGCTTCTGTTAGTACAAAGCCTTGTAGCTTCTGGTAGAATTTGTTATTAAACATGTGTTCTACTACATTGATGCTCTTCTGAAATGACGTCTTTATTTCAATGTGCTGCAATATGAGTATATTATTCATTGCATCCCAAGAATTACACAAGTCTCTCATGCTATCTTGAAGTAACCTCTTCAATTTTGCATGTGTACCTTTAACCCTGTTAGAAATATATACATTTGTCAACAAATCACATTGTTATAAATAATATATGATATATGTCAAGCCAATAAAAAAGTTAATACAAATACCTATTAGTTGTTGTAATACCCAGATGCATCACCAAATCTGTCCATGTTGTGACAAACTTCTCCTTATGAGGTATCAACCAAATATTTTTGACATAATCAATGAAGTAAGGAAAGCGTGAACACATCTCCTCAAAGCTTGTTAAGTGTTGGTTATACACATATTCATTAACAGATAACATTAACTAATTCCAAGCATCCAACACCTTATCCTATTCCTCTGCAGGACTCACATGCATCTTGCATTTTGCTCTAACATTTTTAGCAATATGAAATTGGCATAAACATTTGGTTGAACTTGGAAAAACATCTTGCAATGCATTCATCAACACAAGGTCCCTGTTAGTGACAATAACTTGAGGCAAAACATTATCTTTTACAAACAATCATTTGACCTTGGTTAATGCCCATGTAAAGTTATCTATTTGCTCATTCTCCAAATAAGCAAATGCCACAAAAAATGTCATCTTAGTAGAAGTGATCCCTACAATCTCCAACAATGGAAGTCGATATTTGTTCATCTTATAGGTGGAATCAATAATCAACACAATGAAAAATGCATTTAAAAGCTTGATAGAATCTGCGTGTGACCACAATATATCTTTGACAACATCTTTAGTATCCACCTTTTGTACTAGTAAACATATTCATCATGTTTCACCAACTTCATTAGATGTTTCATTTCAATTCTTGTACCCCTTAGATGTCGACGATATTTTTGACATGCATTATATACAATTTTGATAGTATTGACATTTGTCTCGTCTTCGCTTTTGACTATCAACAAAATTTGACTAAGGTTCACCATGTTTTTTGTCATTTCATTTAGCAGAGATTTTTCTTTATTACTCAACCGACCCGCATATGCATGGCCCAACAATGTCTCAACTATATCGTGGTTATGAAATCCATACACAACAAAAAGTCTTCATCCAATGCCTTTCACAAACTTCTTTTTCAGTCTAAAGGGACAATCACATTTTTTGGTTCCGGTAGACTTAGGGGTTAACACGTCTTTGTATTATTTATACTTTTCTCTCATTTCACAAGACAATAAGACAAATGTCTTCTTTGGTCTTGTCTTTGATCGTTCTATGACAATAACAAATCTGCACTTTTTTCTAATTTGTCGAACCCACTTCAACAAATCATCACGTTCTGCAAAAACCTATATCCAATAATCCTTTATCAATTTAACAACACAATAAATATTAAACAAAATTTCAATGCTTAACAGTTAATTATTCAATATACCTCTGTAGTAGTGAAAAATTCACTATAATCAAAAAACATGTTTTGTAGGTTCATATCCAACCTCTTTATCACATACTTCTTGTTTGCTTCTATAGGATTTTTGAAAGCATTATCACTTGCTTGTAACGGATACTCAAATGCATCATCGTTTGCTTCAGTTACATTTTCCCAAACACTTGGCATGTTAACTTCATAAAAAAAAAATGTATTCTCACTTTGTTCCACACTAGAAATCCTGCGCCCACTCAACAACCAATAAACAAAGTTTGTAATTTTTCATGTTACAAAATTGAAACAAAGAACTTACAAAATGGAAATGCGTTTCCGTTGAATTTGTAAAATACAGGAAAAAAAAAAGAGTCGTGAGCTCAACGAGAAGTAGTCGGAGACAATTATCAAAACGAATGTTGGCAGCTGAGCTTATAGAGCTTCGATGTGACTAACAAAGGAAGCAAATGAATGAACAGTGATATTGAAATGGAGGAACCGGTGGGACAGAGTGTTGCGTTAGGTGCGAAGAAGAAGCAGAAATAAGACGTGAGTGACAAAAAGGCTAGTGGGAAGAGGGGTTGGAGGGTGAATAAAATATAAAAAGGGGTAAAGTTATATTTTCAAGATTTTTTTTGAAAAAGCAAGGGATGAAAAGTGCAAAAAATAGGATGAGAATAGCAAGAGACCCTTAATAGTAGCCTGACCTCATATTTTTATTAATTAATTACTTAATAACAAGCAAATCCAACAAGTGGGACAAAAAAAATACCCAACAAGAGAATACAATTTTTCAAAAAAGAATCTATCCTATATATATATATATATATATATATATATATAGGAAACGTATCTAGTGAGAGGGCTTTTTTATATGAGAGTGAGAGGAATGAATATTGACTATTAAATCTTGTCATGAATGGTCATGATTAAAACATTTAAAGTCACATGAATTTTTAAATGGTCACATAACATTAAATCATGACCATTCATGTATGATTGTACGACCCATATTTATTCCTCTTACTCTTATATAAATATCACCCTCTCACTAGATATGTCCCCTATATATATATATATATATATATATATATACATATCTAGTGATATGGTCCTTTTTATGTGAGAGCGAAAGGAATAAAGCTAGACCATTAGATCTTACCATGAATGGTCAAGATTAAAACACACAAGTCATGTGAAATTTTTAAAAAGTCACATGACTTTTTAAAGTGGTCACATGACATTAAATCCTGACCATCCATGTATGGTTATGTAGCCCAGATTTACTCCCCTCACTCTTATATAAAAATGACACTCTCACTAGATATGCCCCCTCTATATTATACATACATACATTCATATATATATATGTATATGCATGTATGTATGTATATATATGTATATGCATGTATGTATGTATGTATATATTATTTGTAAGATACATTAATAACAGATTAAGAAGGATGCACTATATATTAATATTGACTTATTTGATACATATTTTTTGTTTTTCATTTAAAATTTGATTTGATATAAAGTGACAGTAAAGGACCAATGACTCTTAATTTAAGCGGGAATGAACCTGGTTCCCGTTAAATGAAGTTTTTAGTGTGTGTATTGTGAATGTGTGCTTAGATTCTTAAGTTGTTTTCTCAATTCGATTTTAAATTGATTAGAACTTAAGGTTTCGTTAAAAAAATGAAAGGAATATTAGAAAAAAAATATAAGATATTTATCACATAAAATGACCATAATTTTGATTCAAATAAAAAAAATTACTTCCAAATCAACTTTGTGTTAATCTTTTGGAATGTGTTTATTTAAACACTAATCAAAATATTACCTATAATTTTGTATTGCTATGTAAACATAAAGTTAATTTCATCATTCAAAAAAAATAGAGGTACACAAAATCTCCAAATAATCACTGCACGAATAACTAGCTTTTTTCTTTTTAATGTTTTGGAAATGTCCAATATCAAGTGGTAGGAATGCCACTATTTGGGGAAATGCAACTAAAGTCATGATCCACAAGACCTTAGATCAATCATCACTATGCAATCAGCAGAGTGTAGGTAAATAATGCATTTAGAAAAATTGTTGTCTCGCATTACTTTCTCTTACACTTTATATATATTTTTTTTTAATGTCAGATCATTATTTACATCACTTCATTTGGGAAAGGAAAATAGAAGAAAAAATACTTATTTTCTTTTATAATATCTAATTTAAAGAAAAAAGGAAGAAAGAAAATATTTAACTTTTTATTCTCTTATTTATTTGAAGAGAAAATTAAAAGAAAAAATAATTAATTGTAAAATAAAAATACATATATATCCTGACAGAAGTAATTTTTATTTATTTGTAAACATAACTTTAAACCCTTTTTTTCATCCTTCTTCACCTTTTTTCATGAAAAAAAATTTGAAATAAGACTCACAATTTCAACTTTTCCTTTCGTTTTGTTTGAAATGGAAGAAAAGAGAACTTTGTTCCTATTGTTTATTCCCATTTTCTTTCCTCTTGTTTTATGGAAAACCAACCAATACATTGACACAACATGCGGAAGCTACTCATAAATATAATTGGATTTTATGTAAGAATAATACAATAGAATACCATATATGTCTAATACAATTCATTTATCACCCGAAGGTATCGTACAAAACATAAAGAGGAATACAAGGAAATAATGTAAACTAGGCTACGTCTTCTTGCACGTAACTCAAAGCTCTATCTGCACATGTCTTCACTCGTATTTTGAAAAGGGAAACTTAAAGGAGTGAAATATAATGGCTCAATAAGTGCTATAAGGACTTTACGGCTGGGTTAAACTCTTCTACCCAAACAGCATTTATCACTTATCTCTCATGGTTTTACCCTCATCAAGTGTTTGACAAATCTCCATACTCAAGGTCGGATCTATGCCTTTTATCTATCAATACCTCCTGTTAACTTCTCTCTCATTCTCACAACTGGTATATTAGTTTACTCTCATTCTCAACTTAGGAATTCATCCTCATTACTAATATTTTCTTACCATAACCCTCTTTAGTGTTTAAACCATTCGTGTTTAGATTCTACCCTTCTTTCTTTTGATAAGATATTCTAGAATACTCTTGACATTCTCTTAACACTTACATTAATACTCTCAATTTATTCCCTCGTACTTGTCTCATACCTTCTTATTACGTTGGGTGAGAATTCACCATTTCTCTATCTTATTCACAACTATTATTGCTCAACTAGAACCCTTATAACACTGTCATAAGGTCTAGCCCATCACATATCCTTAACATAGTAAAAGATATTCCTAATTACAAATATACGTTCTTATTTCACATAAGAATACACAATTACAATTTCATATATACACACGTTATATCGATCACTCGTGAACAAAGGTACATAGACTTCACATAATTACAACATAACACACTTCAACATATCAAGCTACAATAATATGCATATGCATGCTATGTTCCGAAATCTCTATTCATGCACATGTGCTACCAACTTAAATTTCTTAAAAAGTAGACTAAGAGTAAATGCACAACCATAAAAAGCATCATCAGTACCGATGCCTTCGACTTTCGCACCCTCAACTAGTATGATATTCCGCGGTGACTAATTACGATTACCTAACTTTGCCAATACGCTTTGTCTCTATAGGATCAACATGGACCATTGGAGTTTTCACACTAGGTATCATCCTCCTTAAGGCTAGGGTTAACAACCCATCTTGGCCTTCACCAACCAAATTCCTATATACTTTCCTTTATCACATATCTCAAATGTTATGATGCATGATCACATGAATAATGCACATGGCTTTACTTAAACATTTCACACTAAGAATCCCAACTCTCATAGGCTGGGTTCCTTTTCACCACATAATACTCGTTACTTTACACATATCATGGCATGTGATCATACATAAGCACATCTGGTAATTCATGTCATAGAAATTCATAAGTTATTGCCACAGAGCATTTACCACAAGTTAACAGTATATGCATTTTCTCAAGGCAAGTAATAACTACAAGATACAAATTTGACAAGACATCCAAGCAATAACAATCATTTAAGAAATAAGCATAGAAGGCAACAACATAAATTACAATTCTTTACTCTTAGCTCGAATATCAACTTTGGTGTCTCAAAGGGTCATGCTTAGCGCCAGACCCTTGGCACTTAGTGTCACTTCACTTCACTTCCAAACCAACTCTCTGGTAAGTCCATGCTTAGTGCCAGAAGACAGATGCTTAGTGCCAGAAGATTGGTGCATAGCACCACTTATATAGGGAATCCATTAGTATATACACACTGAGCTCCAATTTTGGTGCTTAGTGCCAAACCTCCTAAAAACTAGTGGTAGTTCTCTACCTCTCCCACACTAAGCCCCACATTTCTAGTGCTTAGCGCCACCATGCTAAGCCCTAAATTTCTAACGCTTAGTGCCAAACCTCTAGGGGACTCTTTGTCTCTCTCACACTTAATGCCAACTGTGATATCTGCAAATCACGAGGGTTCGCAAAATTTGCAACCCACGATTGTCCTTGGCTTCTAAACACTCTCAAATAGATTAATAAATTCCTAACCATTTCTATTACACTTCTAAACACTTAATCTACTTTATAAACTCCTCAATTGTACATAATCTCTCTAAAACTCATCAAATCCCTAACTTACGCACAAAGGAAGAAGATAAACAGAGATACAAATCACAACCTAAGGAATAAGAGAGGACATGGGGGAAAACATTCACCTGAGGGATATATAGAGCTGAGTTATGGGGCTTGGGTTCTCTGGTCTCTGCTCCTCTTCTTTCTCTTTCTCTTCCTCCTCTTCTTCTTTTTATCCTTATCCTCTTTGACTTTTATCTTCTTCTATTTTCTGACAGCTAAACCTAACTCTCTTTTTGTATTCCCTTCTTATAACACGTGGGTGAGTAAGTGGCTTAGTGGGCTTAAGTCCCTTTATTAGGCCTTAGATGCTCCTTTAGGTTCTATTATCTCATTCCTTCTAATCTCTAACAATAGGGTATCAATAACAATAATAATAACAACAACAATAATAATAAATATAATAACAACAACACAACACATGAATAATAATAATAATAATAGTAATAACAACAACAACAATAATAATAATATTAATAAATACATAAATACAATAGTAACAATAACTCTTAAGGTGTCTTTTATCCAATAACACATTGGAAGAGTCCTAAAGGGTTTTCTTATGGTTTATTAATTATTTCTAGTACTTGAAATTTGGAGTGTTACATAGTGCAACTATAAGGATAAGAAGGGTTATTTCATTTTTATATTATTTTGCATTACATACAATTCATTAGGCTTGATATGTTATGGTTGGATATTCTTATTTTGAGAACTTACGAAAATTCTTATATTTGAATGATGCGAACTTGTTTGGTGAACCTTAGCTACTTATACTAAATGATTGACAAGTGTTTCTTACCCTAGAGATATTGGAAATATAGATAAAACTCTATTAATCTTTTCTTTTGTAAACTTTTTGTCTTATTATAGTATATAATCCTAGTTCGTTGTGATCTGTAGGCTTGCCAGGCTAGCGAGTATTTGAGTTAGTGTTAGCTAAGGGTGGCAAAACGGGTTAAGCCTGGCGGGCCGACCGCTAGCCCACCACAAAAATGGCAGGGTGGGTTATAGATTTCAACCCACCAGCCGCCCCGCCCAACCCGTCAACCCGATGGGCCATTGGTGGGGTGGGGCAGGGTTGGCTCGCCTAGCCATCCTTTTTTTAAAAAAAAATTATATGTTACTTAATTGTGGTTTTGTTTTGAACGATTATTAGTATTTTGTATTGTTGAACGACAATTGGTAATTTGTGACTTTTTATTATTAAAGAACTAGACTATTATTATTTTTTATTAATTGTTGTTGACGAATCATAAAGAACTTTGTCTTGATTCTTGAAAGATTGAGACTATTAGTATTTTTTATTGTTGAAGAACTATTAATAATTTGGTATTTTGTGATTTTGTGTTATTAAAGGATTAATGGAATATTAGTTTTTTATTTTTAATTTTTTTTCTGTTTTTCTTTTTTATATTTTTGGCAGGCCAACCCGCCAGCCCACCTCTAGGCGGGGCGGGCCATAAAACTCAACCCACTATCAACAGGCGGGCCAACCCGCCCCGACTTGTTTTTGGCGGGCCAGCAGCGGGGCAAGTCGGCCTGCTTTACCACCCTTAATGTTAGCCTATACGTCGATCATGGCCTTGAAGTGGGTCGTGACAAAGTTGGTATCAGAGCTTTGGTTAATAGGTCTTATAGTTACTTTATTTAGGGGCATGTCATAGAATCTTGTTTGTAAATTATGTACCCAGACACAACTTACATGCAAGAAACTATGACTACCCACTATCACACTAAAGTCAATTATCTTATTAGTTTTATCCCTTTTTAGGATGTTTTTCTTCTTTTGATTTCATGTGTATATTCATTTCTTGTGTCTAATATCTTCTTTTGCTTAAGGTTAATGCCACCCAAAACTAGACTTGCTAGGGTACAAATTGTTGATGAGGCTTCCATTCAACCCCACGAAATAACATCAAGGGTTCGTGGACGTTGTCACAATCAGTGGTCAAGGAAGACATGAAGGGGTTGGCAAATGATTGAGGTTGAGATTCTAGAGCTAGGTGTGGGAAGCCAACACTAGATTAGTTAGCTATTAAGGTGCAAAATGTCCAACAAACAGTACAACAAATAGTAAATATTGTTGGACAACAAAGATAGCTACAAGATGAACAAAACTAGGTGGATTTAGAGCATAGTCAGGAGGTGGCGCAACATAAGCAACCACATGATCATTCTAGAGCAACCAGAGTTTCTTTGACAAATTTCATTAAGCTAAATCTCTAACTTTTAGTGGCTCAGATGTTGAGGAAGATCCTCAGACATTCTTAGATAAGGTGTTTAAGATATGTCAAGGCTTGGGTTCTTCTTCTGCTCAGATGGTGGAGCTAAGTGCATTTTGCTTGTGTGACGTAGCAAGAGGATGGCATAAAACCATGCTTTTTGCTAGACTAGTGAGGTCACTTCCTTTACACTAGGATTAGTTTGTTCGTGGCATATTTCCTGCCCTAAACCGTTTGTGATGGTAAGGCACAAAAGTTTGAGACCTTTGTACAAATCGATCAAATGTTAGTGACAGAATATAATATTCAGTTTATGCGACTGTCTCAATCTGCACCATACATGGTAACCTAGAAAGCAATTATGAGTTCAGAGATTTATAAATGGTTTTTAAGAGCTATTTGTTTGGGGCCATTGCTAGATATAATGATATGACTTAAGGGTGAGCATTCACCGGATTCAGTTACATTCAATCTAAAAAATATAAAACTGAAACAAATTAAACAAGTAATAATCTAAATCATTTTTGTCCATTTGATATATCGATTAAACCAGGCTCAAGTGGAATGAGTTGCGAGTCCATTGCGTGGATACAGGCGAGTTAGACTCTTTCATATACTCTCCCTGACCGTTTGGTGAATCAAACCAAAGGAGAAAAAGAAAAAGAATCAACCAAAAAAACTTGGGAATATAAGAAATGGAAGAAACCCATTTGCCCCCCCCCCCCCCCACTGTAGCTCCCAAATCCCAACCAAATAAAAACTTAGGAAAACCCATACTAAGAACAAGAACGGTAAAAAAAAAATGAAGAGTAAGAACGGTGAAGAGCAAGAACATAGTGAAAACACGTTGCTTTTGCTAGAAATTTGATGCCTCACCATCTTATTAATGAAGAACAAAGCAAAAATGTGGAAGTATACGAGTCCCATTGTTTGTGTTCAAGATAATCGATGCTAGTTGATAAAGAAGATGAAGTGCAGCAGATAAATAAGAGTTGCATAATGATGTAAGATATGTGATATAGAATGGGCATTTGAAAATTAAGATTTAGTTAGGGAGTTTAAGCGAAAGTTATGTAAAGATGGTGAGAGAAATGTGCTCATGTCAGTGCACAATGCTCAATATGCTATTGTTTCTAAATGTACTGCTTAACTACTTTGTGAAAAGGCTTGATAAAATGTGAAGAAGCCATTTGTAATCAACGGGTAAGATTGATTTTAGTACAAAACTAAAGAAAGTAACGATTATATTTATATAATTTTTCTACACGTATATTTATATGGTTGGGTGTAGGTATCGATGGATTTTTTTCCCTTTAACCTACTGTCGCCCAATATTACCCATCTTTACCCAAAAAAATTACTTTTCCAACCTAAAACCCAAATACACTGGCTCAAAAAACTTATTTTTGGTTCGGTTTGTTCGAATGACGGGAATGTGACAAATTTCTACTCACCCCTAATATGACTTATGAGCAGGCCTTGAATAAGGCCTTAGCCATTGAGTGAGGAAATAGAAATAGAAGTGTGGCTCTTCATGACTGACACAATAGGCCTCGCTCTAAGCCGTCTTGTCGTGGTCATCAGGGCCATAATGGTGGAGGTTATAGAGATGATACTAATCAGGGCCATTGAGGCCAATAAAGAGGTCGCTAGTCATATAGCACTCAGGTTAGCCAGCTAGCTAGCTCAACCTAAGGTTGAGGTACTTCACAACACCATCTGCCTTTTATTGTGATTCTTGCCACCTATGTCACATGTGGGAAGGTGCATGCCGAACCTTATAGGCATGGGTTAACAAGATGTTATCAGTGTGGATAGCTTGGACATTTTGTGAGGAACTACCCTATATTATCTTCTTAGCCTTCTTCTAGTAGGGCAACTACACCAGTGGTATCAGGAAAGTAGTTTAATGGCTATAGAGCACGAGGATCTAATGGTTTTCAGCAAAGTGGTAAAGGATCAAGAGGCAGAGGACAAAGACATACTAGTGAAGGATAGACTTATGTGTTTACTTTGACTCAACAAGATGCTCAGGCATCTAATGATGTGATAGGTATACTTTCCATATGCTTCCAAGATGCACGTGTTTTATTTGATTTTGGAGCTACACACTCCTTTGTATCATCATGCTTTTTGTCTTGTTAAGGGAGAGACTCATCACTTTTAGATGAGCCTTTAGTAGTGGTTACACCTATGGGTGATTCCTTATAAGCTGCTTTAACATTTAGATCTTGTGAGATCTTGGTTGGAGATAAACCCTTGCTACTAGATTTAATAGAGCTTGATATGGTAGACTTTGATGTGATCTTAGGCATAGGACTGGTTGGCTTCTTGTTGTGCTACTTTGGATTGCCACAATAAGGCAGTGAAATTTGAGAAACTAGGAGAACCAACTTTTCTTTTTCAAGGTGATCGGAATTGGTCATTAAACAATCTAATCTCAACACTAATGGCTCACAAGCTGTTAAAGAAAGGTTATCATGGGTACCTTTCCATGGTAAGGGACATAAAAAGGATAGAAGTGTAGTTAGAACAAGTTTCAGTGGTATGTGGGATATCTTGATGTTTTTTCTAAAAAGTACCCAGTTTACCACCTAATAGATAAATAGAGTTTGGTATTGAGTTTTTCCCTATAACTCAACCCATATCTATACCCTTTATATTGGATGGCTCCAACTAAACTTAAAGAGTTGAAAGAGCAACTAAAGGATCTTGTTGAAAAAGGTTTCGTTCACCCTAGTTGAACCTTTGGATGCACTAGTATTATTTGTTAAGAAGAAATATGGTTCATTTTGTTTGTATGTTGATTACTGACAATTGAATAAGGTGACAATGAAGAATAGGTACCCTTTACCCCATTTTTTTTTTTTTACTTTTAAGAAAGAAATATGTCATTTTTTATCAGTATTATTTTAAATTTTGAAATTAAAATTCCTTTAAATTAATGATTTGTATTTTATTTAAGATTTTGAATATATATTTTTAATTTATACTTATTTAAAAAATTGCTTAAATTAATTGTGATTTTTTTATAATGTTAAACATTTTTAATTTTTTCCTTTCGATCTATATTTTAAATATTTTGCTTAAATTTAAAAGGTACTAATATAATGTATGAAATACTTATTAATTTATTAATTTTATTTTTATCCATCTATTTATTATTAAATATGTCAAAAATAAAGGGCTTGTTTGGTGGCTAGGATATGATAGGATAAGATAACTATTCTATCTTATTGTAATTCGTTGTTTATTGCGCCAGTAGGATATGATAATATTATCCTATCTTTATCCTATCCTGTTGCTCCAATGTATTTTTTGTCCTAGGGAGGAGTTGGGTTAGGAAGAAACATGATAGGATAAGTTCTTTGTGTGTATATATATAATGATAATAATAATAATTTTGACATGTAAATTTAAAGTATATTATTAATTAAAATATTAAAAACTAAATAATTACTATTCAAATATTTTTTAAATAAAATTATTCGAATAATAATTATAATTTTAAAAATCTTATATATATATTTTTATAATTTTAAGAAAAGTAACTACATAAATAAAAAATTAATATTGTATAGTTTAGTTAAAATTATATTTTTTGTAAAAAAATAAAAAAGTTAAATTAAAAGTTACTTTTAGAAAATTATATATAATTTTATGAAACAGTAATTTTGTCATTTGAATATAATTTATATTTATCATATTGTTATATAGTTTGTTATCTGAGATGCACCAAACATTAGATAAGATTATAGCTTATCCTACTCTTATATCCTATCCTATCTTATCCTACTTGACTCACCAAACGAGTCTTAAATTGACTAGGTCTTTCCAACTAACTCGGCAAAATCATACTAAAGGAAAAAAGATCTCGACTTTACTTGGCCCAACGCCCAACTTGACACATCCCATGCTAACCTGGGCCGACCCATAACTGGGCCTCGAAAATTGAAATTATCATAACTATTGACTTTGATTATTAATTTTTATTTTCAACTTTACCTTAACATATTTTTAAACAAAGATTTTACTATTTTAAATAATAATTATTATTTAATATTTAATATAATTTAATTTGAAATTTTGATACAAGTTAAATATTATTTAAAATTATAATTGCGTAAATAAGAAAAAAAAAAAACTGACGGATTAGGCCAAATGCCCTACAATTTGCAATTGTGCATAAAACTAGTTTAGGTCAATAATTTATTGCTCGCTTATCAAATATATAGAATTAGTTTCTTTAAATTCTGGTTTTTATGGTGACTAGGAAAAAAAAAATAGAATTAATTTCTTTAACCACGACATATGTTTTAATATAAAATTTACAGTTGAAATTAATTTGACTATATATTTCAATAACATCAATGATTTAATTTTTTTATTAAAATTGATTTTTCCAAACTTTAAAATAAACAGATATTACAATCTTGTTACAGCATTTTGCACAATCCACAGTGTGTAAACTCAAATAACTAGCTTGAGTCGAATTGACACCTATATATATATATATATATACTGCTTATTTCTCGCATTTATATTTTTCTTGACTTTTCATCCTTCTCAACACCTTTTTTATTTTTATTTTTAAGTAACAAATTAGGTATAGATTAATCCCAAATAGAAAAATGAAATTACATTTTAATAAAATTCCCACTAAATAATATTCTAATATTTTTATATAAATTGTTTTTTGATAATTTAATCTTGCAAATCCTAATCTTATTTTTATAACTTTTTTTGAATAATCTTGAAAGTTATAATCTATGAATTCATTACGTAAACAAAGATAATAGGTGATAAGTACAAAGTAAATACACAAATTCATTTTTATATTATAAATTTGCATATTGCATCTCTATTTTAAAATATGAAATCATCTATTTATTTTCTTATACATTACAGCTATATATCTCTTTCATTTCATGTAAAATTTTATATCAAATTAAATAAGTTTTTTATATTATTAATCATTAAATCAAATAAAATGTCTAATTTCTTTGTTCAATATTTTTATTTTTCCAATCAATATTAAATATAATAAGGTTTTCATAAATTATCTTTGAAATATTATTTTTTGAATAAAAATTCATTATTTTTATTATTAGTAAAATAGTATTTTATTAATTAAATTATTTTTTAATCCATAATTTTAACATATTATATCTGTATTTACAAATATCTGTGAATTGATCCCAGCAAGGACTTTGCTGGAGAATGGCGATTATGCACGGCAAGTGGAAATGATTGCGTAGTTTTATGGAGTGACCAATGGGATTACAGCGGTGACACACGTGATTACGTGAAAAGTTTTATTAAAGTAAAAATAAACAAACGATATATCCGCGAAGATACGATGCGTCTTATTAAAGAGTGCACAATTTCTGTTGTTGATATTTTTAGCTAAGAACAAGAGTGACAGATAGACTCGGTGAATTTTTTTAGCTTATTTGTTTCCTTTTTCACGGAAATCTCTAGAACGTCACACAGAGGCTCTGATAATTCACCCTCGTCGCCCTCTCCCTTTCTCCTTTGCATCACCACGTTTTTCCCATTTCTGAATCCAGAAGGTGGTGTCATTTTTTTTATTTTTTTGGTGAATCCGAGAAGGTGGTGTCATTGAGAAAGGAGAGTTCGACCTCAAACACTTATTAGTTTAGATTAATTAAGGTTCACGAGGAAGTGGTTCCATATATCTTCTTCTTTGATCTTGTCCTCTCCGGTATTGGTTATTTAAAAAATATATATATATACCGAGAGGAACGCTTCAAAGTTCAGACCAGGTAACTTGATCCACTTTCTCTTTTCATTCTTTCCACTATTTGGATCTAAATTTGTTCCATTGAATTCATTTTCATCATGATGAATGTTTTTATTAAGATTTGTTCCCTGCACCGTTAGCGCTTTTTTCGGTTTTATTTTGATTTTGATCTGAGATTGTTTGTGGTTGCGAATTTTAATTCCTTTTACGATTGGAAAATTGATTACATCATACATCTTGCACTCAAGCCATATATAAATCATTTAGATCCTTTGGCGTGTGTAGAAATTTCGTTTGGTTCATGGCGAATCCCAGCTGTTTAAAACATTAATTAATCACAGCCCCAAGTTATTATTGGAGCGTGAGCGGAAGGACGTTGTTGTCGTAATTCCTAATCGTAATCGTAATTTGACAAGTTACGTCACGGCAAATTGTGTGATGGATTGAGGACCATGCAATTTGCAATCAGAATCAACCCTCATGTGATATTTGCAGGGCTTTAGCAATGATAGGTGTGTTTGAGGCTTTGAGCATCAGAGATCCAAGTGTTTGATATGACATTTTAGATGTTTACGTTAGAGGTATAGATTCATTGTAGCTTCAGGTATTTTTATTTCTTGGTATCTCTCTGTGACAAGGACATAATATATATTGCCTTCAAATAAAAAAAAATTAAAAATGGACATAATATATCTCTACAACAAACGATAAAGAACGTTGGTTCTTAACAGTTTAGGTATATGTAATTTAATTTTTATTATTATACTTTCCAAAAGAAAATTATCATTGTTGTTAACTAATAAGAAATTATCATTGTTGTGACTTTGAAGGTAATTGTTATAAAAATTAATAAACCATGTATGACATATTATGATTAGATGACTATATAAAAAATATTTACACGGCTAGTGTATATTTTTATAATAGGCATGCACTGTTAGTGCAAATGTTTTTATACTTTGAATTAATTAGAAATTATTCTTATTATAACTTTTAAAGTAATTATTATAAAAATTAATAAACTTATTATATATGACGGTATGTGATTAGATAATCATGTAAATAACATTTATATTGCCACTGTATATATTATTTATTCATAACAATAACGAAACAATAATTGTAGATTTTATTGATGATATTTTTTCTTGATACGGTATAAAAATAATTATATAATTTATAATTTAACAAAAGTGTAAACTTTTATCCAAACCCACATGAAATTCTTTATCTTAATTATATAATAAAAGGAAATACTAAATATGAGATTTAACCGAATGCTTGACATTTATTATAAATTAATAATACATTATACATCATTAAATGACAGTTCAAAACTCATGGACTGTTGTACACATTACTTCCTAATACATTTTTTTGTTGCTTTGCTCACCATATCTTGTTTGAGGTTGGAATAGGATAAAGCCATAATCAAACTCGGGAAAATTAAAATCCTTATCTTTCTTTTCATGTGATAAAGTATTTTACCAAGAACCGGGTTTCTCATTATTAAATGACTTGATTTTATATTTGTTTATGCAGCAGAGAAGCATAGAGTGAGTGCTAACATGGACGGCAATTGTTGTAACTCTCTCCAGAATGCTAAGAAATTCGCTCCGGTACCGCCTCCTTTGCCCCGTTCAGCAGCAACCAGTTGTTCTTGTGAGTTTCTGGCTCCGCACAATTCAACACCAAGATGGCGCAGCAGCAATGTCTCTTCAGCAGCAAGAGATTTGTGGGAACGTCTTTTTGATCAAGGTTATAAAGCAGATGTTTGCATTAATACTGATAACGGTGGCGTTGTTTATGCTCATTCTAACATTCTTGTAAGTTCATTCATTCTACTTCATTGTCACATCATATTAGTTAACAAGGTGACAGGGTAAATGATCAAATCCTATTGAATGTTTTTGTAAATATTATTTACACGTACATAAACTTAACATGTGTTGAATTCCGGGTCTCTGGAATGATATTGTTGTATGATCTGCATCAATCATCATCATGGAATGCTGATATTCTGTCATCAAACATTGACAACAAAGTGAATATATGAATCTTTACGTTATCTTTTGTTGTGGATGCCACTGACTTCATACTATACGAGCAGGCCATGGCTTCTCCCGTATTGAGGGGCACGCTGAAGCAAGCAAATCGTCGTGGCCGATGGCGAACAATCTCAATCATTGGTGTTCCACATGATGCAGTTCGAGTTTTTATTCGATTCTTGTACACGTCCAGGTACGTTTGATCCCTCTATAAACCTCGAATTATCAGAATGTTTGTCTAGAAATCATTAACAGCACACATACCGTGGAGTATGGCTTGATAATATTCTCTTGAATTTTGTTTGCTCAACTTGGATGCAATTGCTTGATTGATCTTAATCAAATCCTTCTAATCAATTGCTGGTGAATGTCTGTCACCTTTAAAGATTTAACCGCCGTTACTCATCCTAGTCCTACATTTTTTATATTGATATATGATATATGTGTGTGTGCTGAAATTTTTTGTTCCTTTATTTCTTAGCTATGAGAAAGAAGAAATGGATGAATTCGTCCTACATTTGTTGGTGCTGTCACATGTATACGTGGTCCCTCACTTGAAGCGTAAATGTGAACAGAAGCTAGAATTGGGTTTACTCACCATAGATAATGTGGTTGATGTATTTCAACTTGCCTTACTGTGTGATGCTCCAAGGCTCAGCCTCATTTGTCACCGCAAGGTGCTAAAAAACTTAAAAGCTGTTTCAGAGTCAGAAGGATGGAAAACAATGAAGCTGAGCCACCCGGTTCTAGAAAAGGAAATTTTGGAGTCAATGATTGATGAAGAAAATGTAAGGATATCTTTTTCTCTTCATTTTGTATGTATCTTACACCATGGAAACTTGATTAGTCTTTTGACTAATTGCTTTTGAATGAACTTATTATCCAGAGTAAAAAGGATAGGATTAGAAAAATGAAGGAAAGGAAGATCTATCTGCAATTATACGAGGCCATGGAAGCTCTTGTTCACATATGTAGAGATGGTTGTCGAACTATTGGCCCTCATGATAAGGACTTCAAAGCAAACCAACCGTGCAAGTATGCAGCATGCAAGGGGCTAGAATTGCTTGTTCGTCATTTTGCTGGATGTAAATTGAGGGTCCCTGGTGGTTGTGTTCATTGCAAGAGGATGTGGCAATTATTGGAGCTACACTCCCGATTATGTGCTGATCCAGATTACTGTAGAGTACCTTTGTGCAGGTAATTAATAATATGTATTATCTATGTGAGATTTCACTTAATGCAGCTCAGTTATCCACCTGAATTGTAACACATCCTGTCATTTCAGGAACTTTAAGCAGCGAATATCAAAACAAAGCAAGAAAGACGAAATTAGGTGGAGAATATTGGTTGAAAAGATCTTGAGAACAAGAGGAATTGGGATAGCGTTGTGCTTTCTGGCGCAATGACTATGGCCTTATGGTGGAGATATAGAGTTGTGGATCACAACAGTTGTTCTAAAACCAGGTTTTAATTGTATATTTGATGTATGTTTTGTGTTAGTAAGAAATCGCCCTAAGATCAAGTGTTTCTCCTCTCTAAATAAATAAGAAAATATGAAGCAGAGGAACACTTTCTTCTGATATTTTTTGTTTTTTGTTTTTTTTCCTGCTGTTGTTTTATTTTATTTTATTTTCTTATTCTTTCAACTACGAAAGTGTTTTAAGTTTGTTCGTCTAAAGATTTGGACATTAATTTATCATTTATATTTATTGATAATTAATTAGCAAGTATACCAAATCCTCTCAAGTACAAGTGAAGAATGTCATCCTGAGGAATTAAGATCCAAGTACTAATTAACAGATTTATCTTTATTTGATCGAAACTTTCAAAGAATAAAATTACTTACAATTATTAACAACAAATCAAATAGTAACTAAAAGAATTACCAAGAATTTTAAAGTAAGATTGTAATGAATGAATTTTCCGTATACAAGAAGCATTAGGATATGAATCCTTCTAACCTTCACCACCTATAACTCTTAATTTCATTCTAATTCAAAACTTAGAAGTATGCTTGAAGATAGATTTCACAATTATGACTAAATTGGTAATGAAAATCCGGGCTACAAAAGTTAGGGTTGAAATTCCTTATCTTTTAACCATAAAAATTCAGTTACACACGATAAGGTAGATAAAAAAAGAAGAGAATTCTTCAGCATGAATTCTATGAGAAATTGATGAACATACAACTTAGATTCCTCAAATATTGAAGTTCCCAAAGCCTTAATACCGCAAAAAGAGAGAGATCTAGAAAAATATTTGAAGTCCTTCGGTCAAAAATGTCTAAATCTAAATTAGTTTGCTATTTATATGTCCTAGTTGAAATTGGTGTGTTTCACATAAATTCTGGCATACTAACACATACTGGGTAGAAATATTCAAACTTTCACAATCTCAACATTGAATCTAGCGTTACTTATGTCCTCTGGTTCGAAACTCCAACAACTCTCACACTTGTGTTTAACGTTGATTCTAGTGTTATCAACATTCTACTTACAACATGCATATTAGAAAAATGACACAACCCAGTGTGTTCACACTCAAATTAATGTGTTAACACTGACGTAACCTCTTCCAAATTTACACTTAGAGCATCTACAACACAGTATCTCTCTTTAGGGTTCTTAAATAGATCCCACTTGTACACATCACTCATTTTTATCTTTTTAAATTTAAGTACCATTTAAGTATTTTACCCCTTTAATTCAGCAATTCCAAAAAGTCTCTTAAATGAACACCATTAATAACCTCACATTCTTATATTTCATCAATAATTTATTTATTAAGTTATAATTATTTTATTTAAAAAATAATTAAATCATAAAAAATAAGAGATTTATTTGTACTATTTTTTTTCTACTTTTTTATATTAAAAAAATAATAAATAGAGACCACTGTTTCGTTTAAGTGCCAATGCTTCCACAAATACCTGGTTCTTATTTGATAGGCACTACAACGGTGCAGTCCTATTGGCAACCGGTGCTTAATAAGTAAGCACTGGCTTAGATGCTTAGAGCCTTTTTTTCATTGTCCCTGCAACAATGACTAACCAAGGAGGCAAGGAGTGAAGAATCAAACACTAAAATGAAGAGAAATTATCACAAATCAACCCAAGAATTTACACCGCTACTAAATAAAAAAGGGACGCCAAATTTTTACTAAATTCCTATGAATTACAATTTTATACAAACTATGAATACACAACTTAATTTTCTAAAATAACACAATTAAACGAATCACGTTCTTTTTTTGGCAAAACGGGGACTAACGGCCCACGAAAAAGAAATATTAAAATCCACACGGGAATAACGTTGAAGGTACACTAACCGGAATAGAAATAAACAGTGGAACAAATTTAAAAATTAATGGATCACGTTTGACATTTATCATTTGTTAATATCAAATTGATACTTAAATTAAATTAATGTTTAAATTTTTCGAAGAATCAACTTAATTAATATTCTGTATTTTTAGAAATAAATTTAAATATTTATTGTTCTTTTTAACACATTTTGCTTTACTCGCAGGAAACTATTATTCATTCTAGAAAGCGTTGCGTTAATGATTATTGGAGTCTATGTGTCCTAACGTAATGTTTGAATAAAATTATCCAGATTTTTCGTCAGAAAAAAAAAAAGTAATGTTAATTGAACACAATACTCAGATTGAACAGTTCTTAACTATTTGTCTTTTAATTTGGTGTTTGGGATTGTAATTTTAAGGTGTAAGGTAGGAATTGAGAATAGTCTAAATTAGTTTTTTTATGAAATAAACTTACAATTTTTATTTAAAATAAAAAATTACTTATATACATTAAACAGGATAATCAAAGTTAAAATATTTAATTATAAAATAACATTTCTTTTTAAGCTATGATTAAAAGCTTTTACCCAGAGAAATAGAACTAGAAATGAACAAGATAAACATATGTTCCTTGAGTCTTAAAGTTAAAAAAGAGAACAATAGCACCATTTTACATTAAATATAGTGATTAGATAGAGTTCTTTCTAAACAGTAGTTTTAAGATTGAATTTCTTTCTGCTGTAGATTAAATTTAGCTTGAATTGTATCTTATTAAGACTACAACTAACAATTAAGCAATATCTTGTCCTATTTAATATAAAATAAACTGTTATTATGAGTCAACTAATTTATTTGAGGGAAATAAATTTTAGAAAAAGAAAAAAGAATAAAGGAGTATTTAAAAAATCTTTGTTTTAGTTTTCTCAAAAAACTGAGAAAAGAAAGATAATTAGTTTTCAAAATAAATTATTCAAACCTCTTCTAAAAATAGACTCATTTTGACAAGTTTCATGCCTATAACAAACTTTTCAATTTTTAAAGGGTGTGCCGTGTGTGGGGGTTGATCATGCCTTTAGAAGGAAATCTCAGGACCATTCTGTCGGTGGTCATAGATGCAGATAACATTTTGTTTTGTCGCTTTACTTTACTCCTCTTTGATTTGGACCTTTGTCGTTGCGCTGTTACCCCATGTTGTTCATGGCTTCATGCGATTAAATGATGTCTTAGCCATTTACCTACTTCTTAAATTTCTCTATCAAAATATATAAGCTCATATATTGTTGCGGGTAACAGCTAGAAAAATTGTTGTCATTTATTTACTTCAAAATAATATATTCTTGGCGTACAGAGTACTTGTTGTACATTGTTCAACGACCCTGTCGCTGACGCGTGCTTTTCAGGTACTATATACATGGGCCAAGTGTGAACCTTATGGGTTAAATTAGCCCAATGATGATCCACCGAAAAAAAAGGATACAAATACGAGTGTCTGACTGTATTTAAATGACAGGAATTTATATGATGATGGGAGACCATTAAAACAATGAAAGATTGGTTTAAAACTTATCAACATACTATTATCGCAAGGTGAATGCGCTAAAGATAGTACTAAGATAGAGTATATATGAAAACAACTTTCACCCGATGAGCTAACTTTTGAGATTGAGTTAGGTTTAAACTCACATTTTAAGATAGTATCAGAGCTTATTTTAGATCTATTAACGGACCACCTACCACATTATTTACGCACCAAGCCTAATACTACTAGGCGTGAGGAGGAACCCTTATTTTATCAGCTAGCTTTTAAGATTGAGTTAGGCCTACATCCAGATTCTAAGAGCCTCCTTACTTTTTAGTTTATAAATTGCCAGAATTTTATAGAAATTGTTCTTGTTTTCTTTATAATTAATTGCAATTAAAAAACTACCGGCAAATTTCCTTGTAGGAAATATAAGAATACTTGGTGTACATACATAGGGGGGACAGTGTATTTAAATATAATGTTCAGAAGACAAATTTGGCTATCGGTAACCAAGCCAACGGAACATTTTGACGATGAAATCCCCTGTCCGAGTAATGTTTACTTTCGAAGCTCCAGTTATCAACCATTCCCAGCTAACTGATTTATTTTTCTATTTTTAAACTAGCGTGCGTAAGAGATTGGGGTTTATCAATCACTGTAACATTAATTTTCTTTTTCCTTGGGTTCTAGGGCTGTTTCAAACATTGAATAAATTGAAGATTATTTATGGCATCTGGTGAAAGTGCTGGTGTAAATCTTAAATGTTAGGCACACATAAAGGAATTGCTGCAAAACTGCTATTTATTATTGATAATTGATTTAAAAAATACATATAAGAGCCTCTTTAAGTAAAATCGGAACGTTCTACAATATGACAAATCACAAATGTGTGGAACTCTGACCTAATAAAACCTATTGACTGTAGAATATGTATTGGAGTTGAAGAGAAAAAATGATGCATTCCCTGCACCTCCCATTTAAAATTTTATTTATTTTTCTTCATATGAAGTAGGATGAGGATGTTATGAACCTTTGAAGCCCATTTCTGAAAAGCGGGAAATCCGTTCAACAGTGTGTTCACTTTCTTATCCCCACCTACCCCCACCATGCATTTAAAGTGTTTGATGTTCAGTCTCAGGGAAGGCTGTCTTTCACCATTACTAGTGAAATGGCATTAAACCCAATGAATCCAAATCCAATCCTGGAATGCTGGCTATCAACTTAAATTTGCAACAACATTCGTTCACTTTCACTGTTATTCTGAAAGACTATGGTTTCTTTCGTATTCACAACACTAAGGGGATGAGCTTTCCTCATCTGAGCTTCTATCCTGCTTTGAATTGTACCTGTTGAGAACAGGTAATGATGCATTTGGAGCTATTCGGAAGGATCTGCCTGAACCACCAACAATTCTATCATGCATCTTTTCCACTTCTTTGCACACTAGATCCAAAATATTCAGAAAGTCTCTTACAATCATGAAAATTCTGAGAGGGTGGGCTTCTTCCTTTGCTGCATTCCCGTGAAAGTATTCCGTAACTTCTTTCACAAGGAACAAGGCTTTTCTCTCATCTGCTTTACTCCTTACAATTTCATCTTCAGCATATTTCAGAAATAGCTTTGTGGAGTTAAAGAAATTGCCTTGCATATCCGGCTTCTCATATTGCAAAACCAATCGCACTTTATCAAGCCCTGTTTCAAGCTTTGAAAGATAGCTGCTCAAGACATCTGAATCCATTCCTGCTGCTTTTTTTACATTACTAAGATCTCTACTGAGCCCTGCCACAACCTGCAATCCTTGCTTCTTAAACTCATCCTCATTAAATTTGGAATCCATTTTCACATTCTCATTTGCAGATTCAGCTCCTGCACCTTCCGATCTAATGATCTCTTGGACCACAAAGTGGAGCAATGTAGTCTTTCCATCTGTTCCCTTTATATCTACAAGTTTTAGGAGTGTGTCCAGTTTGAAAGCTTTAGCATCCCCTCGATTAGTGCCAACATTCATTCTGTTTCCTGTCCTTAGAACAGCTTCAAGGAGTTTGAGGAATAACCGGCTGTTCCTTAATTCCTCACTTGCAGCCTGAAAGATATTTAACTGATTGGTTGGTTTCCTGGAAGAGATCAAGAAATCAAAGAGAACAAGGAAGTTGTACAAAAGAGAAAGAAAAAAAAAGATAACGAGGGATTGAATCATTGAAATAAGTCAGCTAGACCTCCATGGTTTGAAAAGACTTCCTGAGGTAGTTAACTTCTGCATCAAAGTTGGCTCTGTATAGCATAGCTTCAACTCTTTTAAAGGCGAAAGGGGTATCAAGCACTGCTTTAAGAAATCTTTCTGCAGATCCAAGTTTTGAGAGATCACCATCGTAGTTTTTAAGTTTTATCTCTTCCTCTTTAGTAGGAGCCATCTTTACTAGGGTTTCCAATAGCTCAGTGCCCAAACCTTCAGGATTCCCTGTTTCATACAAAAATAATACCGCCAATTAGCAAAGTGAAAATACAGGATGTAGATAACCAATTAGTTCAAGGTAACAAACAATAGACATGTCAAGGAAACAACCTGAGACATTGCTTTTAGTAAATATATATTCAGATATTTTGCATAAGTTATATATTTATTACTGATTCAGTAGATTAATATACACGGGAAACATTGGGGGTATAGTAATTTCAAACAATAAAAATAATAGCCTTCTCTACTACGTTAGGTTGACTACATGAATCACATGACGTCATTGGTCCCAGTAAAAACCAAATTCTCAAGAGATATTATTTATCATAAGATCCATTTTCATAATTTCCTTCAATATCCTTTTTGGTTTCCCTCTAGTCCTTTCCAAAAGGCTAAAAACCATGCGATTTAGTCTCACACTGGTGCCTCCAGTGGCCTTCTCGCCCATGTCTAGACCACTTTAACTGATTTTCTATCATTTCCTTGATAGGTGTCACATCAATATCTCCTTATATACAATTACTTCGTATTTTGTCTTTTCTTTTGTGACCATACATTCATCTTAACAGACTCATTTATGCTAATCCAATTTTTTCCCCTTGTCCCTTTAAAGCCTAGCATTCACTACCATAAGAGTATAGTCAGATTATCTGGTAATATGGTAAAACTTTTGAGCTTGATAGGTATTGGGCAGTCACAAATAACCCCTAATGTCTTAATTGTTTATCCATTTTAACCACCCAACTTGTAACCCATGTTCGTTTATTTCTCCGTCATTTTATAATATTGATCCCACATACCTAAATTTAGAAACTTGTAGTATGACATCTTTTTCAGTCTTTTCCTTCCTAGTCATTTTCGTCTTATTTCTTGCTAAATTGCAATGCATATACTTTGTCATAAACCTACTCAAGTGAAAACCCTTTGATTTCGAAGTCAGTCTCCAAAGTTCGAGTTTAGAGTTGATTTCTTTCCTTGATTCCTCAATCAAAACTATATCATCCACAAAAGGCATGCATTTAGAGATAACCTTTTATATGTCCCTAGTAAACACACCCATGGCTAGATTAAACAAGGCTTCAAGATTGAGCTTGTTGTAAACCTATCCTTACAAGAAAGTTCTTAGTCTTGCCTCCATGAGTTCTTATACTAGTATTTATCCCATCATACATGTCTTTTATAGCCAGGATATAAGCTACATAAACACCTTTCTCTTCCAAAGTCTTTTACAACACTCTTCTTGACACTCAATCGTATGCTTTTTTTTAAGTCAATAAGAAACCATATGTAAGTCTCTTTCTTTACTTTGGTGCCTTTTCAACAACCTCCCTAGAAGATAACACAATTAAGAAATAAAAATAGGTTTATGTTAAACTTGGATGTAAAATATAATGGCAAGCTTTTATTATGGCTGAAGCTCTTTTAAGATATTAATGGCTTACAATTACTTGTGTCATTTGAGGTGGGTGTACAAAAGTAATGCAGCTCCTCTGCGAAGAATATGAAAGAATAGGCAATAAACATGCATGACATTTAAATCTTTGACACCAATATACTTTTGAACGGTTTTTAGGCAAAAAATGGCCGACAATTAGTGGATTATGGGGAAGCTAGAACAGAGAGTTACCACTTAGTGGTTTATCCCCAGTTGATATCAAATGTCACAAAATTAGAGATCAGTGCTTCTATTAGAAAAAGACAAAGACAGAGACAAAGACAGAGATTAAAAAGAAATGTGGTACACTCACATTGAAGAATAATCCATCTTTGAATTAGTGCCAGAAGCAATCATGGTATGATGATCTGGCTGTACCATTTGTGAAATTCATGGCTCTCAAAAACAAGTGCTCTATTGCTTTTAGAGAAGGCGACAGTTAGAGCCCAAAACCACAAAGCTAGGCAGTCAAGGAATTGTAACAGTGATAGGATGGTTGACTATGGTGACCATGGCAGCAGTATGGAGTTTAATGACAATAATTCCTCAAAAAAGAAGACAAATAGTTTGTGAATAGAAGATCTTTCTCAGTTGGAAGTGGTGGAAGAAGTGGTGTGATCCCACCCTGATGGATCTTCAATTATTGTTTTAAACTTCTAAAGGATGTTTTATGACCAGAGTATTATAATTTATGGGCAGGATTTTATCTTTGTCACATTTTGAAGTTCACAGTTCCTGGATACCTAATTTGACCGTTTGACACAATAATGCACATGGCATGATGCTGCTTAGACATTTTCATGCTTGATTTCATTAACAATGATGATGACTTCAAGTTCAAGCTCTTGAGCTATGCAGTCTGTTTCTTGTATGGTTCATTCTCTTTACACTGTTGGCATAAACAGGCCTATGGGTAAACTTTATTCCCCTCACTCCATGTCTCCCCGCATGATATACAGACATTGAATCTATTAACATATCTTAAAAGCTTTTTTTTTTTGTAGGTGATATTAAAAATCTAACCAAGGGAATACTGCATGAATCAACACTGTAGATCAGGGCACCAAAAATGCGTAACAGAACCATGAATCAATCCCCCGTTTCGTATAATTTACCCAAATTAGAAATCTGCGGTGCAAGTACCGAGTCCAATCACTATACGCAAATTGTCAAGAATGAAGAAAGCAACTTACCATCTAAAAGAGCTTCGGACACCTCATCTCTGGTCACATTCAAAGCCCTGAGCAGTATAGCTATGTTCTGTGACTTCTTCGGGTCCAACACCCTGTTCTCCTGATCAACGGAAGGAAGAACTGATTTTCTAGGAGGTTCTTTCGGTGCAGAATTCGTGGCTCTGCAGCCAAACAACGATTCCATCATGTCCTCATTTAACCTATTAAAAAAAACCGCCACACCATATAAACGAACATTAGTTTACAGCTGTAGCACTAGCCCAAGACGATAGGAGTCAGTTAACTAATTTAACTCACTGAAACGAGCTCGATTTTATCTGGTCCCACACTGTAGCGCGGTCTGAGGTCGCACGCACTTTATCCCAATGCAGAGCCTTTAATTTGGGTTTGGCTCCTTCCGCGTCATTGGCTTCCAGCCTCTCGGAAGAGCCCACACTCTGATCAAACTCCTCTGAACCTTTCGCCACACTGGATTGAATTGGCGACCAAGACTGCCGCTTTACGGACGCAGAAGCCGGAGACCCAGATTTTCGCGCCGGTGGAGGAGGTGGCGGCGGCGGCGGAGGAGGAGGAGGAGGAGGAGGAGGATTAAGTGAAGTCTTGGACACGTGCAAAACATTGTCGGTTGTTAACTGAAGATGCTTCAAATTCGGAGGTGGGGGAGGCGCCGAGAATTTCGGCTTTCTGGAATGCTGCGGCGGCGGCGGTGGCGGTGGTGGAGGCTGCTTTATAGACGGTATGATGACGTGTCTTATCTCCGGGGAGGGTGCCGAAACGCGCGACTTCGGCGAAGTTCTCTTGGAAAACGGTGTGGCAGTGGGATTAGCGTCTCTCTTAGCAGGACTGCCGTTAACGAGGGCGCTCTGACGCGAGGCCGGTGTGTAGTAACCATCCACCGACGAGTTCTGCGGCGAGTGAAACGCCGTCCCGCGGCTCTCCTCGTCGGAGGACTCCGACGAGGAGGACACCGCCGGCGGGTAGTTCCCGTCGGGGGGCTTACTCAGCGGCGGCATTGGCTGCAACTCGGGACTCGGCCTGTAGCGGTCGGATCGCTTGAGCTTGCGATACGGCGATCTGTTCGCCTTGCTCGCCTCTCTATCATCTCGCGAACCGTTCGATGCGGCAGAGGCTCGTGTCGGCTCCACGGTCCCAATGTAGAGGAAGCTCGACGGCGGCGCGGTTGTGTTTGCGTCCTCGCTGTTCCTGTTCGGGTTATCGTTGTTCTCGCTCCCGCCCACGAGCTTCTGCGTCTCCGCGGGGCGTTTGGCTCTGTGTTTGTATAAGAAGAACGCGAGTGCCGAGAGCATCCCAAGCGTCACAATCCCCACGGAGATCGCGATTGCTACCTTTTTCGTTCCCTTTGTCGGTTGCGTGGCGGTTGGGTTCGCGATTGTGGCGTTGGAAGTCGACGGTGCTGCCTGGTTCTGATCCGGCGGGGGCCCCGCCGGGTACTCGTGGAAGAAGGGGATGTTGTCGCCGTCCGGAGATGGAGGGGTCTCCGCCGGCGGTGGCGGCGGAGACGCAGCGCCTGCTGGCGGCGGCGCCGAACTCGCCGGGAACAGTGGCTGGTGAAGGATTCTTCTGGTGCCAGATTCGGTGGTGTTGACCCCTTTGGCAATGTTGACTGGGGTGGATAGGGACAGTGTAACGACGATGATGTAGAAGAAGCTCAATTGCCGAGCTTTCATGGTGAATTGTCGTGGGGTTGGATTGTTCCCTTTTGTTTCGCCCAATTCATGTCTGGGTTTCGTTTCGTTCCCGCAAATTCCTCTCCTCGCAATAAGAGAGAGAAAGAGTGTGCGTGCGTGAGTGAGAGAGAGAGAGAGAGAGGAAACTTCTTTTGGCTGTAATGTAAGATCTGTATGCTACAAAGCTTCCGTCAGCAGTAGCCGCTTTTTTTCTTTTTTTTTCTACATTTTATTTTAAACTCGTTTTTTAAATTTATGTCATCGTCAAATGCAATTTTCTTGTTTCTAAATTTTACTAATTTACAGTGTAATAAATGAAGCCAAAATATACGGAGAGAATATATCGATATACTATTAGTGGAAATGAAACGTGGCAGTCTTCTGCGAGCTTTGGGGCTTCATTTTCAAATTATACATGGAAATAAATAAATACTATATAATAATTATATAAGGAAGATGATGGTTATGAAGTGGTAATATTAAAAAATTGAGTACATTGGTGTGCTTTATTTCTTGTTTGCAAGTAAAGAGGGCAAGGCACAAATTCGACCTTGCTGTCGTTATATCCTGCGTGTATTGCTGTCCCCTTCGCCTTTCCTTTCTTCAATTGAGTAATTGCCTGGAAATCCCCAAATTCACAACGCTCATATTTTCACTAAAATAAATAAAAATAATAATAATAAAAAATGACAATCAGTATCTTTAATAAATTAAGTAAAGAATTATTAATTTACTATTATCGTAATTTTCAATATGCATATAATCTAATTTTGAATTTTTTATTTTTATTTATTAATTTTTTAACTAATGTCTTAAAAACACTAATTAGTAAGACTCAAAAAAATATTTAACTAGAAAAAAAAAATCTAGCAAACAACGATCATGTTGAGCAAATCTAAAAGCCTGGCCATACAGCCAAACATAGTGCTCTAGCTCTAATACACTCCGTGTGTATTTGGGTGAATATTGATAAAATTGATTTTGTAAAATTGATTTCACTTAAAATTAATTTTGAAGTGATGTGATTTATGTTTGGATGCTTTTATTCTAAAAACAAGTTAATAGTCAAATTCAGTATAAATTTTTTGATCCAACGTAAAAGTTACCTAAAGTTGCTACGACCTAAAATCAATTTTTTAACATGAAACCAAACATGTAAGTATTTATCTAAAATCACGTTAACTAATACTTCAACGTAATTCTGGATAATCAAACGTGAAACCAAACATGCACTCCATTTTCAAGCTGTGTCAATTTTGTCTTCGGTTTGTGTTTTGTTTGTCAATTGGACGGTGTTTGATGGAGATCCTTAATCACGATGACTAAACACTTTCTAAGAGTGTGAATAAGGTCTGGCATACATGAGTACTTTTTGGTATCTCCAATTTAAATTGAGTAAACCATTAATTTTGTTTTTTAAGTATTATTCTTTTTTCTAAATAGTTATTAAAATAATAAAATTATATAAGAATTTTTTAAAGTATTAAATATCTATCAATTTAATTTCTACATGTATTTTACTAATGTTAAGAGATTAATTTGAAAGATTTTTTTATATTTGGGAGACTATTTAGTATGAGTTTTAATATTTTAAAAATTAATTATATAATTTATTTACTTTAAGGACTATTTAGAAAAAAATAATTTAAAAAAAGGATAATGTTTTAGAGATAAAATTGATGATTTATTCAATTTTAATTATGAATGTCACCCTAGAAAGGTAACACCGTAACATATCACCTCTTAATACGTAACCAAAATAAAAAACAAATGACTAAATTGCACTTTTGGTCCACCTATAATTCTCAATCTGTGATTTTTGTCTCTTTATTTTTAATTTTACAATTTTAACCCTCCAATATTTAAAAATCCATAATTTTGGTCCCCTATTTTTAATTCCACAATTTTAGTCATTCAATTTTTAAAAACTTGTAATTTTAGTCCTCTAAAATCGCAAATTTTTGCAATTTTTAAAATTTTAGTCTAAAATTGGATGACCAATATTGTAAATTTTTAAAAATTGAAATACTAAAATTGCAAAATTAAAATAGGGAACTAAAATTGCAAATTTTTAAAAGTCAAAGGACTAAAATTGTGAAATTAAAAATACAGGAACCAAAATCACAGATTAAGAATTACAAGAGGACAAAACATACAACTTAGCCAAAACAAATTCATGTGTTGTTGAAGAGTGAGATGCTTAAGGCACTTTTAAATGAGTTTTGTTATTATAGACTCGAATGTAACTAAACTTAGGGGGTGAAAATAGACTAGGCTGCCAATAGGGGCCTATACCTAGCTTACATCAGGCTCAGGCCATGCCAAGTTTTTTTACTAAATAAATCAGGCTCAGGCTTTTATAAAAGTCTATTTAGTTAAAAAGGTCAGACTTTAGGTCATTCAAAAAGTCTTTTAGGCTTAACAAGTTAGCCTGTTTAAGTAAATATAAATAATAATTTTTGTTATTATTATTATTATATGAAATTTGCTATAATGTATTAAAATTATATATTTATTTACCTTTTCTAAATATTAAGCATGTTGACATACGTAAAGAGTCAAACCTATAAACTTATTGGAAAATAAAATAATGTCATGTTTAAAGGCCTTATTACAAAATAAACTTTTAAATGTTATCATGAATGTCAAATTAGACATTAAAAATAAACTTATATCATATAAACATGTTACACTTAACTCTTATAAAATCTTTTATGCTTATTTTCACCTTTGTCTCATACTTTGAATAGCAGTGATTTTAACATTTATAAATTATAATTTGTTTACATAAAGTTTTTTTTTTTTCCCATTAGCCTATGAGCCTATTAGTTCATGTAGAGATAAATTATATTTATATAAAAATTTTAATATGAAATAAGCCTTTAAGTAAGCTAATAGGCCAAGTCAGACTTTCAAATAGGTCAAGTCAAGCCTAAAAATAAAGCCTATGATAAGTAACAGGCCAAGCTTAGGCCATGATTTTTTTAAATAGGTTAGGTCTATTTGAGCAAAGCCTTGTTCAGCCTAACTTATTTCCACCCTGTAAAACACAAAGATAACACAAGAAGGGAGTTGAATTGTGCTATACCAAATTTTTGCAAAACATTTAATAAAGACATATCATCTAAAGAGGGAATTAAATGATTTTTCAAAAACGATTTTGTAGGAAAGACGAATGCTGAAAGAGATATAGAAATGCACACAAGAAGTATATTTGGTTTGTCTCACCTAGAGACTATGTCCAATTCTTGGCAACAACAAAGTTCCACTAACTTATCCAAGTTACAAGCATTCTTTCAACAAGCCTCTTCAAGCTCAACCTAAGTAGTCTTTAACTTGCCTCTTCAAGCAAAAACCCAAGTATTCTTTGAATCGAAGCCTCTTCAGGCTTCTATCAATTTCTTAAAGAAAAGGTTGAACGTGAGTTATCTCACTAGGTTTAACGTCTTAACAGACGAATATACAATGAAGAAAAAAAAAAGCTTTTACAAACTGAGTTTTATAATTGTCACAATATCAGAGCTTGATAGGTAAAGATTTGAAGACAGTGAACCAACTGACTAACTGTGACTTTGAGGTCTCTTCTTCTATTTATAGAGTTCTCTATAAAAGTATCTATTGTGAGTGTTTAAAAGAGATAGTCTTTGTGTGGTGGAAAGAGTCATTGGAACATTAAATGCAGCATTTAATGCCTTTCACCAACTTGTCACATTGATAAGACAACGCAATCTGCTTATCTTTACTGTTCTCATACTCTATCTTGTAATAGTGGACACATATGCTTTTCGTTCTGATATCCGCACGTATATTTTTTCTTTTACGCGAAAAGCAAATTTTTCCTCGAGATTAGGTGCGTAGACTTTATTTATTTTGAGATTGTTTATGCTCTTATAGCTGACTAGTGTGCAGATCGTTAAAACATCGTTTGCGATAAGTTAACTACTGAAAACTTTGAAACATGATTAAAGACAACATACGAACAAAAAGATCAGACAATAGTAAGCATAAGATATTTGAGTGACCAGACGATTGTTTGAAAATGTCATTTTAATTATTTGTTATTATCAAAATATTATGAGGGTTATAAATTCGTCCTTTGTCTTAACACGCCCTTACTAAACTTTATGCATAATAACATATTTGTAATTGAATATTTAAGAAATTTATATTTGATTTTCAATCATCTTTGTAGTGATTAATATATTGTTACGTGTAAATCTCACTAAATTCACATATGCATTATCACTTTTTCTTTTTTTTTCAAACTCCTCTTTATTCGGGCATTGAAGCATATGGTTAGCCAAAACTTGCACAACTATTAAAACCATAATAATGTGTTATTCAGCAATATTACAAGCGGGGACGGATGGAGGGGATAACCTTGGTTCCGGTACCATTTTCAATTCTTTTGATAAAACAAATTAAACATGCAAACTATAATTTTTATAAACAATATATTCTAATTATAATCAATATATTCTATTTAAATTTTATATATGGGTACATGAAAAATACTTATTGTTATTTAAATAATATAATTTCTTTTGTGTTTAAAACTTAAATATGGTGATAATGTTTTGAAGACCTTCTCTTTTAAGTGTTGGCCATAATTAAAAACAAATATTTGCATTCTTTTTTTGATAGAGAAAAATTTAGGGGAGGGATGGTGTCTCAGTTCAAGGTAGAGAAATATTTTGAGCTCAAAAAACACTTGGAGGGATACTTACATCTATCTCATCCTAAGGTTAAGTAGACGAGTTGAGACTTGAACTTGCATCCTATCAAATACGAGGCGCTATCTTGTTCTACTCGACCTATTCCTTGGGATTTATTTGCATTCTAATAATACTGTACGTTATTTAGAATTATATTTCAGAATTAAAAATTAATGCTGTTTGTTTAATTCTATACATTAACTATATAGTGCCTGAATAATATATAGAATTAAAAATTAATTTTCAGCATTAAAAATAATTTAATGCAGTTTGTTTAATATTTGCCAAAAACAAATTTTCAAGAAAAGATGTACAAAATATCAAACGCCCAAAGTCAGTTTTTAAACTAATAATCTTACTTAACTCTTCATTTAAATAATTAAATAAAGTTAATTTCTTATAGAATATTTTATTCCGAAAAGTTAATCCCACTAATCTAGTAACAAGTTCAAAATAAGTAAAGTAGTTATTTTGTATTAGTATAGCTATATATTTAACCCTTAAAATCAAACGTTTTCAAATAAACCATTCACTGTATTTTTAGTAGCACTGTGCTAACAAAATTGTATACTTAGAGAATTAACAAATAAAAAGTTTTGTTGAAGATCATAGTAAAAATATATAGAAAATTGCAAAAAAAAATTAATAACATTTTTTATAAAGAAATTATACTTTTAATTATTTAATTAATAGTACTTCAAGAACACTTATTAACATTATCTCTTTTAATATTAACAATTAATTTTATCAACTACATCTTATTTTTCATTCCTATTTTGCAATTTGCATGTATAATTTTGTTCAGCACCAATCCAAGGAGATGAAATCGTCAGTGTAGTAATTGAAACCTCAAGTAGAATTAACGTGTTGAGTTTCAGTGTAGTCACTTGGTATCACCTACTTATATCGTCTCTTTGGTTACTAAAATAGTGTCATTTATGTGAGTGCATGAAGAGTGTACTCATGTAAAATCTAATGATTTCATAGTGCTCACTGCTAATGATCTATAGTCATATTCTAGTATTTCGCACCTACATCAATCCTTGTGCATCATAGCATTCTTTAACGAGGTTCGATGTCTGGATTGCTTGCCGTGAAGTTGTGTATAGAGCTTCATTGTCTTTGCATCAGCATGTTAGCTTTGTTATATCTAAATCAGTTGCGCAAGCTGAGACAGAGTCAAAACTTTAGTACAAAACAAATATACAAATAAATTGAATAGAAAGACTAAGGCTATGTTTGGATAACAATTAAAAAAACACTTTTACAGATTTCAATGTACAATTCCAAATTCCTATGCACAAAAATGAAGAAAAAAAATTGTTACCTTGAAAATAAAAATTCTTTTAGAATTTTCTAATTGACATCTAAACATGTACTAATTTCACATAACCTATTTTTTAGCCTAATAAATAAGACTATCAATTTTATTCTTCAAAACAATTTTCTCCATTGTTTGAAATTCAAAGCATTATTTTAACAAATAACTAAAATTAATTAATAACTTTAAAACTTAGCAAATGGAAAAACTAAAAATTTAATTAAAATGTACTAATAGTTTTTATACTGTCATGTAATTACATATGGTGACTATATCGATTTTTATAATAATTAATTTAAAAGTCATACATATAATAATTTTTAATTGATTAAAAGTGTAAAAATCTTCATAATTATAGTGTATAAAAATTACTAAAAAAATAATTATAATTCACATCACATACTATTCGAACAAAAGCATAAAAAGAAAGGAATGTTATGCTTGTCCGATCCTGCCGACGGAGTCGACGAGATGCACGAGGTAAGTGATTAGCTAAGTGCTAAATATATTATTGCTAAATTCTCATGATGTATTGTATGTAACACCATCCTTATTAAGTTATTATATATCGGAAGCACCTAGTAAGTAACTAGAGATTTGGGAATCCCGGGCAGGTTATACATGTAATTGTGCGACAAGTGATGCATGGAGTCGCAACGTCGTTTTCTTTCTGCTTTTTTTTTTTTTTTTTTGATAAAAGCGTTTTCTTTCTGCTTTGTTTCGTTGGCATTAGAAGATTAAGTGCATGTTTAGTTTTATGTTTGATTAAAGTTAATATTATTTTAGATAAATATTTATATGTTTGGTTTTACATTAAAAATTGATTTTAACTCGAGAATTGATTTTAGGTTAAAGTAACTTTAAGTAATTTTTATATTAAATCAAAAAATTTATACTGAATTTGACTGTTAACTTATTTTTAAAATAAAAATATTTAAACATAAATCATATCACTTCAAAATTAATTTAATTTAAAATTAATTTTATTAACATTCACCCAACTACCCGCCGATTCGCCGACCATCTCTGTGCTTTGTGGGGGACATGCACAAGCCCCAGGCTAATGCTTTGTCGCTTTTCTTTACACCCTTTTCACTTTTGTTTGTATTTGGACTCCTCCACTACGCAAAGACAATGTTATCCTCCCCTGGCCCACCCTCTTAGTAATACCCTTTTCACAAAAACGGGATGATTAAAGTTATGCCTTTCTTATCAATACATATGTAAACAAAAAAATAAATAAAATTGATTATCAATAAAATTCCATAAGTCTGTTTCTGTCAAAAAAACAAAAAAAGTTATGCCTTTCTTCAAAACTATGCAATTCGGCACTTGTAAGTACAGGATTACCTTTATTTTTTAAAAAGAAAGAGAGAGAGAGAGAAGACAATCGTGTTTTTTCAGTTTTCAATCACATATCAGTAGCTTTCCATTTCTTTATTTCCTTTAATTAAACATTATTTTATGTTTTTTTTTCGAAGTTAAATTAAAATTCCATTACTGATTGCCATAGAGTAAGATAGGTAGCTCTTACTAGTAAAAACGTTTGCAATAGACATGAATTATTGAAAATGCAATGGACCTTTTGTCCTATCCCAAGTTACCAACCATTCCATCACACCATATCATTATTATAATAGTTAAATAAGTAGCTTTTTCAGTATCAAAGTACATCAATGTTTGTTTGTCCGAATGTCAATAAATTTAATCTTTTTTAAATAAGATTTTGAATTTAAATTTTATAAATAAAAAGGCTTCTTTTATATAAATCTACTGATGGGCTTGATTCGAAATCCAAACAAATTTCCAATGAGACCAACCCATCTTAATTGTGATCAATGTCAATGATAATTTCAAATTAGTAGTTAAGCATGTGTTTAGTTCAAATTACTTTAAAAAAATACATTATTGTTATTTACAAAAAAACTAAAAATAATTACTTCTTAAAAATGATTAGAATGATTACGATAGCGATAATTATACTAAAACTCTACCTTGATTTGAAAGTTAGACATCTATTTTCATTTTATACATTGTTTAACATAGTCGATACTAATGTAGTTGTATCGGTTAAAAGAAGATTAATGCTTAAGTTGTCATTAAAAAGAGTTGATACTATCCTTTTTCTTCAAATTCCTTTTCATCCAAATTAGTGTTGCCTTGACTGACATTATATTTTTTTTGTTTCTTTGTTCTTATTTAGTGTGCAATCGAGATGTCATTAGTTAATTACTGCCTTAACATTCTCAAGAGCCTCTAACATGTCTCCCTTAACACTAAATCAAGAGCCACCTACCTAATATTAGTGGCATGACAAAGTATACACCCACCACTAGCACTGACGCAACAAGACTAAAGACAAGATTTTCTCTATGGCTCAAAAGCGTCAAAGAAGCCTTTGTTTTTGAAGGCAAAAAAATACTTGGTGTGACAAAGCTTAGAGAGGAAGGAGGAAGGGGGAGGCTTTCACATTGGCGTTGTGCATAACAGCAAAGGGTCAAAAAATGGCTTTAAGGGTGGCAGAAGCGATGAAGGAAGTGGAATGAAGATCGAGTATGCTGAGGCATTCGCTACGGCTTAAGGGGCAAAAGCCAATAAAGTGTTCTTGAGGTGGACAGTTGCAAGAGATGAAAGACCAATGAGGTTGCAACAGTTGTTGGAGTGGTGGTAACGATGGTGATACTTATGGTGGGGGTTAAGTGAGAGGATTTATAACTATAAATGGTGGTCTTTGATGGATGAGAGTGTGATCATGTTGCATTAGGAGAAAAAAGGTGTGAGGACGTGTGTGACTCCATGAGAGTGAAAATGGAAAATATAGTGAAAAGCATAGAAAGGAGTGTGGGCACTTTGCCTCTGTTTTTATATGTGAAAAATTGGATTTCAAATTACAAAAAGAGAAAAGGGAGGTAGAGAGAGTTTCAATTTTACGCTCAAATTAAAAATTAACGTCGGCCTAGCCAATACTTATATTTTTAAAAAATACAAAAATATGTTGGACACAAATTGAAAAAGATGAAAAAAAAATTATTAACAAAAATCAATTTAGTGTTAGCTAGCCAGCATTAATTCTATTGGTATTAAAGCTGACACTTTGTGTTTTTATTTTCACTTTTTACTTTTTAATTACAATACTTTCACTTTGTTTTCAACATGTGTTTCTATTTCTAAAGATTTGTATAGAAAATAGAGAAAACAAAAAAAAATTGTTTTCAGTGTTTCCTGTACAAATTTTTAAAAACAAGAAACAAATTAAGAACAATGTGACAGTTTTAGAATTTAAAAGTGAAAACCAAAAATATAAACACAGGTAAATAGACCCTAAATTTTTGCAATTATACATTGTTTTTCTTGCCGTGTCAACTACTGTTTCTTTCGATGATTTTTTTAAACTCTTTTATGGTTTGAGGCTTAAAATTATATTTAAACTGAATTTAACTACATTTTTGTTTAAAGACATAATTTAGATGTAATATTTTATGTTTTTGTAGTGTTGTTTTGCATTTAATATTAAAACTAGTATTCTAGCATGTGAAATGCACAAAATAAATGTTTATTTTTATATAACTAAAATTTATAATAAATAAATATTTTTTAATATATAAATTATGTTATAATTATATTAAAATTATAATAAAAAATATTTTTGAACATATAAATTATATTTTAGATTTACAATAAACAAATTATATTGTGATGTAAGGTAATGTTTAACAATTGATAATTTATTTTAAAAAAATATTGAAATTTAATTTAGAAATACAAATGAAAAAGATAGATTAAAAGAGATAAGCAATTAAGAAAGTCAAATATGCGGATAAAAAAAAGGAGTGATTTGATATGGTTGAAAATAATTTTTTTGAACTAGTTGTTAAATCAAATTTAACTTAAAATCAAAATTAAGAAGTATATTTGAAAGAAATTAAAAAATTAAAAATAGAATTAAAAACTCAATATATGAGATTAGAATATGACACGTGACTCAATGAGAGTGATAATAATTGTTAAAAACACTTTCATTTAAGAAAAACTCTTAAAAATGTTATCGTTGAAAAATAATTCCTAAAAATGTTATCATTCAATATGAGTATTCAAATTTATAATATAGGAGTGGATTTCACCTTAGTAACTAGTGTTCCTACATTTTAACATAAACACATTTTTATCCTTTAATGATAGACTAAAATTATATCACTTTTAATAAACATAGAAACTAAAAAGTATTAAATTTTACGAGAACTAAAATCAAAATTTCTAATATTTTGAAAGACTTAAAATATATTTTACCCTAAATAATATCTATTTATCGCACTTTAGGCTAAAGGTAAAGGAAAGGAAAAGATCCTGATTATATTTGATGCCCACCTCCCTCTTGTAAAAAAATGATTACATAAGGAGTAATTCTTCCAGGTACTGAGATTTATTTGAATAGACTAATTTCTCCTTTTCCTAACAATTTTTTTATACACAAATATAAAGATCGAACTCTTAATTATATATTTAAAGGACAAAATTATATGTTAACTATATCCCACCATATTAGTTAGGGCCTGACGTATCCAGCTAATTGTATATTAATATATCCATAAACCATAACTATGCATAGTATTTGGTGCTCAAGAACTAATTGAGCAAATACTCACACTTGACGTCTTTGGAGAGGAGTAAGGAGCTTTAAGTTTGACTAAGCTCTGGATTAAGGATTAGTCCTATAGCCGACCCAAATGACCGAAGCTTGTGAGGATACTCCGAAGGTCCACCGAAAAGTCAAAGGTCCTAATTACAGTAGTTTAAAAAATAGAAAAGTATCCACTTTTATAATGGAACTAGGTATGACAAATATATCCGGTCCCGTGGATACCCTCTAAACCCGCCCTGACTTTGACGGTTTTTCTCCGGGTGTCAAAGTCGAGGACGGGGGTTGGGATGGGGATGTTCATACCCGCCCCAAAAAAAATTTTATAGAATAAAAATATTATGCGTGAGAAAATTAATGATTTTTGCAAAAGTATTTTACCTAAAATACTTTAGATAAAATTTATTTTTAGAATTAAAATATTTTATTTAAAATTACATTTTTAATGTAATTTGTCAAAAACGATTTTTTTTAATTAAAGAGACATTGGGAATAGGGCAAGGATGGAGTATCAAAATTAATTTTCGTCGAGTATTGGGGGCAGGGTCGAGGATATGTTGGGGAGTTAGGGTTGGGGACGGAGAAGGAAAAACTTGCCCCCACCCCTCCCACTTGCCATGCTTAAATGGAACCCTTGCTAGCAGTTTACTTTTAGAGAATGCAATTGGCAAAGAGTTCTCCATCTTTATATCGAATTGAATAGATTCTTTTAGGTGGAATAAAACCAATTCATTTTGTTATATTGTTGTTAGGGTCATTGTGAAATTTGTCAAATATAGTTGTCGAAAAGACATACACGAGGGTATGTTATCAAACATGTGCTTTCTTCGATAAGATTCATATTTTATTGAAATACCCTGTTCGACATAATTAGAAATAATACGCAAGAAAGTTACTCGAAAAGTGTTTTAATCGAGGATCTTCAAGGAATTTGAGTAAAAATCCATCCTTCGAGAAAGAAGTCAACATATTTGAGGAAGTATTAAAGTAACGTTCGACAAAAGATCTTGGACAAATCAGAAAGACGTACAAAGAAGATCATAATAACGTTGGAAGCAGTTACTACTAGAAGACAATTTTGTACAGGTGTCAACATATTATTCAAAAGTTATTTACATGTTGTATACGTGTCTTGTTGTAGTGATTTTATCGTTGAATAGAATGTTTATAAATAAACGCCCGTGCAGTCATTTTTCTTTGGTTTTGACCATTTACACAAATCTTGTATACCACACACGCTGCACACATGGCTACTGGTTCTAAAGAAAACATGTATGTTCTAACCCATCTTTTACTTCAATGCATTTTAGTTGTTTGCAATTTCTGTCTATAACTCTTTCTCCTTTCGATGACTATCTCTTCTTTCAATAACTCCTTTACAATCTAGTTGTATGTTTATGTTCTTATTCAACTACTTTATAATATCTCGAAATCATATATTTACACGTATTACAAATGAATTTGACACTAATTTAATTTGTACTGCGAACATAATAAATTCGAGTATTATATGAAATTACTGATAAATTATGAAACACCAACCAAATTATTCTCGAGTTGAAAGGTTTAATTGCTAGTTCTAATAAAAGAATCCACATTAACACTTTAAATTCTAAGTCATGTTTAAAAATATTTATTTGTTGATTAGAATCTCTATGAGAAGTTATTTATCAAGAATCGAAATAACTTCGATTTCTTAAACAAATTTCCACCATCAATAATTGTGTTTGGTGTTATGTTTCCTTTCCACATCCCTGCGGTGAGATATATTCCCATGTATGTTTTCCCTACAAAAATCGTGCAGTATGGGATGTATGCCAAAATCGCAACAAAAGAGCAAGCCATGAAAATCCTTTGGTATGCATTTGTTACCTTCAACTTATAGAATCTATACTGTGCCTATTCTACAATTGTCCTAGAGGCACTAATGCCTTATCATTTTCGCTCTTTGGAGCTTATAAAATATCTGGGATAAACAATTTTTTAGTAACAAACTAGGACCTATTTCCAATTTTCCATTAGGGAAAATGCCTCTCCTCAAGTCAATGTGAGCTAAACTAAAACCATTTTTGCACAAAATCTAGGGACCTATTCCCACTATCTTAGTCAATTAAATTAATAAACATGATTTGTCTAATTTTGAAAAACAAAGAAAAAAATATTAATGTTTCCTTTTATATTTCGTTTACAAAAAGTTTGTAACTAGATTAGGGTACGTATGATTGTATGAATGTGATGATATCTTTAATTAAAATTACTAACTCACGTGGATGGTCATCATAAAATCAAACAATTTTAATAGGTTCACTTAAAAAAAAAAAAAGCAAGTGTTCTTTACTTCTATTTCTTAAAATTTCATACGAACACAATTGGAAATAACACAATATATAACTAAAGAAATAATGCTATTTTTTAACTAATGCTAAGTTAATAACTTTTAAAGTATTAATTTTCTTTCAATTTAAATTAGTAAAGAATTACAGATAAATTAAATATAATAAATTATAAATGTTACGTTTTATTTAAATAATTTTATTTTGATGCACTATTACTGCATTTTATATTATCAATTTGATTTTGACATTATGGATGTGTTTGGCAAAAGTAACTTGTAAGATAGCTAAAAACTTATAAGTTAGAAGTTAAGAGATAAAAAGATGAAAATTTATAAGCTAACTGATTGAATTAAAAATGTTTAGTGAGATTGGCTAACAAGCTAGTTGGTAAATATATAAAATGACATAAAAAGACTATTTAGTTATACATACATACATACACACACACACATGACTTGTCTGTTTTAATCTTGATCATTCATAATAAGATCTAATGGTCCAGTTTTATTCCTCTCACTTTCACATAAAAAAAACCCTCTCACTAGATATGTTCCCTATATATATATATCACTTTCAACATTTGAATTTATTTCTAACAACATATTATAAAATTTAGGATAATAATTTTTCAATTTTACTATTATAAAGGGAGGATGAAGATTTGATGATTTTACTTAATCATCTTCAAATATAACAATCTATTACTTTTGAAAGCAATATGATCGTAGTTGTTTTGTTTTTTGTTTTCTATTATGTGTTTCCTTCTTTTTCAAGCAAAAATATATTATAATTAAATAAAATTATATAATTTACAATCAATTTTTTTAATATTTGAATAAATATTTAATAATATGATTTTAAAACAAAAAGAATAATTATTTTTTTCTTTATATTTTTTTAGTTCTTATAAAATTTTGTTTAGTGACCAAATAATTTAATCAAAACTAAAAATAAACAGCGCAATAGTTAATTGAAATAAATAGTTTGATATTAGACAAAATAATCCAAAAAAAAAAAATTAGTATTCTAAAGTCTACAATAACAAAAAAGAATGTTATCTAGTGTCTAGCTAGATAGTAGTTTAGTGAAGATATTAAAGATTTCAAATAAGTTAGTTATTTCTAAATGCAAAATGGTTAAAAAAAAGGATTTCAAGTAAATTAATGAAGATAAAGATAAATAAAAAAACTAATTACTTAGAAGCTAAAACGATAATTGAAGTAGCATCTCAAAATAAATTAAAATTTATTAAAATAAGCTTGTGTATCAAAAAGTTTGTTTTGATTAGACTAATTTATAAATTAGTCAAATTAATTCATATACTATTAGAGTGACTACCAAACACTCCCATATTTAATGAAATTGATCATACTAAGAGCATGTTTGGGACAGTTTATAATTTTTTATTTTAGCTGTTTCTTTTGAAAAAAAACTACTTGAGAAATAATCAGTATGTTTGGGACAACTGTTGAAATTTGCTAAAAAGTTTTTTTTTGTGAAAAATAAGATGTTTTTAGGTATTTGGAAATTTGAAGCTTATGAATATTTCCCAACAACATTTTTTCTCTAAAAAACTGTATTTCCAAATTACCCTAACATTTCCAACAACTTTTTTTTTTCTGTTTCACCTTCATACATATTTTTTCATAATTTACTATATAAAAGCTTCTTTTTTTGTTGTATCCAAATGAAATTAATTATCTTAAAATTGCTTTTCAACAAACTTACCTAAACCAAAACTGATTCTGATTATAATTGATTATAACAATAATTGATTACACATACAATCGATTATTGAAATAATTTAATTTTCACAGCTATCCCAAACACATCCTAACAATCATGTGAAGTTTTAAATCCAATTCATTGAATAGTGGGGTCAACGCCTAACACATTATTTAATGATGATGTAAAACTCATTAAAACCTTTACATTAAAACTAAACACTTATTTTAGATATTAAATTTCAGAACTTGATTAGAATACAATGTTATATTGTCAAGTAATTATAGATATATAATAACTTTAAAAGTTATATTTAAGATACATTTTAATTAATTAACAGTATAATTTTTTATTAATAATATATTTAAAGTAAACTGAACTTTATTCGAGTCCGGTTTTTTTTTTTTTTTGGGGTGAAATTATAATATTTTCTTTTCAAGTTTCTACTTTCTAAGTATATAAATGTTTGCATAGTTCCTGCAAAATTAAGAAATCCATTTAGCTATTCATTGCCATAAACAGTGATTAAAAAATAATAAATAATTTTTTTATTAGAAACTATAATATTTAGGGAGAGATGAGAGCAAGACTTAATTTCTCTTTATTTTTTGAGTTTATTTTTAACACGATAATTGATTAGAAATAACCTTAGATATGATTTTTGAAGTAATTATTACAAAAATTAATAATTTTACTATATAGACAATTCATGATTGAATGATAGTGTGGAAAATATTTACATTGTCAGAGCATTCTAATTATATATCGGAGACATATCAAGTGAAAATTCTTCTTAAAGTGAGAAATGAGAATTATAAATTTAGATCATTTAATCATATATGGATGACCAAGATTAAAAGCAATTTACTGGTCACACGACCACTTAAAAAAGTAGTGCATTTTTCTTTTAATCTTGACCATTCAAATATAATTTGTTTCGGTACACAAAAAAGTCTTACATTGCTTAGGAATTGAGGATAATGGTAGCTTGTAAACACCCTTCTCCCTTAACTTACCAAGATTCCTTTTAAAGACAAAACTATGAGGTTCACATTAGCGCTAAAGAAAATAATATTTCGGATGCAGTAAGCCTAACAATGTAGTTAAGGGTGTGCAATACCTAGCTCAGCTCACAGTTGGTTTTAGAAATTAGACCCGATGTATTTTGAGAATAGGTTCGGGTTATGCTTCGGATTGTCCCAACCTAGTCCAATATCCTATATTGTTTTAAAAGTCTAAGTTTTTCTTAACTAAAATATATTAATAATGTTTTTTTTTGTTTTAATAGATAAAACTTTGTATAGCATGGTATTATATTTATAATGATATTATTTATTTTGAAAAATATACCTTAAATTAAGTTTTATACTTTTTTTATTCTATGATTTAGCTATACAAAATGTATTGATTGATATATTATAATAATAAGTCAGGTTAACCCAATTTCGTCCTTAATTTACCAGGTTTTTGATTGAGTCAAGTTTGGGTTCAAGCAAAAAAAATTGGTGATCAAACCAAAGGAACTAAAAGCCTTTGGAAAAACTTATACAAGAGAAATAATCATTTACGGCATTACATATAAAGTCTGGTAGAAAATTGTAACATCGTGTTTTTCCTAATTTGTGATTTAGTGATTTAATAACCAAAGATGAAAATATAATATGTGATCTTGGTGATTAAAACAAATAAATAAGTTGTTGTTATGTAAGTTGTTGTTTTGTGTTGTTTATCTTGGAATTCCTATCTAAATTTAGGGAACTTGTGGAAAAATATTCTTGAGCCAAAGTGAGAGTGATAGTTGTGTTTATCTAGGCTATCGAGGGAAACAACAATGTTGAGCTAGTTGTGGGTCTTGGGGAGTAATTAGATGGATCGTGGACTTTAGTAGGCCCGAAGCCTTTGTGAGGCCCAGAGAGGTTTTAAGAGACCAAAACCCTTCCTCTTCCATTTTCTCTCTAAATCTCCCTTAAACCCACCAAAAGTGTAGCAAGATTTCAGGCCTTGATTTTGTTTCCTTGCGTTGAGAAAAGCGAATTCCTTGAAGGATTGGCTCAAGAGCTCATTTTCTTCACATTTCCCTCCTTTTCCTAAATTCAGATTCAGAAGCTCCAAGAGGTAAGGAAAGCTTACATTTGTTGAATACTTGTTGTATGAATGTGGTAGTGTGTGTATGTTGTCGTGGTTTGAGCTTGAAAGCATGATTTGGCTAAGTTGTGTTGAAATATAGTTGAAAATGGGTTGGCTAATATCGTGTTGATTTCTGTTTGAATGTTGTATAGATTGTTAAATGCGTTGTAGTATGCTATTGTGGATTGTTGTGTGGATGTATTCGACCTCTGTGGAATCGATATGGGGTGTAAGTGAGTAAAAATTTTGGAATTTTGGGTTTTTCGACGAGAGTTGTTGACTCTGTCATTTGATATCGCTGAGCAACTAAGGGTCTCGCTGAGCAAGAATGCCCCTAAGACTGAAGGGAAGCTGTCGGGTTGATGGTTCGCTGAGCAACCTATAGAGTCGTTGAGTGAGTGTTCTTGAATCATGGTGATGGTTGTAGTGCAGTTCGCTAAGCGAAATCTAGTTCACTGAGCGAGTGTTCATGTAAATCTAGAAATTTTCCAGAAGAGTATTCGCTGAGCGAGTATAGGTATCCGAGAATGCCTGGGGGCAATTTGTTGAGCAAGTATTGAGCTCGCTGAGCGAATTGTGGCCTTGAAGAGTTGTTGCTTTCTATTGCAAGTATGTCGCTGGGCGAACGCTGTGTTCGTTAAGCGGGAAATGTGTGCAGATTTTGGCTGCTATTTGGAGTGGCTAGTTGCTAAGCAAGTAAACGACTCGATAAGCGAATTGTTGTTGGTAGAGATTTGGAGGAAGTCCCTGGAATAGATTCGCTGAGAGACCCCAGTTGTCATTGAGCAAGAGCCTTCGTGGAGGCCCTTTGTAAAGGAGACCCTCATTGAGCGAGTATATGGACCGCTGAGCAAGCAAGGTAGTTTGATGTTGTTGAGATGTATTTTCTTGGTTGTTTAAAAACATGGTTGAGTAGGGCTCCTAGTATGAGTTTAATGTGAGAATTGTTGAAAATGTAATAGGAGTGGTAAGTTGCTTGGATAGGACCTCTACTTATTGTGAATACAGTTGTTGTATGAGATGTCTCACGAAGTATGGGCTGCTTAGATAGGTCCTTACCTGTTGACCATTCTTGGGGTCAGATTTGGGCCTGCATGGGGTTGGTAATAGTTGTTGGGCCACATGTGGTGATGATCGGGCCCATGTGGTGTTGTGTTGCCTTATATATATACATATATATATACAATATATATAGAGACTGGTTGTTGTTGAGTTAGTGTTGTGTTGTGATACATGCATTTCATGCATATGTTGGCGGTTGAGGTAGCTGACGTATGAACCTTATGCTGTGGTGCGAGTAAGCATGTAAGTTGGTTGGCTGATTGGAGCTGACAGCTCAAACAGGGCCTCCAACCTAGTGCTTAGATAAGACATGGGGTCGTAAAGATAGGCCTTCAAGGATGAGTGGATGGATAATTCCGCAAGGGGCCATGGTAGTGCAAACCTTGAGTCGCTAGTGAGCCATCACCCACATATACTTATCCCGACACACCACTAAGCTTGTCTGTAGATTAGAGTTTGGCAATCCCTGAATGAGTGCTGGATCTTTATGGTAGGGGATAAGACCTAGCTGATCGCTTGAATTGTTGTTAATCTCTCAAGAGTCGTATCATCATGCATTGACATATTTGTGGTGGATTTTGTGGTAACGTGGGGTTCTAAGTTGAGAACTATGATCTATATGATTGTATGGTATATACTTGTGATTGAACACTGGGATTTTATGAATGATATCTTTAATCATGCATGTATATCGTTGTTTTAATAAGCTTATCCTTGCCTTGTTTTGTTGTTGTTGGGTGTCTTGTTGCTGTTGTCGTGTTGGCGTGACTGTGATGATCACGTCCTATGGCGTGGGACCAGATGGTAATGCTTCAATGGATCTGGCTTCTTAGAGCTGAAGGTGGAGCACGATTTGGAGTAAGCTTACCTTTGCTTGTTTTGTTTCTTTTGGGGTGTATCCCGTTTCTTTCTTTTGATGGGGATGTATAGTGTGACCAGTCGTAGGGAGTGCGTTTTGTACCCCTTTCCCCCATTGATGTATATTTGATTAATGTTATATGGCTTTGGTGTTATCCCTTTGTTCTTTTGTTCTTCGAAATTTGTAAAGACAGATATGTTGGCCATAGGAAAGAAGGATAGATCTCTCAAGTTGTATGTATTTCTTTTATATGCATGTGTTGATTATATTCATGCTTACGTGAGAATACTGGGGATGGTAGTGTTGTTTAGTAGTGACTGTTGGGTCGTTACAAAAATCATAAACATGATTATGAGTAGTAAGATCTAAACCATGCTTAACTAAGAGATCGATAACTTGGTTGGCTTCTCTAAAAACTTGAACCTAAATAACATAACCTTGACGTTGGTGAACATGATAAATTCTTCGAACGAAAATGTAGCAAGGAAGCATCATACCACACCCTTTAGTCAAGAGATTAGTAGTTGCCAAAGAGTTTGAATACACTATAATGTTGCGAAATCCTTGGTTCCAAGCTAATTGGAGGCCATGAAAAATGGCCAAAGCTCCACAAATAAAACCAAACATACACCAAGATTAAAGGAATAACCACAAATAAAGACACCTCTATCATCTCTAATTAGCCCACCACAAGTAACCTTGTTTCCTAAGTAAAATACAAAACTATCACAATTTAAAGCAATTTCCCTTATCTAGGCGCCTCCCAACGTATATCATGCTGCCCACCCTAAACAATAAGATCCAAGGGGGTTAAACACCAAGCCTCCTGTGATGCCAATAAGGAGTGCAGTTGACTTGAACACTTGCGGAGCAAGACCATATGCGACCATGTAACTGCTTTGAAGGCAACCTCATTTCTTTACCACGATAAAGCATGCAAAATTATTCTAGCCACTACACTCCACTCAAGCCCCTCAACCTTTGATTATTTGCGAGATTGGACACCAACCACTCGTTTTACATCATCTGTGCAAAGAAAGGAATCCTCATGTTATCTGAAATAAAAAAATCCCAAACTAAAGCAGCATGGCAACAATCCCGAAAAAGATGTAAAAGAGTCTCTAAATGTTCCCCACACACTACACATTTATCCCAATAAGAAATCCCTAGTCTAAACCTTCGAGAATTTGTGATTAGGCTTTCAAACCCCATTTTTGAAAGTAGACCTCTAATTCGTTCAAGCCTTTTCCATCTAGAAATTTCCTTAAAAAGTACACGGTGCAAGCATTGTCCATGGTTTTGCAGGGATGCATAAGCAGATCCCACTGTGAACTCACCATCTACAGTCAACTTCCAGAAAGAACATCACTACTAGCTGAAGGGACAGGAGTGGGAATAGAAGAACTAATATTAATAATTGATGCTAAAATTAAATTGCCAACACCCTCAATCAACCATGTTCTATGAGGACTGCCAAAATCAGCCACAGTTTTCACCAAATCATATGATGATAATGAAGCACTCGCCACCTCCACTAAGGCATCATAATTGGGAACCCATCTGTCCAACCAAAAACTAATAGACTATCCATTCCCAACCTGCTAAATAGTATTTTTATTTAAGTGATCCTAAGACACACATAAACCACGCCAAAAGTTGTTGTCAGGTTTTGTTTTATACAACTTAGGCATGAAACTATTGCCACACCTATACTTCCTTCTAATGATAGAGGACCATAAAGAATTCTGCCTAGTACACAGCTACCAGTAAGCCTTCATCATAAATGCCATATTCACACCCCTTGTCTTCCGTACACCAAACTTCCAACCCTTTTGGGAGAACAAACAACATCCCAAGTCACAGGGTGCATCTTCTGCTTATCATCATTGGTACCCAAATGAAATCCCTACAGACCTTATCAATATCATCACTAATAGATTTAGGTAACAAAGTGGTCTGCATCATGTAAGTAGGCAACGCTTGCAAAACGAACTTCATAAGAGTAACCCTTCCAGAGAAGGATAAAGTTGTTGCCTTCCAATAGTTAAGCCTTTGTTGAACTTTATCAATGATGAGTTGGTAAGTCACTTTGGAAGCTCTTTTATGAAGAATAGGAACTCTTAAATACTTACCTAAGTCTTTGATCCATTGGATCCCTAAGGCATCACTAAGCTACTGCTTTGCCTGCTACCCAACATTCTTTGAAAAGAAAACACATGACTTATAGAGACTAACTTTTCTGCCCAGAGCTCCAACAAAATAGGTTCATAATGGTTTGAATAACATTAACTTGATCTATGGAAGCCTCAACAAAGTTAATAAGATCATCAGCAAATGCCAGATAAGAGATAACTAATTCATTTCTACGAAGCTTAATAGGTTTCCATATTGATTGATCAACTGTCATGGAAATCAACTAGAATAACCTCTCAATACAAAGCACAGATAAATAAGGGGAGACGAGGTCTTCCTGCCGTATGCCTCGGGATGGCTTGAATTCCTCCAAGGCCTCACCATTCCATAAAACCCTTATAGACGAAGTGGAAATACAATGCCAGATCAAATTGATTAGGGAGGAAGGGAAACCAATATCCTCCAAAGTATCTTTGATAAAGGCCAATTTAAGTCTGTCATAAGCCTTCTCCAAGTCAATCTTCATTGCCATCCAGCTTATTTTACCACTATTCCTTCACATGGAATGAAAAAAATCCTGAGCCACAATGACATTATCACATGTTTGTTTAGATGGGACAAAATTAGATTGGCAAGACCTAACTAACTTCCCCATCAATGGACGAATTCTTTGAGCAATGATCTTCGTAATCGTCTTGTAAAAGACATTTCAAAGACTAATGGGTTTGAAATCTTTAACAAAACTAACCTCATCTTTCTTGGGGATAAAAGTAATAAAGGTTTGGTTACTCTCTGCCACACAATTGGGATCCCCAAAGATATTCTGGACTAGTTTATAGAAATCCTTTCCCACTACCAACCATTGATTTTGAAAAAAAAGAGCTTGGAACCCATCTGGTCCAGGAGCGTTTAAGCTACCCATATTCTTGATAGTTTGGAAAATCTCAACACTAGTGACATTCCTCTACAAATCAAACACCAAATCCTCCTCCAACTTCGAAAAAGCACGAGAAAGTGCAAAAGAATGGTAGCCTCCCTCCTCTTCATATAAAATTCTGTAAAAGTCAGTAACCAAAGCTTCTAACTATGAAGGATCACTCACCCAATTCCCATTACCATCTTAAAGAAACTCATATTTATTTTTTCTTTTGCGAATAGTAACAACTCTATGAAAATATTTTGTATTGAGGTCACCAAATAGCAACCACTTTGCCCTAGACTTTTGGAACCATAAAAACTCATCCTCCACTAGAACCTACTCATATTCCTTCTAGTCACTATTATACTCTACCTCCATTTGTGGGTCAAAAAATAACCCTCTCCTTCTGTCCAACCCTGTCAAGTTTTTGTAGAAAGAAAATTTCCTCCTATGGATACACCAAAACTTCACCCTATTCCACCTCTTAAGCTCCTCGGTGAAATAAGAGATCTTCCTAGACGAAGTAGGTAAGGAAGCCCCATTCCCCCATGACGTCCTGACAGAGTTTAGAAAATGTCTATGAGTTGCCCAGGCCACTTCAAAACGAAAAGGCCTCTTGCATTGGTTCTTACTCTGCTTATTCTTTAGCCTAAGCAATAGAGGTCTATGATTCAATTTCATCCATCCCAAATGGACCCAATTTTATTAGGTTCAAGCAAATGACCTTAACAAATTTTAGGGTCCGATAAAGATGGAGATAAATCTGTCCCATGCTCAACCCTAAATGCAACAAATTTGAAGTTGAAACATTGACATTAGAAAAAAGGCTTGAGCCACACACATGGCCCACAAGACCCTCTAGCCCTTAGCCTCGACTCAAGGGCTATTGTTATGGTACACAAGAAAAGTTCCACATTACTTATGAATCAAGGCTAATGTGCCAAAGCAAATAATATCTCAAATATGATGAGTTTAATAATACAACGGATTTAAGATCTGAACACAATCTAATGGTCTATATTAAAAATTCTTGTTTGTTAAGAGTAAACATTATATTTTTAAGAACTTTTTATTTGTATTTCTTAATAATTGCCTTCATAAGGTTATAGTTAAAGAGAAATCGTTATATATATATATATATATATATATATCCATTTTCGAGATGAAAATGCACGCAAATTTGCTCCCTAAAGAACGAACCTTTCACGCCGCTCTTTCATATACGTTTCTTAAGTAGGAAGTGAAATTATGAATTTTTTTAAGAGCTTATAATGACCTTTGCTCTGGAGCAGCAAAAAACCTGAAGGGAAGATACGATGATTAATAAGATTTCCTTTTGCCTTTCTTACTTACGAGACAATGCAATGAACACAGCTACCGAATCAATGATTCAGTACAAAAGAAAAAATAAAAAATAATATATATATATATATATATATATATATATATATATATATATATATATATATATATATATATATATATATATATATATATATATATATATATATATATGTTTTGAGAGAAAAAGTATCGGGAACCAAAAAATTAATTGTATAAAAAAGGTGCAATAATTTATTTTTTTTGATATCAAAGGTGCAATAATTTTAATGAAAGATACATACATAAAATGATATAGACAAAATTGTATTGAGATGCTAGAATTACTTTGTCTTTATTTTTAAAATTATAAGAAAAATTAACATGATATAAAATGAAATTAAATTTTAACGTAAAATATTTTAATTCACAGTAAAATTACATATTTAAAAAAATGATATAATAGAAATTATTTCAGTTTTAAATTTGAATAGTAATATTTTAACAATGCAAGAAATATGTACATTACATGTTATATTTTCTCTCTATTACCTTGATTTATATTACTTTATTGAAAAAGAATATGATAAGATATTTTTTATTTAATTAATATTATTCTACTACAAAATTACTGCCACTGAATATGGGAGCAAAATGTATCTTAAGAAAACTATTCTACTTAATGGAAAAAATATATTTAAATGATAATAGTACACCATATGGCATGTTCACACCACTACTACTAACTTTCTTCACTAATCTAGTCTATTAAATATCATAAAAAATTTGTGAAGTTTCCCTCTAAGAATTTCAAGTGCGGTAACTATTATGATAGCGCCAACCTCCTGTATCAAGTGCAGTAGCTATTATGGTAAGCGTCAACCTCTTGTATCAAGGGCAATAGGTATTATGATAATCTAATGGTGATAATAAGTCAACTGGGGAATGTATTTTGGTAATGCTGCAAGAAAATTTATTAACCTTGAAAAAGGAGGACTTGAAGAACAAAGCAGAATTAAAAGATGATAAGCTAGAAATTGAAATTTCAAAATTTCTTTTTTATTAGAGGAAATTGAGATTTTAAATTTTATTTATTTATCAAAAGAAAAAATAAAGGTAATCTACACTTGGCCACTTTATCAGATGATACGTATCATCCCTTTCTATTCTTATTGAAGGGTGTTTGAAATATTATTTATATTCTTTTAGTTATTAATTTTAAATATATATATATATATTATATTATTTTAAAATTTTAGACAGTATATATAAGTTATTACTTTTTTTATTATACCTTTATAAAAAAAAGAGAAATAATAATATTGTAAGAAACATTACAATAATAAATAAAGATATAAAAGAAATATTAAAAAGCTATAAATAATATTACTATAAATTAAGAAATTATGTTATTTAATTTATATACTATATTATTAAACAACAAATAAAAAATAGAAATAGAAATTTTTATAAATTACATTTATACTTTTAAAAACAATTTATGAACATTATAAAATATTTAACTATTTAAATGATTTTTTTGACAATAGTTATCAAAATAAGTTTGTCATCATATTTTATTAAGTTTTATAATAAAATTTATAATGTAAACTTTCATATAATAAAATATTTTTAAGTAAGTATTCAATTAAGTTACTTATTTACATTATTCTACAATGATATTGGAATATTTTTGAAAATTATGGAACCCATTTGGAGAGTTTAACAATAGAGGAACCCAAATGAATAAAATAAATAAATTAAGAGAACAAATTAATAATTAAGCCGTAAACAAACATTCTCAGTGATAGGACTACAACTTGTAAAAAGTCTACTAAAAAGGCAAAAAACCTAATATTTAAAAAGTCATTTATGCCCATGACAAAGGTGGGAAAAAGAAGCTAGGGCTACAGCTTGACTGACTTAGTTTTAATATAGTAATATATATATATATTCTTGAATTTGGTATTTTTTTAGGGATAATTCATCAGTAGGTCCCTAAACTTTTAGGCAATTTTTAATTAGGTCCTTATATTATAAAAATTTGTAATTGAGTTCTTAATCTTTTATTTTTTTTTAATTGGCTCCCTGGGATTAACTTCTGTCTGATTGCCATTTGCCCCAAGGACCAAATTAAAAAAAAATCAAAAGATTAAGGACTCAATTAAAAAAAAAGTATAGGGATCTAATTAAAAATTGTCTAAAAGTTCAATGACCTACTCAGTAGTTTAACCTTTAATTTACTAATATTATGTTAGTCTAGTAAGGTCTTAAGTTTGACCCTTGTGCATAAAAAAAAAATGGTTAGGAGAAGATATCTCATTAAAAATGGTTAGCTAACTTCTCTGGTAGAGATTAGTCATCGACAAAATTAATAAATACTTTGCACTTATTTTTAATTCTGCGATTTTAGTCTTTCAAATTTTAAAATATGCAATTTTGGTCCAATCATTAAATGTTCATCTGTTGACTATTAATGCCCCAATGTTAACTATGATGTAGCATTAAACTGAATACATGACAAATAATATTTAACATTGACTAAAATCTCAGATTGAGAATTATAGAAGGACCAAAAATGTAATTTAGCCACATAATAATAACGCGACAGCATTTAAATATTGAAAGATGTTTTTTGCCCCTTTTTATAATTTTCCCTTTTTCTAAAATAAAACAAAGGAAAAATCAAGATAAAAAAATGAAAACAAGGTTAAACTATTAAGTAGGTTCCTAAACTTTTAGATAATTTTTAATTAGGTCCCTATACTATTTTTTTAATTAAGTCCTTACCAGGAACTATTTTGTCCAAGTTAATGGAATATTCGCCTCAATTTAATCCCAAGGACCCAATTAAAAAAGGTTTAAAAAATTAAAGACTCAATTATAACTTTTTATAGTATAGGGACTTAATTAAAAAATACTTAAAAGTTCACGAACCTGCAAATGTATTATCCCTTTTTTTTTATCCCCTTAACAAATATTACCCTATTAAAATTTTGACTTCAAGAACTTTTATTAATTTTTTATGAAAATTTTGTGTATTTTTTATGAGATTTTTATTTTTTTTCTCGTATTTTTAATCAATATTTTAAAAAATAAAATGTTGCCAACCCGTATCCCAAACAAAACTTTTTTTTTTATCCAATAATGATGTATAAACACTTCATGTTGTTTGACACTTTGAAAGAGAAAAATATAAATATAATAAGTGAAAAAGTGTCAAATAAGTGTTTATAATTAAGAAATGTTCATATATTATTGTTTTTTATTAGATTAGTTTTGAGAATTTTATTGGATGTTTTCGAAGGGGCTAAAAATTAGTTTTATAGTCAGTTTATAAGATTGAAGTTTGTGAAAATCTTTTGGAATTCTACCGAAAAATCAAAGACCCTAATTATGATGGTTAAAAAAAAGTTTCGAATTTATTGATTTTTTTATTTAGAACTATTTTATTATTATTTTTCCTGAAACTATCAAACCTAATTTTCTCCAAGTGAATCATCAAGGCACCATAGCCACGCACCTCCGTGACCACCTTCAACCCCTGATCACCATCAACACTAGCAATCGAAAATTTCTCCACATATGTTAACGCAACTCAGACTATACCTTAAATAACCAGCACCATCCACCACGAATTCCGTACCTGAGACCAAAATCCACCATCCCCAACTTGCAGTGGCCAATGAACCATTAACTAGCATGCTGACCCTGTGACCCATAGGCATAGCTCGTTTTACTCGTCACAACGATCCCAGGTGGCTTCACAGAGGTTTCAACCATTTTTTAATTTGTGGGTGAGCTTGAGGAGGCAAGAAACTCTTTTGCGAGTGTCGTTTTGAACCATATGGAGCTGCAAGATTTAAAGGAAAAGGCAAAAATGTCCTAAGCTACACACAAGAGGGATTTTTTATTTTTTTTTTTAAGATTCACCCACACATATGCACCAAAACATAGATGAAAAAGATTCAAAGGCAAGGGCTAAAAAATGGAAAATAGGAATAATAACCCTCAGCGTTGGTTGGCTGGAGCTATGTGACCGGAAAATATAGTAGAAACAGAGTGCCAAAACTCAGGGAGAGAAAATAGGAGAAGCAGAGTGCCTTAGACGCGGGAGAGAATGAAAAGTTGTTGGGGTATTGTTGTTTTCTTTACTTTTTATGTCTTAAAATTTTAATGTGTTGTCGTATTGTAATTGGTTGTGTCCAACATCTCATATTTAAGCTTGTATTTGCACAAGTTTTATGCAAAGTTTTTTTTTTTTTTTTGGCTGAATAGTTTTATGCAAAGCTTTATGTTTGCTGACAATCTATTTTAAATATAAAGCTCATATTTAGATGATCGTGTATTGTTTACTATACACTTTTTATTTTGCTTATCATTTTAAAGATTTTGTCAAAAAAGAAAAATAAATAACTTTTGTTATTCTTATATTTTCACAAAATTTTGAACAAATAAATATAAAATGTTGTGATTTATAAGACATAATTAAAATAAATTTTAAAACAAACAAAACAGTGAAAGCACCCTTTTATATCGCACTCCAATTAAAATTTTATTTTATAATTTTAAAACTACAATCAAACTAAATAAATAATATTGTGATAAATTTAATTCATATATTTATTAGTTAATTTTTTTTACATATATATTTAATAAAAATTCACCTTATCACTACATCATATTAGATGTAGTAAAATAATCAAATCCTATTAGATGTATATGTAAAAAATTGGTTTAAATATATTTTTAATCTCTATAAAATGGATAAGTTTTGATTTTGGTCATTGTGATTTTTTTTTTGTTTTCATCCCTCAAAAATATAAAATTATTGTTTTTGTCCCTATTGTTATATGACACTTATTAACTACTTAAATATTTAACAAAAGATAAAGTAACCATCCTAGGTGACACTCACTAATGTCTGTGATACTATGTCACCATGTAACATCTCTAAAATGTTTTCTAGATTCCTAAAATGAATGTTATTTATCTATTTTAAAATGAATGTTAGGGATCAAAAATAGTGATTTTAGATTTTGAGAGATGAGAATCAAAGAAAAATATTTTATAGGAACTAAAACCAAAATTCACTCATTTTATAAGGACCAAAATAAATAATTTAAAATTTTAGAGAGATAAAAAACCAAGATTTTTTTTTTCAGGAACCAAAATCAAAATTTGCTCATTTTGTAGGGACTAAAAACATATTTAAGCTGTAAAAAATTTTACATTGATATATATAAATTATATTCTATGGTAATAGTCTTAAAAAAAAAAACCTAACCAACTTGGGTGGTATAGTTGATAGATAATCATGCCCTTTAAGCATATGCTTGGAGTTCGATCTCAAGATCTGTATATATGAAAGAATATTTGTCGAGAAAGATTAACCCTTTAAATGAATTTTCATATGTCAAAAAATTAAGCAAGAGACACCTAAGCACCAAAAAAAAATTACTAAGGAAGAAGATTTCTTCTTCAAACCATACTTGTTATGACTGCGGCATCAAATATGTTTTATTATTATTATTATTGATGAAGTTTCGAATAGACATTTGTTTAAAAGCAACAAAAAAATATTCTTCTCCATTTACACGCGAAGGATGGATACACATCCTTCGAACTTGCCTAATGTGTGTGCAGGCAGATTCAGGAATGACTACTGGTTTTGTATAAGTAACCGGAAAGAACCCATCTGATTTTTATAATTTAGGAATACTTCTAGTTCAAGCAAGGGATATTTCTATACATGGTTAGGTCGTATTTTCAGTTATTAAATAAAAATTAACAATAATGAAGATATTTAAAATTACTCATAATAAGTCATTGTTAAGATTTGCAAGAAATCAACTGCTTTCCGGTGAACCAATGTTTCAAAACAGAATAGTCAAACTATTTTTGAACAAGAAATTTACGTGAACTTTCTGCATGCCAATGTGATATGGACCACAAGATTTATTGTTTAAAATGTAAAATAAGACAAATTTTACGGTGAACTACTAAATAGGTGATTTACTAGTGAATCACCTTTCTAAACCGTTAGATATATGAATAAAAAAAATAACAGTTAAGATTTGTTAATTTGATTAACAATCTCAACTGTTGATTTTTATTTATTTATATATCTAACAATATAAAAAGGTGGTTTACTAGTGAACCATTTAATATGCTTCTTCGCTATAAAATTTGCTGTGAAATAAATCTATCTACATTTTTCTGGTGAACTTGACTAATGACTACTGCCTGATCGTGATAGATTCAATAATCAATCAAATGTCTTCTTTTTTTGTCAATAAAAATCAATGTTTATAAAACTTTTTGGAGTATAATGACAGCAATGGATTTTAAACTTAAGGTCCCATACAAGCTGAAGCTACCCAAAAAAAACTTACCTTCATCTTTTGGCTACTTAAAAAAAAAAAATTCTTGTTCGTTAGTTCATATTTATGTAATGAATTTAATTTTTTTTAAAAAAATTGAGTCATTTCAAAAAAAAAATTATAGTTATTAGTTATAATTATAATTATTATTTTTGTAATCAACAGTTATAGTAACTTTTTACTTCATTTTTTTAAAATAAGTTTCTCACTTTAAAGGAGATCATCCTTATATAATATATTGTTTTACAGATTTTAATTTTTGAGCCTTGTTAATAAATGTCTTGAGCTATTGATTAATAAATTAATAATATAATTTTTTATAAAAAAAAATGTTAGAGATGTATTAAAAATTATGATAGAATGTATTCATAATATCTTTTAATAATTTTTTTATCTTTTAATTCCTTAATATATGGTTTGCCTTTATTGATTGATTGTACAAGTTTTGCTCATTTTATTTATTTATTATATATATTCATTACTCTTGAGGAGGGGCAAAAGTCCATTAGCAACAACTACAAAACAAGGCGCACCAAAACCCATCATCTTTGATAATGGAATTAACAGTGCCGACGTTGATTATATTTGATCACTATAAACCTGAGTACATCCGCAATGAAGTAATATCCTTTACTATATCAAAAAAAAAAAAAATCCTTTACTTCGTACTAAATTAAGAATATAGAGCAAAGATTCCTGTTTCTGTTTTCAAGAATTAAGAATATATACTAAGGGTGTGTTTGGTAAAGAAAAAAGAAATAGATGAAAAGGAAGGGAAGAGAAGAGACGAGAAATAGGTGAAAAATAAAATGTAAATAAGATTGTTTGATTAAAGAGAAATAGAACTGAAATGGAAAGAAAGTTAATTTTTTGAAATTATTTTTATTTTAACTATTATTATTATTCATTTTTATTATTAATATTAATATTAATATTATTTATTATTATTATTATTGTTTATTTATTATTATTATTATTATTTATTATTATTATTATTATACAAAAGAGGTGGGGGCCGGGGGGCAGAAAATCGATTAGCCGTTGGGCGGGAAGGGGGGTGGAGAAGGGTAAATCAATTAGTAGGGGGCACAGTAATTTCGAAGCAAAGAAGGGTGAACAATGCTCATTTCTCCCCTTTTCTTCTCATATCAAGGCGGAAATTACTGTGCGTGAGACCTATCCAATTTTTTAAAATTTCTTCCTACTTCCCTCCCTCCAAACAACAATAATTCACTCACTTTCACTCACTTCCATCCTATTTCCCTTTTACCAAACATACCCAAAGATGCTATTCTTCCCTGTTTCTTTGAGACGGAAATTCACTTATATTTTGTTTAGTTTAGGAAAAAAAAATAAAGGAAAAAATGGGAAAAGGACAAAAAAAAATGACATGATTATTTAGTAATTTGATAGGAGAGAAAAGAGAAGAAAAAATTGAGAGAAAAAGAAGAAGCATATTTATAGAATGATATAAATATTTCTAAATAAAAATGAGATATAATAAAGGATATAATAGTGTTTTTATCTCTTACTCTGTTTTACTGTAGCTTTTTGCCAAAATTAGAAGGAATCAATAATGTTTTTAAAACCGAATCGGTTAAGACACTGGTTTAGGTTCAATGGTTCAACTGTGGTTGAACCGGTATTGATAAAATGATAATAATAATTAAATAATACAAAAAATAATATTAAAAAAACATAATATCATAATTTTATAATACTAAAAATTAAAAATAAAACATAATTTTATAGGTTCTTTACATTTACAATATCTACAAAATTACAAATCAAATATGTCATGATACTTAAGTATAATTTTTAATTGTACACATCAACATTTATTTATAAAAACATGTTTATATTTAAAATAAAAAGAAAATGATAAATACTTTAGGTTGGTTTTTTTTTCCATCAGTTTTCTGATTTGACTGGCCGGTCCAATCCGGTTTTCATAACACTCCGAATCAATCTTGGAGTGGGATTAACATTTTTTTTCTTTGCTTTTTTTATACCAAAGAAGGGATTTTTTGTTGTTGATAAATATATATTCATTTTCCTTCTTTCCATTTGAAGACTTCTTCTTTCTACGAAACAAAGTGTTAGTTCATTATTGAGAGAGAAACACTTTAATAAACTTTATTATAAATATAATCAAAGAATTAATGATATGAAATTAAGTACATCAAATAAAATAATCAAAACATATTTGTATTTAAGTGTTATTTGTAGATTCAAAAAAAAAAGTGTTATTTGTCATTTGATTGATTCAGATAGTATTATTTAACTGGATTAATCTATTTACATTTTTTTATCTGAACTTTAATTTATTTACTTCGTGACAGTAAATTCCTAATTTCCGATTGACTTTAGAAATGTACGATTGCCTTATGCGCTTTAGATATTCAAGAATAATGAAATAATATTTAAGAAGTAAATAAATAATTCAAAAATTAAAATAAGAAATCAATTTCATACTATTTCTTCTTATACTTTTAATTAAAGAAAAAATAAAAAGAAATAAAATAAATTCCGTTTCATTTTAATTTATTTATAATTTACATCACGGAAAACCAAGAGAGCCAATTACATTTGGCTGTATATTATATTATTATCCCTCTGTATAAATCCGCACACATAACCTTAAGATTCCAAAGGTGGAAAAGTCTGTGGACCTATAATCACCGGCGTCCAGCTGGAAACTGGTGTCCTGAACTGACATCGATAAATCCATCTTGGCAAGAACTCGTAGAACAGAACAGAGCCGAAAAGAAAGCGAAGACCATATCTTTCATTTCTCCATTATCAGCATCTTTAAACAGCACCCAGCACTGACAATATTAACGTGTCCCACCAGTGTACATGCATGCTAACACGACTCAAAATTGTTCTGAGACGATATCCCTAAAGTTTTTGGACCGGGGGAGAAGACGAGAGAAAAAAAATAAGGTAAGAAAAAATAAAAAAATTATGTTAAATAATTTATTAATTTTTATATCTTTTTAATCTAATCTAATCTAATCTAATAATAAACAAACGAAGAATGAATTTATCGTTTTAATAAACTTTTCTTTTTCTTTCCCATTTTCTCTCTATAAAAAACAGAATTACGTATTTTTTAATTTTTTTCTCCTCAATCAAATGGTAAAATGTATATATAATTTTTTTCTTTATACTTCTTTCCATCTATTTTCTTTCACACATTTTTACCTCAATCAAATAATGCCTAAAGGTATATTTTAGGTAATTTGTTTGGCGGTTTTTTTAAAATATTTCAATTAAAAAATTAAACACTTTATACTATTATATAAATTTAGAAAAATTTAAAAATAAAAATCTATTTTATAATATTTTATAAAAAGACAAACTTAATTACTTAAAATATAGAACTAATCTTATTATAACATTATATTTTAAGCTAACATAAATAAGTATTTAGTTTATGTCGTTTGATCTTTTACTTTAAAGATCTAGGATCAGTTTTAATTTCTAAAAAATAAGAATTAAAAAATATAACAGTTATATTTTATTTAATATAAGTCTTAGACGAAATGTAGTTTAACTTAACAATACACAATTCTAATTTTTTATATTCACTAAATTAAGTGACAAATTTTTGTTAACAACAACAAAAGAAAAAAAAATTAACAACTCATGTTCCTTTATTTTTCTTATCTCTGTGATGTACAAAATAAGGAATGCATACTCAAAAGATATTATAATAAAATTTACATTATTCTGTAATTTCACGCGTATCAAATGATTGATAATATACATTTTCTTTAATTTAATGCATTGATAATCGAAATATTAACAATATAAAAAGTTATTAAAAATGTTAATATGAATCATTAAAATTAATTATAAACATCTAAAGGTGACAAATTTTTATTAAAAAATATATTTATTGCAAGGAAAAACCCCAAGTCCCCAATAACAGAATTCCCTTCCTAATACGAACTAGACGAAAGACACGCATTTTAGTGAACAAAGTCGTCTCAGCCAAATAGGTCACGAGAGCCTTGTCTCTTGGGCCTCTGCTGATTGTCAACTGCTGCACTCCTTATACTTGGTCCACCTTCCTGGGCTAGCCCATTATTGCTCTCTCTCGCCCATCAACCTCTCGTGTCACTGCATATCTTAGCAATATCACCTCCTTCTTTAGACAATAATTTTACTAATATGGTAGGTTGGAGTCTAAAAAATAATGGATGGTTCTTTATCAATTCTGCCTGTGATGCAATCACTGAGCGTTGTCGTCGTCATCATTCTAGGATCTTTAGCCAAATTTGGAAGTGGAATGGTCCCAAACGTATCAAAACATTTTTTGTGTGGGAAATCAAGGTGTGTTATTGACAAACAACCATCGAGCTATCTAGAAGAATTATGACTAATGATCCCCAGGTGTGTAATTTGTGGTGCGTACAATGAAGCAACTCTGCATGTTGTTAAAGATTGTGAGTTTGCCTCTGTTATTTGGATAATGTAGTTCTTGTTGAAGCTATTCAACCTTTCTTTGTGGATGACCATATTAAACGGCTAGGGAAAAATCTTATGTATGGCGCTGGTAGATACAATTAATTGTAAGGACTGACGTTTAATTTTTGGTGCAATACCTTATTGCAAAAGGAGGAATAAGGTAATCTGTGACATTCAATTTGAAACTGTCCCCAAATTTTTAATGCAAGATTGGAGGAAGATTGGTGAGCTAAAAAGAGTTTTTATGCTCAAGGGAACCTCTTCCAATGAGAAATTATTAAGTAGTCTAGGACTACCACGTCTCTATGATTTCGACCATTTTCTACATGATATGTGCTGAGCTCTGATGTATGGATACATCTTTTTTGTCCCATATTAGTATTTGATATTATCCGATATTGATATGTTCCGGTATGATATATCCAATCAGTATCGGTCATTATGTTATTTTAAAAATAAATATAAAACACCAGATACGGTAGAGATACAATTGAAATTGTGATTTTCACATACATACATGATTTTTGGATATGATTGTTATTCCTCCTTCTACACCTTGTTTCTATAAATCAAATTTAGAGAGGGCTTCAAAACATATATCTGTGTAGCTGTGCTAGGGATGACAATAGGGCGAGAATGGCACAAGTAGTAAGCTCCCGTTACTCATGTTACTAGATAAATATCTGTCCCATGTTTGCCCTATGCATGCACGGGTATCCGTTAAACAGATACCCACATATTTTTTTTAATATCTACGAGTATTTGTACATATTTACTAAAAAATAAAAAATAGGTCAAAAATATTTAAAAAAACACTTTAACCATAACTTTTAATTATTTTGATAATTTTTTAAAAATAATTTAAAGGCCAAAAAAATAAAATTATGCAAATGTTCTACACAAATGTTGTGTGATGTTATATATTTAAACAATGACACTTAAGTAATTTTACTATAACGGGTATTCGCAAGTGGGTTCTTAATAGGTACAGATATATCGATTTGAATTATCTCCAGATATCCATTTAACTATTCATCTTTTACTCATTACGTATTTTATCTACAAATATTTGCGGGTACAAATATTTTTGTCATCCCTATGATGTTTTCATGCTTGAATATAAATTGGGAAGATACATTCACACTCGTTCTTTATAGAGAAAAAGACGACTTTTCCCGTTGCTAATTTCTCCATCACATTGCAAAGAATAGAAAGTGGTGGACTAGGGTGATTATGCATTTGTCGATGCACATCTTTGGACAAGGTGTGACAAAGTATGTAACACTCTAAGAGAGAGCTTGCCTTTCTATTTACAGTTTTTTTACCTTTGTGTTTGTGGGTTTGTCTTTTTAACATTACATTTAGGCTTCACTATGTTTTTCATTCGTACAAGTTAACATTTTTTTTTGTCCATATAATTTTTTTTATAATCATTCCTGTAAGTTTCAAACCTTTCAATTTTAGTCCTTACCATCAAATTCCATTACAAAAACATTACTATTGTTGATGCATGATGATGTTAGGCTTAATTGCACATTTTGCCACCCATATTTGATGATTTTGCTAATTTTGCCACCCAACTATTTTAATTACACATTTTGCCACCTAACTTTTCAAATTCGCACATTTTGCCATCCCAATTGTTGATTGCCAGTCGAAGGTCAACTAAACGGGAAATGGAAAAATTCACAAATTTTGAAAGTTGGGTGACAAAATGTGCAAGTAAAATAATTGGGTGAAAAAATTCACAAATTTTAAAAGTTGGGTGGCAAAATTCGCAAAATCATCAAAGATAGGTGGCAAATGGCCAATTAAGCCATGATGTTATTATGTGTCAAATGAGTAGAAGATACTGTCATGGTGATGTTATCATGTGCCACGTCAGAAAAAAAGTGTTGCATTAGGAATAATGTCATATCATTATTTTATTGTTTATTTATTTTTTTAAAATTAAATATTAAAATAAGATAAAATAGTAGAATGACTAAAAACCAAAAAAAAAAGAATTTGCAGAGATGAAAAACGAAAAAAAAAATACATGGACTAAGAAAAGTGACATATTTGCAGGCACAAAAAATATTTAAGTCTTAAATATAATGTATAAATTTAATTTAAAATTAATATAAAATAAAGTTTTTAAATAACAAGAAAAAAATCATTATTTAAAAATCACTCATTCTCTTAACCTTTCTTCATTTTCTTTTTCTTGTTCAACACTATAAGGCTATTCACACATTGCATAAACACTCTAGACTCTTACACTAACCACATATTCCTTCTCTTTCTATCACACACATACCTCCTAGAAAACACACACACACACACACACACACACACTTGTTCTTTCTTTTGGTAGGAGTACACACCCACATAGATTATTAATTCATCACTTATTCTTTCTTTTTTTTCTCACTCAACACTTTCACACACTTACCTTTTTTTTCCACTCTCTCCCATTTTTATCATCATTCACTATAGACATCACATAGACATGACACATAGGCTCATATCTTTCTCCTTCGCATAACATTTTTTCTTTCTTCATATCACACCCACAACTGTTATTCCCTTTGCACATTGCATGTTGACTTAAAACTAATATCATTTAACTATAGTTTTTCTTGGCCCAAACACCCTACATACTAACCCAAACTTTAAGACTTTTACTAAAACTTATCACTTAGGTCATCGATCAATAGAGCATGAAAACCAAGTTAAAGATATCTTTTCTACCATTATCCCATAGTAAACCTCTGAAAGAATAGAAAACTCTAGATTTAGATACACAATAAATAAGTAAGTGTACAACCTTTAACCTATTTATCATGTTTTGAAATAAACCAAATGAAATATCTATAACATAATGACAATAAACTCCATAACGTAATGACAACAACCATGGTTGTAGGGTGTTGCGTTAATGTATGTTGGTTCTGCACGATCGACTTGCTAATGATAGCACCACGATTGGTGATGATGATGGCTAGTGTATATCAGAGTGATGTAGGTGCAAAAGGAATAATAGTTATGGATGTGACATGAAGAAAGAGAGAATATTATGCGGAGGTGAAAGATGAGAGCCTCTATGTTATGCCTACGTGAGTTCTTCAGTGAATGATGATAAAAATGTTGAGGCAACTTGAGGATGGGAAGTATGCATGCACCTACTAGGCTAAAATACAATGGATGTTTTGATGTGCCTCACTCGAGTGCATTGTAATTTGTTGCTTAGTCTTTGCTCTATGTTTTGATGTGTGTGTTTCAGGGGTAGCTAGATCCAAATATGATGATAATAGGCTAATTGAATTAATCCATGAGTTAACACATATTTTCATAAAAGACTAAAAATGGCTAGATAAAAGAAAACGTAGAAAACATATTAGGGTGCTTAGAAGTAGGTAAAATATTGCATAAACTATTTATTTGATAATAATAATCGATTATCTTGAAGCCATAATCAATTATCTTGCTCTACACCTTAATTCAAAAAAATTGCACTTGCGGCAATAATTGATTATCATTAGTACATAATTGATTATTATAAGTGAACAAAATGCAAAGTCTCGCTAATAAATTGATTAATAAAAGTTAATAATTGATTATATTGATTGAACTGAAATCCAGTGGTTCTTAGGATTAAAATAATCGATTATCATAGGGCTCTCAAATAATTGATTGCTCTTGGTCATAATATGTTATGTTGTTCATATTTCAAACCCAAGCTATCTCAAGAATAGAATAATCGATTATCCTTGTACAATAATCGATTATTATTGTTTCTAACTATAAATAATGTACTTCTAACCCTTTCCCAGTGTGACTCCTCATAGTAAAATCTAGTATACACTTTCTTGAGAGTTTTGTAAGCTGCAAAAACACTTTCCTAATCAACTTTTGAGGATCGTTTCATCAAATTGGTTGAATTCTCATGGATATTTCAAAGTATCTTGGAGTCATCATATGAAGGATTAATAAGTAGGCTTTACACTTTCATATTCATTACAATTCAGGTGATATCCTTCTTTTTGTGTTCTTTCTGGTATCGTGATTCTTTGAGAGAGTTTCTCAAAAGGATTCTTATAGTGGATTCAACAAGAATTAGACAAGGCTTATTGTAGGTTTCAAGAACCTTGGGCACTTTCTTTTGTGTACTGTATGTGCATGTGATTGAGTGTTTGTAAAAATAGATTGTTATTATAGTGATATCTCAATCAGATTGATAGGGAAATTATATGTAGATCACAATCTTAGTGAGGTGATTGAATTAGTATAAAAATCTTGTGTTCTGTCTTTTCTCTATCCTTTTCTTCCATACTTTGTTTTTAATTGAATCTATGATATGCATGTAATTGTCATAATGTTCTTGTTCATGTTTGCATATTAAAAACAAATCAACTACATCAATCCTACTACATCTGTGTTACCAAATTGAATTGATTCAAAGTTTTTTAAAAAATTAATTTTACATCTTTGAAAGTAGTGTGGGGTTCTTCAAAATTTTTGTTGATCCAATTCACTTCTCCTCTTGGATCTAGCCCTTGTGCCTAACAAAAAAGAAAAAGAGAAAGTGTACAAAAAAGTGTGTGAGTGTAAAGTAGAAAAAAAAATAATAAGTGATGAATTGATGTTTCATGTGTGCATGCTCTTGCCGAGAGTGAGAAAGAACAAGTGTGTGTGTGTTTTCTATGAGGTATGTGTGTATTAAAGAGGAAAGAAATGGTGTATTTAGTGAGTGAGAAAACCTAAAGTGTTTATGCAATGTGTAAGTAACCTTATAGTGTTGAATGGGAAAAAAAAAAGTGAAGAAATGTTACAAAAATGCTAATTTTTAAATAATGATTTTTTGTTGTTATTTAAAGTTTTTTTTATGCATTATATTTAAGGTTTAAATATTTTTTCTGCTTGCAAATTATACTTTGTTTCTTTTAGTCTATGCTATTTTTTTTAGTTTTTGATCTCTCTAAATTCCTTTTTTTTTTTGTATTTAGTCTTGTAATTGTTTTATCTTATTTTAATATTTAATTTAAAAAAATAATTAAAAAAATGATGATGAGGCACGGCTACTGACATGTTACATGATGATGTCATCTTTTGCTAATGTGATTCATGATGACATTATCATATGTTAACGATAGAGGCATTTTTGTAACAGAATTTGCCAACATAGACTAAAAATAAAAGATTTAAAACTTCTAAGGACGAAAAATAAAAAATATTAACTTAATAGACAAAAACATATTTAAGTTTTACATTTATGAGTTTGTCTTTTTGTACGCTGACTGCACCCGATATCACCCTTAGCTATATTGCAATTTCTCCATTATCCCTTCATGCTAACAGCCTATTTTTTATTTTTATTTTATACGAACAATAGCCAAATATTTTAATATTTTTCCTTACGAAATTAATAAATTTTTTCGTTTTATTGTTATATTATCTATCACGGGTGTGTATAATTACGTATCATATTTTATTGGTATATTCTCTTACATACAAGTTATATTATCTATCATGGGTGCCTTTTATTTCTCAATTCTCATTCTAATATTGTCATCTTTCTATTTGGAGCAGTTTTGATTCTATGGATAATTATATTATTTATTTAAGGGTTTGATTGTTATGCATTGTCAATATAAAAAAATTTACACTATCAACTAATCAAAAATCACGGTTAATATGACTTTTAAGATAATTATTATAAAAGTCAACAAACTTACCATACATAGTGATAATGGATTAGATGATAGTGTAAAACTGCTCTATACTCTTAGCGCATAACCTATTTTCTCTTTATTTAATACCTTATAAGATCAAAGGCCAAAAATCCTTTGTGTAATATTTTAATCTCTTATTTTAATATGTATCTTTTCATTTTAATATAATATGTATTGTATATTTTTGTGTTATATATTTTTATTATATAATAGTAATAAAAATATATATATAATAAAAATATATAAGAGTACTTAAAAAAATTATAATTGATTAGTAATTATATATTTTTATTATATAATAGTAATAAAAATATACAAGAGTATTTTAAAAAAATTTATAATTCAAAATTTTTAATACATAACGTATCCTATATTTTTCAGGAATTAACATATTGTCGTATCAGATATGTATTGTGTTCGATACTCATATCGTATATGTGCATCATAGGTACTAAGGTTATTCAATTTACAAAAAAAATAAATAATAACACTCAATTATGTGTCATGTAGAGATTAACAAGGATCATAAAGGTCCTGGACCACCTCATAATTTCCTTTTTCTAACAGATGAAGATTTACATGAACCATTGTTTAGGTGGGTCAATCCTCCTTTAAAGTGGAATAAAATTTATACTGATTGGTCAGTTTAACAACTCTTAAATAGGGCTACCTGTGGAGGTGTTAATTAATCTTTATAAATCATATGGGAGACATTCTTCTTACTCCTGCTTGTCATATTGGTGTTTGCTCCATCACACTTGCTGAACTATGGGTTGCTTAGCATGCTTTGACAATAGCCTGGAGAAAGGAATTTCATAAAATTATAGTTGAGTCAAATTGAAAAGTGTGTTGTGAATTTCACGCTAGTTGGTTGTCCAGATAATCATGTGGCTTATGGTTTATTTAGAATAAAGGAAAAGCGGGGGATGAAAAACACTAAATTATATATTATTTCCTTTGTTTGGAGCACTTCAAAAAGAAGGAATGAACAAGAAAGTATTAGACCCACACACTTTAACAATTCGTCCAAATTTGAAGAAAAAGGAGAAGAAAAGTTTATTTAATCAATAGAAAGATTAAAAAACTTGTCCCTTATTTTATATATACTCTTTTTTTTTATTAAGAATATTTATGTTATTTTATACACATACTTTTGTCCCTTTCTCCTTCTATACAATCAAACAAGAGGAAATAAAAGTTAATAAAATCATCTCACTTTTTATTTTTATTTTTATTTTTTTCTTTCTTTCTTTCTTTCACTTTTTTTCTTAAACCAAACATACTATTAGTGAGAGAAAACTAGAGATTCATTGCTAAGGAGTGAGAGATCGATCCAATGGTATCATGTTCGAAGGGAAGCAAAGTCATTGGCGGATGGAGTCCTTGAATTTTGTTCCCTTCCCAAATATGTTTCTATTGCTTCACTAGCTAATAGAGTTAGAACCTTCTTTTTAAGTATTGGAGCAATTTTTTGTAATGCAAAAGGCCAAAGTTTGTCGAGTTTTGCTGGTTTCCGTGGCTTTTCAACAAGTCTCAAAGCAGAATTGATTGTCATCATGCACGGTCTGCATATAGTTTGGGATAAAAGTTACAGATTTGTTATTTGCGAATCAGATTCAAAAATGGCCCTGCAGATGATATCTCAAGGTGTCCAAAGGTTCCACCTGTATGAACGTCTTATTAACCACATAAGGAATTTTGTCTCAAGACCATGGAAGATTCTTCTCCAACGTACTTATAGGGAGGGAAATGAATGTGCTGATTGGATGGCCAAATTTGGGCTATGTCTGATCAGGAAATGTTATTTTTTTGATGCTTGCCCCATTGTTATCAGATGTAATGGGAGTTGTTCACCTTAGACTTTAATTTCATTTTTGTATTTTTTTGAATGATAAAAAAAAAACACGCACAAAAAAAAAGTTACGGAAAATGTAAACAAGCTTAATTATTTGTGAACCATTTGAACTCAACTTATTAAATATTTAATTAAATTAGTTTGTTTAAATAAATAAGTTTAGACTTAATTATAAGCTCAATTATATAAATAATTAAGCCCAAACTTAACTTATACATGTCAAAACGATGTTAACTTGGTATGAGACGACACCCATAAAATAGCAACATGTCGTTTACGTTGTTTTCTGGCACGTAGATGCCGTAGTAGTACGGTACGAGGCAGGAAACGTCAATTCCATTATTGTCGTCTTCACTATCTACCAACGCCGTAAGGGGAATTGGGCCATGGCTCTGTTGTGGGCTCATTTGTAACGTCTTGATTCCTTTTCTGTGCTGGTGCCTGGAGTGTGGGCCTTTTCTTTGATTGACGAGTTACGCATCCTCTTTGACCTTCCACGTGCCACGAAGAAGCATGACGGTGATTTTTCTTATGCTCCATTTCCTAGGGAAAATTTCTTGTGTAGGGACTTGACGGATTACACAACTTGTATGAAAAATAGGCTTTCGAGGGAGCAGGGAAAGCAGAAATTTCAGAATGATTCTGTAGCAGCTATTGATATATATTTCAGGATGCTTTCTATTGTTGAGTTTAAATTCATGGGTCTTACCATTTGCTTGAGTTTGCCTAAAAACAATGATAAAAATGTTATTGATTTATGCAATACTTTCTAGTCTGGAAAGATTCTACTCAATTTTCATCACAATAATTGACATGGTAATGCAAAAAATTTCAGTATTAACAATCCCAATTCACGTCTTGTCGCAGTTATTGGTAATTGATATTTGTATTGATAATAATATACATAAAATGAGTAAGTTTGATTTTAAAAAAATAATAATACTATTTAAAAATAATTCCAGTTTCTAGAATTAGTCTCACAATAAAATCACCAATTAGAAAAATCACCAACGGTCTATCTTCGAAGTGGTTGTACTTGTACACTTGTACTGGAGTTTCTTATTTGCACACCACCCTACATCATGCTTATTTATTTATTTTTGATATCAACGGTCTAAGCCCAAATGAAAAGAAATTACAAATAGATAATTTGGGAAGTACAAACTCTCATAGCATCTGAAATCAAGTATTATTTTACAAAAAATAAATAGAGGGTTATTACATGTGTTTTATTATATTAAAAAGTTGGAAATAATATAATGAAAAAGTATATAAATAACATTATTATTGATATACGGATAAAATTTATTTAAAACAAACTTATTATACAGTAAATAAATATGTGTCAATTTTTAATTCATTTTTTTAATATATTATAATTTTAATTCATTAAATTTAAAAATAAATACTCATTTATTTTTTATTTTAAAAACTATTCTTTTTCTTGCACATATATGAATCTATCTAAAAAAAAAAAATCATATGAAGTATAATTACATCACACTAGGAAATCATTGACGTGTGGATCAAGTAATGTGGAATTGTTCTAACTTAACTAGTAGTTTGAAGTGTGAGTCTTAAGTATGCAGATATGTTAAATGCTCAAAGTAAGAGCTTTGTTGCCTATAATAGTTCTGTCCAAATCCAACTCAAACAAGATGTCTCCTGTGATTCCTTAATAGATATCTGTAGTCTCAAACCAATAATAATAATAATAATAACACTAGTAAAGCAACTAAAATATGATTGATCAATTAATTTTTACTTCAATTAATTATGTATGATTATTAATTTTCTAATGAATTAATAATACATGTATGATAGTATAAATATTTTTTGCATTTGTCATTCAATCATGAACTATTATTGATATTTTAACATATGCATTGCACAAAACAAATGTTTATTTTATATAACTAAAATTTATAATAAATAAATACTTCTAAATATATAAATTAGATTATAATTAAAATTTGTAACAAATAAATATTTTAGAACATACAAATTATATTTTAGATTTATGATAAATACTTTATATTGTGATACAATATTATTTTTAATTATTGATAAATTTTCTTAAAAAAATATTGAAATTCAAGTTAAAACTAAAGATATTGAAAATAATATATTAAAAGATATAAGAGGTTAAAAAAATATCTAAAAACACTCTCGTTGAAGAATGACAGCTAAAGACCATCTTGAAGGGATATCATATGCATGTTAGGAGCGTATTTGAATTTTGAAGATAAAAAATATATATTTGAAATTAGTTTTTGATATTCAATTACAACTTGTTAAGTTGTTTAGTTGATATTAAAAACATAAGAGAATATATCAGATACATATTAGGAGCGTATTTGAATTTCGTGAATAAAATATATATATTTGAAATTGATTTAGTGAAGTCCACGTCTTCATGAAAGGAGAGTATTCAAATAAAAATGAGCATGAGAGAAAGTGGAGAAAGTAGGGACTGAGAAAGTAGATAATTTACATATTTATATATAAAAAGGGATATATAATAAATTGGTTGAATTTTTAATAACTATCTTAAAAGACATATCAAAAAATAATTCCTTGTAATATTAAAACTTTTATGCTAACCCTGCATCTCAAATAAACTCTTTTTTGATTAGTTAAATCACTATGTTATTGTTTTTTGTGTATTTTTTTTATTACAAGATACACTCACTTATTTTTTTTAATTTTTTTTTCTATCTTTATTTTTGTTTTGTTATATTTATTATTTTCTTTTTATATATAAAAAATATGTATAGACATTACTATGCTAATTGATATCCAGAGAAAGAAAAAGAAAAAATATATATATGATAAATGATATAATGTAATAAAAATAAAAAATAAAAAATAAAAAATAAAAAAATGTTAATAAAATGTTTATAATGCTAAAATGTACAAATATAATTACTCCTTTTTTTTTTATCCACTACCTCTAAAATGATGTGTATCTTTATTATTTGTCCATTTATTTTTGAAAGAAATAGTTAGCATCTTTGTCTTTTCTCGTATTTATTTTCTTTGTACGGGACAAGTGTTTATGCTATTTTTTTCTCCAAAAGGTTCAAACTTTGGGTGCAGCAGTAGCCATGTAGGTATCGTAGGGAAATTCATGAACATTGCAACAGCTTAGGTGGCTTCCTCTGCACTATTCAAAAAAGGTCCCACTCCAATATAAGAAAGGTGAGAGCCGAGAGAGAACCACCGAGCAACATCAGAGTGTGTTCAAAAAGTCTGCCTCTGTTATCTGTTCTTCAAAATCGTTGAAAATGGGCTGGCTATTTCCTCTTTTCCTTCTATGTTCGCTGGGTCTTACTGGTAAGAGAGACAACTTCACTCTTCTCTCCTCTTAAAGCTCTCGACTTTACTATTGGGCTTCTTCCCTTTAAATGCTGTGCAATGTGGCTTTCTTCTCAGATTTATTTCACTCTCTAATGAAACCCTTTGTTTTGTGGTTTGCATTTGCAGTTACAGGTCAAGAATCCGTTGAGTTCCTCAACCTCTGTGAGACAACTGATGACATTTTACAAGCCTCAACGTACGGTGAGCTTCCCCTGGCTGTTTCAGTACGTGCTGGAGACCTCAATGAGGTCTCTGCCAGCATTTTATTGGCTGAAAAATGGCTCAGACACAGCGTTCTTGCACGCTACCCTGCGGCAAAAATCACCACCATTGTTGTGGGAACCGCCGCTTTCTGCCAACAAGATCAACAACACAACCTCGCTGTGGTTCTGTCTTCTTTGAAGAATGTCTACCACTCACTCAAGAGGTGGGGTTTGGAGAAAGACATCAAAGTTTCTGCGGCTTTTAGTTTGGACTGTTTGCCTCTGAACTCAGTTTCTTATAACAATGATTTGAAAATGGTACTCAAACCCCTGATAGAGTTCCTCCAAGAGGTAAACTCCACATATTCTGTGATTCCACATTCAAGCTTCTCAGATTTCTCGGATAAAAGTTTGGGCTTGGTGTCTTCTCACTTGGAGTCCATGAAAAAGCTTGGATTTTTCTACCTCAACAACATAAATGTTATAGCCATTGTTCCAAAAGGGAGAAAAACCATAGCAAGAAAGCTTTCAGTTGTAGATTTTAGCCCAATAGGCCCATTACCAGTGAGGCCAGCTCCAATGCCAGAAATAGCTAAGTCCCCAATGGCTCATTCCAATGTACCTTTGCCTCCTTTAGCACAAGTAGTTTCCTCACCCCCTCCAATGCCTTCTTCCAGTTTTGCCCCTGAAGGACCACCCTTTGTTGCTCCAGCTAGGTCACCTCATGGTTTCAGTCTTCCTCCTTGTAATCCTCTCCACAATGGCTCACCTTATCCCCAAATATTCCCGATCCAGAAACTGTGGTGTGTGGCTAAGCCTAGTGTTCCTGAAGAGACACTGCAACAGGCTATGGACTATGCTTGTGGAGAGGGTGGTGCTGATTGCATGGAGATTACGCCGCAGGGAAACTGTTATAATCCAGACACTGTGGTTGCTCACGCTTCCTATGCTTTCAACATTTACTGGCAGAAGCATAAGAGGAATGGTGGAACATGCAGCTTTGGAGGGACTGCCATGTTGATCAATTCTGACCCAAGTAAGCATGCACTGTCCATCTTGTCTTGTTTTCTCAAATCTATTCTGGTTGGGACTTGGTGCTGTTGTTTTCTTTTTCTTTTATCTTGTTTCCCTTCATTAATAAAGAGTGGTGTTGGTTTGCACTTTGCAGGTTTCCTTCACTGTCGGTTTATTCTTAGCTAAGTGAATAAAAGTGGCGCTGGCGACTTTCTTTTTTTGCTGTTAGTATGGAGGATTTTATGTCAAGGTGACTTTGCCTTTGATTCACTTGCAATTGGTTTATGTATAATGTATGGACCAACTTAGAGAATTTGTGTCGTTAAAACTTCTATTTTGGTATCGTGGACTAACCTAGATACTTTCGAGCTTAATTGTTATGTTGTTTCTCTATGATTCATAGGTACAAGTAGTAACGAAATTGTAGTTCCGTTCTAAATTCCTAATTACTGATTGATGCCTATTTGCCTACGCAGAGTTCGTTTATTTACATTGAATTTGACCATCTTAAATTTTCTACTAGGATCATCTTGTGTTTTAACTGTAAGAATAAGAAAACAGCATTCATTTCTTCTGTGTTACGCTAAATTTTTTTATTTCTTCTGTAATACACAGAAAAAATTATTTAACGTCATGGATAATACTTTGTGATAGTTTACAATGTGTTTAACCAAAATTTAGACAGGAGCATCACGGAGATGGTTTGTAAAAACCAAATAAAATTCTGTTCATATTTTATGGCTTAAAGGTGTGTTTGGGAAAATTTCTCACGTCAAGGCTCAAGCCTCTCTCGTTTTGGGTTCATCAACTGCGTGTTGTTTTGCTTTCTTATTGAGTGATAATTTCAAGCAGAACTTGTTTGGTGCCTTTCTTAGTAGTCAGTGTCCAAACTCATGAATTTTTTTTGTTCTTGCATAATGGTTGGATTCCTATTTGGAATAGAGTAGGATATACAAGGAGTTTGGTGAGTTTTTGTGACAAGATCCAAAGGAAGTTTGGATTTTCTTGTGCGGCGTTTCTAGTGCTTACAAATCCCGTCATTTGTTCATCGACTTGTTTTTAAATATTCTTCCCCTGTATTTTTGAGGGTTATTATTATCATACACTTTTCTTTCATCTCACTTTTATCACAATTTTTCTTCCTTTTTCTCTCTTGGTTTACCTTCACTTCATTTATCGCTTTTATTGGTTTTCTCTCTCTCCCTCTTTTTCTTTCTATTTCTTTCTTCCTTCCATTTATACATCTTAAAAATGGGGTGAACGTTTAACATTGTCCATTTCTCTGAGATTTTCTTTTCTGATCTAAAATGTTTTTTCCTGACAATTGAAGCATTGAAATGTCATTGGGTATTTGGATTGAATATTGGGTAGTTCTCAACTCTGTTGTCCATTAGTCCTCTGCAATGATATTAAGTTGGAAAACTATTCTATGAGAGCCAGGTTAGGATCATGTGAGTTTTATACTATGAATTGTTGGTAGCACGACTATAGGGCTATGTAAATGAATAAACATTAAAATGAATAAGCTTTTAAATTAGTTTTCGAGATTATATTCTTTCAGATCATTTTAGTTCCTGATTCAAAAATTATTAGGCCTGAAATTTGCAAAAAGTTATTTTAGTCTTATTTTCATTTTTTTTATTAGAAAAATAAAAGTGAATATTGTAGACTTGGTTTAAAGGGGTGGCAACGTGAAGTTTCAACTTTTTCGGTTTCGCTGTCCACCTGATGCAGCTTTTACCGTAATACCGTTTGTTTTGATATTTTGTTCTTTTCTGAAAGGTGAAACAAAGATCAAGAAAATGCCTAACTAAAAAGATGTTAGTGGGGCCATCCCATGGTTGAGAGATTAGAGGGTAAAAAAGCATGAAAAAGGAGCAACGGTTAGCCACAGTGTACTCATAGTACTTATTCATAATCAAAGATTTGACGTTTGAGGACAAATTGATTTAAATGTTAGTAGAATTTTTATTAAAAAAGCGGTGCTAAAAGAACGATTTTCCATTGAATCTTAGAGCTGCGGCAAGCAACCGGGTTCTCCATTTCGCACGTACTTTTTTTTTTTTTTGATATTATTCGCAGGTACTTTTTTGTAACTATAATCTGGAGCAGCTCGGATATGGAGATTTTAACATACCTAATATTTTGGTAATTTGTATAAGGTTTTACATTCAAACTTTATTATCAGTATTATACACAAAATACCAACTGGGGACTCTCGCAGCATCATGATGACTTACCGTGTCATACCTCCTTGTTCTTGTTATTCTTTATGGGTCTGTGGCCCATTTACATTATTCAAAATAAAAATAAAAATAATGAACTATTGAGAATACTAATAATCCCTCCTCATACTTTAAAAATAAATCTAAAAGCGGAGAAAACTATCTCCTATATTGGGATAGTCGAACAAAGGGCAAGGCATGTGCATATTATCCAAGCGATTGAAAACTACAATCCAAACAAAAAAAGGGTAGTGAAAACAATTTAGGTAATTTGCAAGAGTACTTTGATAATGTAAAGACTCTTTACACTACTATAAAAGTTATAGCAACAATAATTTTTAATTAACTAATAGTGTACTTTTTTTTCACTAACAGTATTAAAATCAAACTCTTTGAGAAAAAGTAAATAATGTAGTGCACTGATAGTGTAAAGGGTTTTTACACTATACACTATAATTCAATTGCAAACCGCTATGTAAGGTAAATTTGTTGACTTTTATAATAATTACCATAAAGTCATATAAAAATGATTTCTAATTGATGTAAAACTTTTTATATCAACCATGTATGGAAATTAAACTCTTTGAGAAAGAATAAATAATGCATGTACTGACAATGTAAAGCATTTTTATACTGTCATCCAATTACAAACCGCTATGTATGATAAGTTTATTGACTTTTACAAATAACTATAATAAAAGTCATAACAATATCAATTTTTCATAAAACATAAAATCTTGTGCAATTGATTCCGGCTTGAGATGAAATGCGAAAGGTTTTGCAGATGAACTAAGCAAAAAGAAAGGGTAATTTGGGGTAAAACGTAAGAACCTGAAGCTCCTGAATACTATACTAATTCATGTACTTCCTTAAGGACCTTGTTCTGATTATCCTTGTGCCTCTTCACCGGAATCATAGGGTGATTGACCAAAGTGGTGTACTTTTAAAAACTATTTATCGGTTTGGAATTGTTTTAAAACATATTACCGTAATGGGTTGGTCAACGCTAAAAACCTAGCACTAGCATTTTCCAGTCCACGTTAGTATTATTTATTTATTTTTTTAATTTAAAAGCAAAAAATGCTAGGTAGGATTACACGTGGGACACGCTAGTACGACTAGCGTTTTCAGAAAACGCTATTAGTACTAGCATATCCGACGTGACATCTAGCGTGGCAAAAAAGCGAAGTGCGATGGTGGACACGTATACAAAATACTACTAGCATTAGCGTTTTCAATTAAAAAAAAATAAAACAAAAAAATAAGTTTTAAAATTTTAATTAATAAATATAAAAATTAAATATATGGAAAACGCTATCAATAGTAGTGTTTTCCATATATTATAATTATTAAATATATTAAAATAATTATAAAAATGCCGTATTAAAATATTAAAAAAAATTAATTATTAAAATGGAAAACGCAATTGACATTAGCGTTTTCATATCTATAAATTTTTAATAAAATATTTTAATTATTAAAATATCGAAAAGGCTATTATTTAATATTTTTTATATTTTAAAATTTTAGATATTTAGTATTTAAATAATTAAATACTATTAAAAATATAAATTTAATAATTATAAATCGTTAGCCTTTTTTAATATTTTAATAATTATGAATTAAACATTTATTTTCTTTGCTAAAATATAAACTAAAAAAAAAACAAACAACACTATTAGAAATACCGTTTTTCCTATTTTATTAATTTAAAATTAAGTACTTTTTTAAAATAATTAAACTGAAATAAAAATAGTTAAAACATAAAAACGTTATTACAAATTTTTTTCTATTCTATTAATTAAAAATTAAATACTTTTTTTCAGTTTTTAAAAGGATTAAACTAAAAAAAGATATTTAATTTTTAATTAATAAAATATAGGAAACGGAAATAGGGATAGCGTTTCCATATTTTATTAAAATAAAAAATCCTTAATTTTTATTAAAACACATTCAGAAAAATAAAAATATGAAAAACGCTATTAGTTCTAGCGTTTTTCATATTAAATGTTTTAAAATATTTATAATAATACAGCATCGTATTAAAATATTAAAAAAAATATTTATTAAATAGGAAAATGCAATTCATAATAGCGTTTTCCATATATATTATTTTTTAATAAAATACTTTAATTATTAAAATATCGAAAACGCTATTATTCTATATTTTTTAAATATTAAAATTTCTAAATATTTAGTAATTAAGTATAAATTTTACTTAAAACAGAAAAAATATTTAAATAACGAAAAACTGCTACTATTAATAGTGTTTTCTTTATTCATAATTTTATTTAATTAATTATTTTAATAGTTTTTTTAAATATATTCAAAAATGGTAACAATAACAGTATTTTTGGTCTAAATGTTTATTTGACAAAAAATTTAATCTTTAATTTTGTTTTAAAAAATTTTATATTTTATATTTTATGTTTGTAATTTTAAAAAAAAATTAAAACGCTAATATTAATAATTATTTTAAAGTTATAATAATTATATAATATTTTTGAAAAATATTTTGGAAAACACTATTCATAACAGCGTTTTCCATTTAATTTTTTTAAAACGCCTTTAAGTTTGTTCTAAAAAAATTATATTTATGTTAGTAAGTTTTTAAATATTTTAAAACGCTATTGTTAATAGCGTTATCGCTATTTATTTTATTTTCGGTTTTTATTTTCTTAAAAATTTTATATTTATTATATTTATATCTATATTATATTAAAAAAAAGGAAAACAGAAATAATAATATTTTTTATTCATTTTTAAAATTAATATTAATATTTGATTTTTTAAAAAAAAGGGACTGGAAAACGCTACTCTTCACTTTCAGCTTTTAGCTTGCACTCTTTGTGTGGGGACCACAGTATATATAACAAGAATAAATTGTTTTTTTAATATGTGCAAAACTACATTGGAAATAGCGTTTTCCAATGTGCAAAACTGCACTACATCTAGCGTTTTCCCATATAGAGGGGCGCATGCATTGGTCATGTCTGACCAGGGACTGTCTCGTCGTCCACAGTGCCAGCAGCAGGCTTCACGAGTGTATAGTGCGGGCTAGAAAACACTACTAGTAGTAGCCTTTTCCAGTCCCTTTTTTTAAAAAAAATCAAATATTAATATTAATTTTAAAAATGAATAAAAAATATTATTATTTCTGTTTTCCTTTTTTTAAAAAATATAGATATAAATATAATAAATATAAAATATTTAAGAAAATAAAAATCAAAAATAAAATAAATAGCGATAACGCTATTAACAATAGCATTTTTAAAATATTTAAAAACTTACTAACATAAATATAATTTTTTTAGAACAAAATTAAAGGCGTTTTAAAAAAAAATGAAATGGGAAACGCTGTTATAAATAGTGTTTTCCAAAATATTTTTCAAAAATATTATATAATTAGTATAACTTTAAAATAATTATTAATATTAGCGTTTTAATTTTTTTTTAAAATTACAAACATAAAATATAAAATATAAATTTTTAAAACAAAATTAAAGATTAAAACTTTTTTTCAAATAAACATTTAGACCAAAAATACTGTTATCGTTACCATTTTTGAATATATTTAAAAAAAAAAAAATTAATTAAATAAAAATTATGAATAAAGAAAACACTATTAATAGTAGCGTTTTTTTTTATTTAAATATTTTTTCTGTTTTAAGTAAAATTTATACTCAATTACTAAATATTTAGAAATTTTAATATTTAAAAAATATAGAATAATAGCGTTTTCGATATTTTATTAAAAAATAATATATATGGAAAATGCTATTATGAATTGCATTTTCCTATTTAATAAATAATTTTTTTAATATTTTAAAACGATGTTGTATTATTATAAATATTTTAAAACATTTAATATGAAAAACGCTAGAACTGATAGCGTTTTTCATATTTTTATTTTTCTGAATGTGTTTTAATAAAAATTAAGGATTTTTTATTTTAATAAAATATGGAAATGTTATCCCTATTTCCGTTTCCTATATTTTATTAATTAAAAATTAAATATATTTTTTTAGTTTAATCCTTTTAAAAACGAAAAAAAAGTTAGTTTAATTTTTAATTAATAGAATAGAAAAAAATTGTAATAACGTTTTTATGTTTTAACTATTTTTATTTCAGTTTAATGATTTAAAAAAATACTTAAATTTTAAATTAATAAAATAGGAAAAATGGTATTTCTAATAGTGTTGTCTGTTTTTTTTTTCAGTTTATATTTTAGCAAAGAAAATAAATGTTTAATTCATAATTATTAAAATATTAAAAAAGGCTAACGATTTATAATTATTAAATTTATATTTTTAATAGTATTTAATTATTTAAATACTAAATATCTAAAATTTTTAAAATATAAAAAATATTAAATAATAGCGTTTTCGATATTTTAATAATTAAAATATTTTATTAAAATTTATATATATGAAAATGCTAATGTCAACTGCGTTTTCCATTTTAATAATTTTTTAATATTTTAATACGGTATTATTATAATTATTTTAATATATTTAATAATTATAATATATGGAAAACGCTACCATTGATAGCGATTTCCATATATTTAATTTTTTATATTTATTAATTAAAATTTTAAAACTTATTTTTTTTGTTTTAATTTTTTTTTAATTGAAAACGCTAATGCTAGTAGCGTTTTGTATATGTGTTCGCCACTGCACTTCACTTTTTTGCCACATTGGATGTCACGTCGGATACGCTATTACTAATAGTGTTTTTTGAAAACGCTAGTCGTACTAGTGTGTCCCACGTGTCATCCTACCTGGCATTTTTTGCTTTTAAATTAAAAATAAAAAAATACTGACGAGGACTGGAAAACTGTTGTTGACCAACCCATTACAGTAATATGTTTCAAAATAACCCCAAACTGGTAAATAGTTTTTAAAAGTGCACCACTTTGGTCAATCAGCCTGAAATCATAGGATCAAAACCAGTTGCCAAAGGAAAATAGGATCAAAATTAGGGGTGGCAAAACGAATTTGACCCACCATTTTTGACGGGGTGGGTAAGCTCATAAAACCCACCTCAACCCGCCCTGCCCCTAACCCACTAACTCAACGGGTCAACCCACAACCTGCCATTTACTCTCTTTTTTTTTTCCTTTTTTAATTGTTGTATGAAAGACATTAATGAAAAAAAAAAGTAAAAGATGTTCGCAAGCACTACTCCGCATTCGCAATGTTATACTAAAAAATATAATGACAACAATGATGCATGCATCTGGAATTAGTTCTACTTGTAATTAAATACAATTCAATGTTATACTAAAAAATATAATTCCTCACACTTTTGAATGGAAAGTGTTGTTTATTTTCAAGTGTCATGATAAGTGTTATTTGTTTTCAAGTAAATTCTTTTTATAACTTTTGAATGAAAAAAAATAATCCATCTTTCATATATTTATTGTGTATTAAAATAATAATAAAATTATATGTCAAACAATCAAAGATTCAAAGTGATATAATGTGTATTAAAATAAAAATTATTTAATCCAATTCAATTAAATGAAAACAAAAAACATTCAAATTCAATTGAGTTTTTGTTTTTTTTTAAGTTGGATGGGTTGAAAGTGGGGCGGGTTAACCCGCCAACCCACCCTTTTAAACCCACCAACCCACTGCGAAGTGGGGAAGGTTAAATACTCCAACCCACTTCTTATCAACGGGTCAACCCGTCTCGCTCCTCTTTTGGCGGGTCGGCCCACTTTGCCACCCCTAATCAAAACCAAGTTTAAAAAAAAAAAAACCTAAGTGGAGTATAATCAAACGACACACTTTTGGCATTGGCAACTTCTTTTTTTTTTTCTTCCTTTCTGGTTTATTGGTCCAAAACTTCTGTGGACACTAAGCTAAATCTTACGTGTTGGACACATCCAATACTATTGTGACAATACACTAAAATTTTAGAAACTTCAAAAAATAATAATTTTCATTTTCAATCTTTCACCCAAACAGCAAACCCTATGTTTTCCTCTCCTTCCTTATTCGCAGGCTTTCCTCTTCCCCACCTCAACCTTGACTTGGCGGTTGCCGTCAAGCTAGCCAAGGGCCACCATTTTTGCTTCAACCACAGCGCCTCTCTCGTGGTCTCATCGGAATGAAGCACTCTCATAGTCTCATTGCTCCAGCAAAGTGCGACTTGTCTCTAATCAAAGGCCACTGTGGCACCTCTCGCATGAACTAGTTACTGCAAGTTACCATTATTATTCATTTGCTTTTGTTTCCAACAGTCTGCTGCCAACACCACTATCTAAAGCAAGTGTATGGGGGGTTGTTGCAAGTAACCTCTGTTATCATCTATTTCTATTTTGTTATTAACCAGTTACAATTTTTGAATGAGTTTGCAATGGCAATTTGGAATTGCAATACATATTGTTCATTTGAAGTAGTGTCCAAGGAACTGCATCCAAGGTGATTTTAGCAACGCATAACAAGATGTTCGATGAAATGCTTAGGATGAGGATTGAACTCACTGTTTTGAGTTGCACCATTCTCATTGGTGTCTTTCGCCGTCTGATGTTGTGACTTACTTGTAAATGGGTTTAATGGTTGTAAAGATTATGGATTTACTTGGCCACCATAATGTAAAAGTTTCACAATGAGCTATTTGATGGATATTTCCAATTCTTGTAATAAGATTTTGACTCAAGAAAATTGGTTTTGTACAGTTATTTTTCTGTTTTTGTATAGGTTTGTCAATGCTTGTATTTGACACTTGTTTTACTTTTGTTGTTGTTATTGCTCCCCAACAATAAGTTAAACATTATAAGAAGAAGAAAGAAAGAAATGTGGCCTATGGATTGTTATGATAACCTGGAATTTTTTGTAATAGTTGTATTAAGTTTTCTATAGGAAAAGCGTACATAACAAATTAATGCCATACTCCATGTAAAATATGAACATGTTAATCCCCTACATCCCAATAGAAAACATTGAGTGAACAAAGAATCTGAATTACAATCTCCAATTATTTTAACAAACCATATAAACATCAATAACATCCTTACTGAAATGTTAGCAAAGACCAATCATGAATGCATGCCCATAAATTATTTTCTCTGATTGTCTAAGTTGTTTTGGCTACCAAAGTAGATTCACTCATCCTCATTTAACCCCAGTTCATGAAGAAGTTAGTTCCAAAAACATAGTCTAATTCATGTTATGTGTGTCTTGAGCCTTTAATCATTCAAAAGGCTAACTCTTCTGCAGGTCAGAGTATCAGATAACTACTATAGTTGTGATGACAGTGCTCTTGTTGCTGAGAAAGTGCTCAAAGTGATGAATTTCACATTACTCACCAAACCATTCAACAATGAATTCACCAAACCATTCAACTAAGCCCAAATCGAAAAACTTCAAACCAAGTTCTGCATCGTGGATTCAGTGGATGACAAAATGGGCAACGTCGGAAACGAGAACCTCGGATTCAACAATGCAAGATTCAATGGAATCCTGCCATTAGTGGTTTTTAATGATTTGGATGATGTCAAAAACGAAGTTCTTGATGGCGAGGTAAAGAGCAGGAGCCTTTCGGTCGATAACAGGTTTGATTCGAGAAAAAATGGCCTTCGACATTGTTGATTTGAAAGTGAGTAGAAGTTTCAAGTTATTTTAATTTAATATTATTTTATTATTTATTATTTTATAATACTTTAATGAGGTGTCATTTTTTTATTGGATGTGTCCAACACCTCACAGTTGAGGTTGTGTCTATGCAAGTGTTTCTCACACGATGGTAGCTTCAAATGAATGAAATCTTCCGTGTGAGAGACATTTAATTGTTTCTAGGCGCCAGACCTTAAGATTTAAAACTTGTTAAACTTTGGACCTGACTGACTCGCCCTAAATAAACCAGCGATTCTATTTGCACTTTTAGTTTTCTTGGCATTCTCGCCTTTTCTTTTACATTTCGGAAATTATTTTTTGTAACATAAAAACTAAGTTTGAAAACTAATTTTCTGAATTAGGGGATGTGAAGATAAAAAAAAAAGGGGGGTGCGGAGAAGGCCCATCACCTGAAGAAGAAAGTTAAGCCCACAACAATAACTTGATTAAACTATGGATTTCGTACACAAGACAGGCTGCATGGATGTTACTGTCTAAACGTGCTTTTTATCCGTAGATGTTTTTTGGTTTTGGTCAACAAAGTTGAATATGGGGTCCACGAAAACAGTTGGGCCAAGCCCGAGTTACAAGCAATGCAGTTGTGCAGGAACCTCACACATCTATTTACTATTAATCTCTCTATTTTCTATTTACTATTAATTAAAACAATGTCCTGGAATGACACGTGCCACTTCTTCATTGATTTACTTTCCCGCTTTTATTTTCTCTTTTCCTGCTACCGGTTATTCCATGCTAGTCAATAACTTCACACTGGTATTGCAAATTGTTAGTCTGTTATTTCTTTTTTAACTTACTAGTATGTTCACCCATGCATTTGCATGGGTTACGTTTGTTTTTACACATATATTAAAATAATATATAAATATAATAATAAGTTAACAATTTATTCATATAATTCATAACTATTTATTTATTTATATGTTAAAATAATGTCCTCATAAAAATAACTTATATTATTGTTTTTTATTAATATTTTTTAGTAAAAATATTGGGAACTTTTAAAAAAAAATTAAAATACTTGTCTTCAAGAAAACAATACAAAATTAAAAAATATAAAATAAATTCAAATTAAAAAATTAATCAAATAAAAGAATGTGTATTCTAGAAAAATGAAGGTCATAGAATGTATAAAGTTTGTATATAAGAAAAGCAAGATGTGCAAAGAAAAAATGTTAATTAAAGTTCATAAAGTATCTTTTTTTTTTGCGCGTTGGAACAAAAATTATAATTTAATTGTAATTAGATGTGCAAAGATGAGAAATATTTCATTAAAAAAATTCTCTATCAATGTATGTAATATATAATTATATTTCCACCTAAAACTTAAATCTCCTACAATATAAAATTAAAATATATATTGAGGTGTACTCATACAATGCATGAAGCAATTATAAAAGATTTTATTTATGATGTTAGTGAAAAACAATTTAAAACTCTTTTGTAATAACAATATATTTAATAAATTCATTACTTGTGCAATTTGAAAAAAAAAAACCAAAAATCTTATTAAAAAATTACATGAAAAGGATCTACCTATTATAATTGAAAGCTATGTTTGAAGATGAAATATGGATATACTTTTACAAAAATTTATATGTAGACATAAAAATAAAGAATAATTTAATTTTATAATATCATAAAACTCTTTAATAATTTGCAAAGATAATATTAATTGGAATAATTACGTGTATAGAGATACTTTATCAAATATTGATCATAAGATATTATTTTAAAAAATTTCTTCCTCAATTTATGTAAAAATAATTATTTTTTCACGTATAACTTAATTCTCCTACAATGTAAAAATGAAGAATATTATTGAGGTATATTTATAGAAGGCTTGAAGCAATCAAAAAAGTATTTTATTTATGGTATTGGTGAGGAAATAATTTAAAACTACTTTGTAATAAAAAATGTAAGACTTCATTGCACTTTTAGTTTCTTTTTTATTGTCAAAATTTGAATTTGGTCTCTTCATTTTTATTTTTTTTTCCAAATTTTATTCCCACTATTTTAATTGTATAATTTTGGTTCATCCGTTAACTTAACATTCAATATTTAATAGAACTGCTGACATGAAACTCTACTGCACTACCAACATCATAATTAGTCTCATAGTTATGTCTATAGAGATACCTTATCAAATAAAGGAAAATCTTAAAAAAATCATTTCTTCAATATATGTAAAAAAAAAAATTATTTCCATCTAAAATTGAAAATTTGTTACAATGTAGAAGTGAAAAATATTATTAAGTAATTATGGAACGCGTGAAGCAATTAAAAAGTATTTTATTTATGATGTTGGTGAAAATAATTTAAAATTATTGTACAATAAAAATATATTTAATAAATAAATTACTTACGTAATTTCAAAAAATAAAAATCTTATTAAAACTTTACATGAAAAGGGTCTACTTATTTTAGCTAAAAACTATTTGCTCAAAATAAAGTCTATGTATTTAAAAAAAAATTATACACTGACATAAAAATAAATAAGATTTTAATTTTATAGTATCATAAAAATCTTAAACATTAACAAAAGATTTTTCAAATAGACTACTTTTGAAAAAATATTAATTCAATTACTCATATAAATCATGTTTAAATATTTTTTTAATTTATACATAAATTAATTTTCTATAAAATTTTTATAAAAATATTAAAAATAATTTTACAATGAAAATAAATTTAGCTAATTAAAGTATAATTAATTTTAAATAAATTCACTCAATATAAATAAGAACATATTTTTATGCCATACTTTGTATGTGAATATATTAAATATTAATTTTGAGAAAAATTTAAATATCACGTAATAATGATGCTTTTGTGTTATCATTAACTACATATGTTTGTAAATTATAAATTTTTCCTGTATTTCTATTTATAAAATATAAGACAACATCATAACATTAAATATAGTACTGCAAACAACAGAATAAAAGTGACATGTCAGTCTAGACTTTCTTTTTATATAGGCTTGTTTGAATAATTTTCTTATTAAATATTTATAAAAGAAGAAAATAAGGAAGAAAATAAAATATATTTTTTATAACTTAAAATTAGATTATATATAAGTTAAATTTAAGATTTGAAAGAGATAAATGACAAAGGTTGTATAAATTAGCTTTTGCATAAACTGATTTTAGCTCATGAAAAAAGTTTATTTCATTCTATTTTTTTTTCTTTTTTTGTAAATGTTTATAAAGAAATTTATCCAAACAAAATCATAGAATAAATATATTGGGCTGGAAAGTAAGTGAAGGAGAAGTTACAATGTGTCAGCCAGGACAATCATTTATAATATAGTAAATATTTTTAAAAAAATTTACATAAAATAAAGATTTTTATTAATTTAAAATTTAAAAATTTATATATTATTATTGATGTATTTAATAACAAAAAATAGAGCTTTATATTTAAGGATAAATCATTTAAATTAATTGCAAAGTATTTATCTGTAAAGCGCTCACTCTATTATATAAAAATAAATATAAAGCTTTTATATTATATAGATATTAAGTATAATAAAACTACAAATTTAAATATTTCAAATAATACATATATTTAAATGACTTTGTTATTTATGATTAATCCATGTACGCTATCTCATAATTTGACTCTCATTATTCTTTTATGAATAGTTAAATTTATACTGGATATCATTATGCAATTAAAATAAGTGTTTAAAAGGCATGTATCACCTTGTCTACAATGAAAAATACAACAATGCTACAAGCCTCAAGTAACTTGCACTTGTTAACTATTTTCAAAAGTAGAATCATCCTTCATAGGACATGACCTACTTATAAAATTAGATGATTTCATGGAGCAAAGTGTGGGGATCATACTATTTTCCCCTCTACTGCCTATAATACTAATGTTTTTAGAAAAACAATGATTAGCAACTGCATTTGGCAAGACTAAATTATCAAATTTCATGTTGAAGAAACATTGTAAGATGTGGATTAAGCTATTAAACTAAAAACAACACATTTCATTATCTATAGTGGGCTGATGCACAATAATTTACACTTCCACTGTATTTTAATTAAATTTTAATATAAATCTAAATGATTTACAGTAACACCAAGGGCAAAGCATAGGAAATTGGCAGAGCAAATGATTTAGAGTAGAAAACAGTGCTATATGAAGCCATTTTGTGAAGATTGCAAATGTCACAATACAATAAAGCAATCATTTCAACTATTTATAGATTTTCTTCAAAAAGTTACTGGACATTGTCTACCTTGACAATTGCATAATCATTAGATAATCTAAATGAAAATTGGAATTTCAATCTCAACGTTTTCAAACTCTTTGCTAAAGCCATTGATCATCAGCTTGATAAGTACATTATTACAAACTAACTCAATAAAATAAAAATTGGCTATACAAAAAGCTTCAAGGGTGAGATTTTGCCTCACTTCAAGACCAAGGCAGACATCCCTTAGGCTATACAAAAATATAAAGTTCTCAAGATTCATCTTCCCTTAGGCTGCCTATGCAAGGAACTGTTTTTCCTAAGCTCATTTTGCAAGTAGGGGCTTCCTCGTCACGTACTTGAATTGGGAACAAATATAGTGATTTTAACCAAGCTCCATTCTTCTTTGAATTCTCAATGTCTTGGTATATTGTTTTAGAGTGATCTCTCAAAGCATCTTTGAATTGTAGAATAGCAAAATCCGTTGTCCCCACAACAATAAAGATGACAAAATATCTGGCAGCACCAAGTTGACCACCTAAAATTCCCCAAATGAAAACATCTTTCAATGCTTGTAACCTTTTGAACTTATCACACACCAAAGTTAAGTAAGAATTATTTATATGCACTTTACCACCAAGAAATGCATTTTTCTAAATTTAAACATAATCTAGTAAAACTTTATCAATCTTTGACCAAAATATTCCCATAAGCATTGTCATGAGACTAATCCTTGGGTACCATTGCAATTAGGACACAGTCAACATTACCTTGGTCCTTTCCTAGTGTGTGCAACTTGCTTGCCTCCACATCAACCTAGTTGGTATCTAAGACAGAACAAAGTAAGAGTCTAAACTACCTTTTTTCATAAACACCTATAGTACTATAAACTTATCACTTTAAGTAAGTAAAGGTTTTTCACCTTGAACTTTCAAATCGCTCAAATCACTTTTTTGAATTAAAAAAAATAAAATCCCCTATCCCAATCTTCTTAATTAGTTTCCATCCCCTCATTGATGTCTAAAATGAAATCTAAATTATTTTGTCTATTAAGCATAGCAAAGTGAATTAGTGTATTACATTACACACACCTTACTTTGGTGTAAGTTGTTTAAAGAAGTGAAACAAAGTCGATGTGTGTGCCCATGCATTTTGCCTTTCGCATGCCTGAGTATTGCTCTGATCAAGTGTAAAAAAATCAAACATATGATATGATCAGACTTGTGGAAAAATAGCTACATATATATGGACAACAACATCACTTCCCATTTAATTTGCTATTAAAATTTGAAAGTGGATCTTACTATCATGGATATATAACTTTCCCATCCACACCTCCTATTTGCATTTTGGATCTCCATTCCTCCCTTTGCTGCATTACATGTGAAACTTTTCTCCCTATATACACACTAATCTTCACAATGTTAAAACATCGATAAAGGGCTTTTTTTTCATTTTCTATTTTCGCTAGGTTTGGGGGAGAGTGGATTAGCAACATGTCTTTTATTAAATACAACATTAGTACTATTATATGTGTGTGTGTGTGTATGTATGTATATATTTGAAAATTTCTTGATACAGAGACTAATTAAATTTGTGATTTCTATTTAAATATCTTCAAACTAAAATTCACTTTATCACCAGAAAACATACTACATTAACTTTTTTCTCTCCATGAACTATACACAAATAAACTCCTATTTTTGAAATTTCCATACGCAACTTTATACCATGTGCATACGACTTTAAAGAAAATATGCTTTTAAAACGATAAGAACAATAAGGTATATGTAACATGCAAATCCTAGTAAATGTAATGAAAGTGTTGGCAGTTAAATATTTATATATATTTCATATAGTATCTTTTGCTCCAATCTAGTTTCAACCCATGCATAGCCTATTGTCGCAACCGAGGTTACGACAGGACGACAAAAATGATGTTAAAAACAGAGGAGTCGACACCATAGTTTATTAAAGAAAAACATGGAAAAAACATAAAAACGGTCTTGAACCAAATATTGGATTCAGGGTCAATTACGTATAGGGAAGATGTTAGCACCCTATGACGTCCGTTATAAAAACGGTTACCCTTTAACTTGATGTATGAACAAAATCAATTATCTTCTCCTTTTGCTTATAAAATTATTAATCCTATTTTATAAATTTTTATTTAAATTTTATTATATATTTTTTTTAACAAAAAGATTATTATCATTACTATTTTATTTTTATTGTTTTTGAGATTGACAAGATGGGCTCCTGCTCCTACATATCCTCCGGTGCAATGAGGAAATCAGACTCACGTAGTTCTTTGTGTAGGAAATCATTTTGAGTTGATGTTTTTTAGTTTGAGTTTTAAAAATTATTATTATAAGGATTATTAACATATTAAATCTTAAATAGTATAGAATATTATCCGCAACGATAGGCAGCCTAACAGATGCAGAAAACTCTAACAAAACAAAGTTCTAGAAGATCTCATGATATTTAAGTGGGTCCTAGACCTAACATGAAAAATTATTAAAACTCATTTTTAATTTTTATTAAGAAGAAATATCTATTAACAAATTATTAATTAAACTTGATTTTAAAAAAATATTCAATATTTCAAAAAAGATAACCAAATAAAAAGTGCATCTAAGATGGCCATTATCAAGTTTAATTATTTTTATTCTTAAGTAATATAAGACTAAAGAAAATATTTACTTATAAATTATTTCATTATTTATTATCTATCATTATTATGCATATAGAAAAAAAAGGTCCAATTGCCGAACCGAAAAGAAGATAAACGTAATTTTTTTTATCATATTTATATATACCTTGCATCGACTTTTATTTAGAAGAAGAAAAAAAATGTAAACAACAAATAACATATTTTGATTATTAAATATTTTATCAAGCCAAAATAGTAAAAGGCCTACAATATATTCACGTTGACAAAATATTCGGTCACATCATTTTATTAACCTTTAGCCAGATTCATTAATCAATGATATATATGTGAAAGGAACTAAACATAAAAAGAAAGTATATAAAAAAAACGTAAGTCAGGCCACTCTTTTATACGTCTACGTGGAAGGCAATTGGACCCCAAGCCCATTTCGGTCCATTAGAGGGGTAGATGGCAAACGACCATCCTATGAAGAGACCTAGAGGTCTCTGCCTCGTGCCCCCTATCCTCCATTTGCAGAATCTAGTGAAGGTACACCGCCATTGGAGGAGACGTAAAGATAGCAAATCGTCTTCGTAGAAGCGGAAATGATGCAGATGAAGATACGACATCTATAGACATGGTGGCTGAAAATAGCGCGAGTGTGCGACGATAGCAGCGCAAGGTTTTGCGATTCTGGAAAACGAAAACATCGATGTGAAACGTGATGCGACGATGGCAAGGGAATTGTAATTCAGAGCCAATTATCTATTATCCTCTTTCTTTCTTTTTTTCTTCCTTATTTTTCGATTTGGCAATTTTGGTGTCATTGTGATTGCGTCTATTGACCACAATATGGAATTGGTTTGTTTTTGTTGTTAGTGACTTGAATAAAGAACTTGAAGTGCCTAGGTCTGAAATTGTGTGTGATGGAGCGTGCATATAGTGATGCGTTATGGCTCTGTGGGAATCCTTGTGTGACATGAGAACAGGAATTAAATGTGTAAAGATTAGAATGCATGATCAGTGAAGGGAGAAAGAAAATAGCTCAACGTATTAGTGACTCTTCGAAAGAAAACGTAAGAGAATTGTGAATATAGAATTATATAATATACATGATTTTAGCTGCAATACTGAATCAAGGCACTGATATAACCAAACATTACTTGTGATTTTGAATTAAAATAAGAAATGAAACCAATGCATCATAGGCGAAGTGAAAGAACAAAAGCAATTTGGATATATTAAAGTAGTGAAGTAACAACCATACATGAAGGGACACTAACACATTAATGACAGAAAGAATATTGAGGAAGAATACCTCAGTAATTACACAGTGGAAGCGAGAGCACACTTCTACTTCTTCGGTATTCTTCTCCCTTGGCTCTTGATATCTAAACGTGAGCTCCAAGGTCGCCCCCTCTGATTCTCCTCACATTTCCTCTTCCCTTTATTTCACTATTCTTTCCTTTTTTCCAGTCTCCAGACCTTTCCTCACATTTTTTAGCTTTCTCGCTTTTCTTCTCTTTGTAACTCATTTTAAATAGGCATCCAATGCCTTTACCCCTTCCTCCAATTTCAGTTTTTGTTTTTAATTTTTTATTAAATTTTGAAAAGTGGTTTCGTTGTAGATCCTTTCTTTTTTCTTGTACTTTCCATTTCCATTTTTCTTTTTTGTATTAGGCCATGGGCCTCCAAGACATGTAAGACCAAGAACAAAACAAAAACTATTTGAGCCTAACTTTTTTCTCTTTTTATTATTTATTTAATAAAATTTTATTTTCTCTCTTTTTATTATTAAACCTCTTTTTTTAAAATTCAATTAAAAAGCTTTTAACCCGGATAAAATTGGGTGTTGACACCTGTCTCTAGCATAAATTGAAAAAAAAAAGGAGAAACTAAAAAAGAAAAGGAGAAATGAAAAGAAAGAGGAAGGAAGAAGAATAATTCACCTCATCAAGGTGGCTTCTGATGATGACTGTAAACCTCTAACAACATTCAAATTAGTGGGTTTTGACACGCAAGAGAAAGGGAAACCACTAATTGGAGTAGATTTGAGAGTTAATAACCCCATTGGCGGGAAATAATGTGAACCAACAAGCTAAGGTTCAGTCAAAGTGTGGTTTTCTTGAAATTTGTTTAGGAGAAATGTAAAGGAGAAGATGAAAAGCATTTTAATTGGATTATTTTTTTGAGGACAACATCAATGCTTGATAAAAAAAGAAGGGGGGAGAAAATAATGCATTGTGAATCAAGAAGTGGAAAGGAAAAGGTCATGTTTTTTTGTAAGGAGAAGAAGAATGGTGAAGAAGATAGAGAAAGGGCAGGGGCGGAGGGGAAGAGATAAAAGACAGGGAGAAAGTATTGGAGTAAGAAGAAAAGGACGGGGCAGTGATGGTGGAGGCTTGAAGGTGAAAGTAGGAGTATAAGAATTGTTTTAGGTGAAGGAGAAAAAATGTTGATGGAGGGAGGCGTGAAAAATTCAAAAAACAAAAGAAAAAGAAATAAAAAAAAGGCAAAAAGGAATAAGGAAGATGTTTGAGCGAGAATGAATCCTCGTAACAGCTGGCACATGTATAAGGAGGTTAAAATGGTAAATGTGCTGGTAGTTTCAATTCTTATATAGTAATAGACTCCTTTGTACTAAGTACTTCCATTTTTTTTGCCATAACCGTTCTCGCTTTAGACTTGATTTGTTGCCCTTTGTTTCTTTCTCTGGATTCAAACCCATTTTAACATTTTATAAATTGTGAGAATATTTGGAGTAACATCTTGAAAAATTATTAGGGTCTGTTTACTTTTATTTTTATTTCTTGTTTTTATTTTTAATTATAAAATTGTTACCTTATTTTTAATCTGTTTTCTATTTTTACAAATTTATATAGGAAAAAATGAAAACAATTTTTTTTATTTTCTCACATTTATAATCTCACATTTTTTAATAAAAATACAATATTTTAATATAAAACTATGATTTATATTAATTTAAATACAAATTTTAATTACATTTAATCATATAAAAATAATTCATTAATTTTATCTATTTACTATTAATTAAATTAATGTCTTGGAACACAAGTTATATTAAACATTACACACACACACACACACACACACATATATTGAATATAAAATTTTACTAATATCAAATATATCAGCTCATGTAGTTCAATCAATTCTTATTCGCTATTATGTGATTGTTTGGCTAAGATTTTGATGTTTAATTGTGCATAAACATATGTTGTCTTGAAAATATTGTCTCCTAATTATATAATAATTCCTAAATTTATATATCATTTTCTTTTGATCGAGTTCGCGCCAATTAACTATAACTTTAACCTAAGTTTTGACTTTAAATAAAATTTTACAAAAGACTTAAATTCATCAGTTCAAATTATTCTATAACGAACATTATTATATTCTTATTATACCTTATAAATTTAACTTTTTATTAAAATTTCTACATATAGACATGTCAATATATGTTATTTAATATTAAAGAAAAATCAACAAACTATGTTTATAAGTTATTTTAATATATGCATAAAAATGAAGAAGACTGGTGCGAGTGCACGAGTTAACTATCTAGTTTTTTACTATATGTGTGTTTTGAACCAATTTCAACAAAGTGAAATGCGGTTTACACACGGTCAAACGTGATTTGACTGCATAAAATATGTTTGACTTTCCTTTTCGATTCTATGTTCCTCATGACAAACTGCATTAGTTTCGAACTGCCTTGGGATAGCTTTTCATTTTTGTGAAATTGTTTCATGAAAGGAAAATTCTCATTTTATCATTTATCCTTCCTGTTCAAAACAAAATTTATCTTTGTTATACATATGAAATGTTCATTGTGTCAATTTAGCAAGCATACTTAAAAGCCTACTTATTTTTAAAGGTTAAATATGTTTTTGGTTTCTATAAAATTTATAGAATTTGGATTTGGTTTCTATCTTAATTTTATTCATTTTTACTCCTTAAAACATAATAAAAAAAAAACATGTGCTTTTTGTAACATCTTGTTTTTCCTAATGCATGATTAAGTGTTTTAATAACTAAAAAGTGAAAATTTGATATCTAATCTAGGCGATTAGAAGGAATAAATGAATTATTGTTATGTATGGTATGTCGTATGTAGTGATGGTTTGGTGTTGTTTGCTTGAAAATTCTAGTTTGAATTTAGGAAACTTGAGATATGTGCTTGAGCCAATGAGATGTGTTGTGAGTGTGATTTTGGGCTTGTAAGGAAAAACAGTTAAGTTAGATCAGTTTTGAGATAAGGGGAGTGGCTTGGTGAGATTTGGGCCTCAGTTGGCCAAAAGTCATGTGTAAGAGCTCTGAGAAGCTAAAGTATATAAGGGAACGGGGGAGGTTTCCCTCATTCTCTTCCTCTCTCTTTACTTTCTCTCTCTTCATTTCTCTCTCAATCTTTCTCTAAAAATCTGAAGTTGATAAGCGTGTTAGAGGATTTCCAAGCCTGACTTAGTGATTGCGGTGAGAGAAGGAACAAATATGTAGAAGGTTTTGGCTCAAGACACAAGTTTTTCAAAGAACCAAAATTCAAATTCAGAGAATTTTAGAGGTAAAGGAAGCTTATAAATTCATTGTTCTGTGTTAGTGACTGTTACTATGTTGATTTCTTGCCTTGGAAACGGTTGAATCTCTATGGATGTGGATATATTTGGTGGTGTTGATATTTTGGGGAAAAATGAGTTTTTGGGGAAGATTTGTGATTTTTGGTGATGAAATGTCAAATTTGTTGTAAAATCTAATGTATATGAGCTTGGTTGAGGTGGATTGATGATGTTAGAACTCTTATTGATTCAAAAACTGAGTTTATGTGGTTGAGTAGTTGAATTCTCTATAGAAAATCGCATTTTTTTTTAGATTTCGTCACAGATAATCGACTTATGGGGATCACATAATCGATTATTTGGAGTTTCAGAAGCTGTTTTCATAAATTCGGTTCTAGAATAATCAATTATGGGATCACATAATCAATTATCTGGGCTTCAATAAAAAAATTTCCTAAAACTGGTTATGGAATAATCGATTATGAGAATCCATAATTGATTATCCCTGCCAGAAAACGGATTCTGGTACATTACTAACTATAATCTGTTACTACAGTACTTAATCTATTATTTCAGGATTGAATGTACTGTTTCAGATTTTAAAGTTTTTATTTCAAAATGTGAAATTTTACAAATATACACATATAAAAAGAGTATTATACACTTTCAAAAGTTCTATTTGGGAATGATGGAAAGTTGTTCAATTTAAATATAATTTTGTGAATTTCAAGATTCCAACTTTCTAAATGGTTTTCAAATGGGGTCTTGGTTTCAAATTATGATTGATTGTTGGATATGTTATTGAAGTGGAAGGTGACTTAGATAAGACATCCACTTGTTGTGTATGGTATTATTGTATAAGGTTTCTCATGAGGTGGACTGCTTGGATAATGCATTATCTGCTGACCATGCAAGAGACTGGATTGGGCCTGCATGAGATTAATGGTGACTATTGGATCATAGATGGTGCTGAGTAGGCCACGTGGTGTGATATATAGATATATGGATATTGATGAATGAATGTGGTTTGAGTTGTTGTTGTTGTTGTTGTGGCTCATGCATACATGCATAGTTGTTGGTTGAGGTTGTATAGGCCTCATGCCGTGTGTGGGATAGGCATGTAAGGTGGATGGTGACTAGAGTTGGTTCTTAGATAGGCTTCCAACCTAGTGCCTAGATGAGAAGTGGGGTTTGAAAGTTAGGCCTAGGGGATGAGTGGATGGGTAAATCCAGTAAGGGGCCAAGGCAGTACAGGCCTTGTGTCGCGGTATACCACTACCCACATTCATTTATCCTGACAACCATAAGCTTATCCAACTAATTAGAGTTTTGGCAATCCCTGAATGGTGCTAGATGGCCATGGTAGGGGATAAGACTTGGCTAATCCCCTGGAATGTAGAAATTTCTCAAGAGTCGTGTCATTCATACATTGACATATAGGGTTGACAGCATGATGTGTTCTATTGTATGGTATGTAGATCCATTTCTTTGATGATTTGGATTCTATCTTGGTATGTTGATGGTGTGATATATATTATGTGGTTTTATTATGTAAGCTTACCCTTGCCTTGCTATTTTGTTTTGGTATGGTTGTTGTGGTTGTTGTATGTTGCTATGACTGTGATGATCACGTCATTTAGCGTGGGAGCAAAGGGAGAGACTCCAGTAGATCCTGCATCTCGTAGTTGATAGTGGATGTCCTAGCATGAGAGGTTGAAGGCTCTTCTTGGGTGGAGCTTTTTTGGAAGCTCATTTCTCTTTGGATTTTGGATGTATATATTGTATAGTTGACCAGCTATAGGGAGTTTGGTTTTTGTATCTCCCGTACTTTTGAATATTTGGGGCTGTATATCGTATTATATTATGTCTTATATGTATATTTTATATAACATGTTGGTTACTTATTATTAATATCTTAATTATGTATGGAGTTGTATGTAGTATTGTGGCGACAGAGGGTTGTTACACTTTTACTCTCTAATTCTCTGACGAGAGACTAGAACCACACTGTTTTTATGAATTGTATGAACTAAAAATGAAAAAAAATTAAATAGGGACTAAATTTAAATTTTGCAAATTTATAAGAACAAAAAACATATTTAAGTTTTTTTAATTTATTAGTGTATATATCTAAATAGTTAATTATAATAAAAAATAAATCTACATAAAGAATTACAGATGGATATTACATAAAGAATTTTACATGGGTGTTTAAACCCATTTTAGTAATTACACGTCTAAAAGCAATTTTCATTAAGAGTATCCAAACAACATTCTTTACAAATATTACTGTTTTGATATTTATTATCTAAACAAAAATCACGTTATTTCAAACTCACTTTTATACAAAGTTAATTCTATCAACGCCATCTAAACAAACACTAATTAAGTGCTTGTTTGGATGGCATTTGTAAAAACAACAACATTTGAATTGCAAAGGCTAGTTGAAGAATTTATGGCACATGAATAACAACCTCAGACCAAATCTCTGTTGGAAGGTGAATTCCAGGAGATTAAAAACTCTACGATGGTATCAACTTCATCTAATAAGATAAAGGTAGCAAAATTGGTTGATGACTCTTTCAATTTTTTTCAGTCTTGCTGAATTGGTATCAAGCTTCTTAAGACCATCTCATGACGACCTTTATCATGCTATTTTGTAGGAATTAATAGGAACTATACCAGGATTTAGAACACCTAAAGAATAACATTAAGTACTCATAAATTGCATACCTCTTGAAGACATCTTTTGAAACAATCACTTAATCTCACAGAAGCGTGTACACAGGTGTATACGTTAGGAACAAGAACTTTCTCTTTATCTTTTCTCTTTCGCATACCAACTCTTAGATGGAGCAATAAGTCGTTAGAGAGCATTGGGGTCAAGTAGGGATCCTACCCTTCTTTAAATAGACAGATAACCCAATATTCATCTAACGTATATATTAGGCCCATCAAGACTCTACACACAAAATCATCACACTTGCCATTGGACTTGACCCTATAAACATAAAACACATAATGATTCCCAAAGTCCAAATTAAATCATTTAATAAAATTGGGCTCTTAAGAAAAAATATATTAAGTCATATATCCAACCAATATTTTAATAAAACAAAGTACACCAATCAATAAAGGACTAAATAAAGAAAATTCTAACCTTCTCTCACTTGGGCAATATTCATTGTGCTTTATTTATTTCGAAATTCATTTGGAAAATGACTATTGGGTTGAACAACTGTGACCACATAAACAACCTAAATACAATCATCACAAGACATGACCAATACAACTAACAAAATCACTAGCTAAGACCCATAAGTAAAGATAAACTATTTAGAGTTTAGTTCACCGATGACTACATAACTAGTAATTTTATTAGCATGATCTCAAGATAAGTGTACAGGTGTAGGTACACATTATAGCATGGTATGTGATCCCTTCATGCTACTAGGTATGGATCCTACATTGTGTTTTCCCAAGAAAATACAACCAATCTCTCAAGGAAATCATATTAATGTTTCTCATGAAACACCATTCTAAAAAGGGACTAAATCTGAAAAGGAACTGAAACATTTGGAGACAAACAATAAAATTATATAATAATTATTATCATATAAAAATTAACATCAACATGTGCATAACATTACTAAATAAGAAATTACATAAGTTCAATATAATTGTCGCAACCAGGGTCACGACAGAATAGTGAAAATGAAAATTTAAAATAGAAGAGTTGCCACTATGGTTTATTAAGGGAAAACATGGAAAAACCCTAAAAAATGATCTTAAACCAAAGATTGGATTCGGAGTCAATTACGCATAGGGAAGGTGTTAGCACCTACGACGTCCGTTATAAAAATGGTTATCTTTTAACTTGATGTGTGAAAATGTTAATTGGCTTATCCTCTTGTTTATAAAATTACTAATCCTAATTTTATTTTATTATTTATTTTCATTTTAAATTTATAAAAAAAATATTATTACTACTATTTTATTTTTATTGTTTTTTGAGATCAACAAGAATAGACCCATGCTCCTATGTATCATCTGGTGCAATGAGGAATCAGACTCACGTAGTTCTTTGGATAGTAAATCCTTTTGTTGGTTGATGTGTTTAGTTGTATTTTTATTATTATTATTATTATTATTATAAGGATTATTAAGACATTAAATATTATGGAGTATTATCCACAACGATAAGCAGTCTGACAGATGTGAAATACTCTTGCAAAACAAAGTTGTAGAAGACTTTGTGATATTCAAGTGAGTCCTAGACCTAACATGAAAAATCACTAAGTCTAATTTTTTATTATTATTTTATTACCTTTAGAAAGAAGTTATTTATTAATCAAGTTATTAATCATAAGTTATAAATAAGACTTTGCGATATTCAAGTAGATCTTAGACCCAACATGAAAAATCACTAGATTTATCCCTTTTATATTACTCAAATGTGTCAAATTTATTGAATGGCCAAATAGGTAATATTTCCAAGGTGGCCATTATTTAATTTTAATTTAAAAAAAAAAAACATTCTCAATAGACTTCACGTTATTTGCAAGTTAACAATTCAAAAGATACTAATTTATGGGCTTTAATTAATTTAACGAAAAAAAGGATAAAAGATAATTGATTTTGACTTTACGTTGAAAGTAACACCTTCATTTAAACTTCCTATATTGGCTAGAATGGAAGCAAATTGCTTTATTTATTTTAAATTTTTAGCTTTAGTTTTTTTTTAAAAAAAATAAATTTACCGAATCCAGATTCACTAGTCCACATCCATTACCAGTGGATAAAGGGTAGAGGAGAACTTCATTTGGACTCACAACAATATTGGGCCAAGCCCTATTTCATCTACGCGTAATCGAAAGGGAAGAAAAAAACTAAAAGAAGAAGAAAAAAATTCCAGCCCATGACACTAGGTTTCGGAGGACCCTTGCAAATCAGTTTACCCTTTACGCTGGGCCTCCTTCTCTGCAGATTCAGTTTTGCAGTGCTGGTGCTGTCTTAGACGGCGAGTTTTCCAGTGTCGGCGTGTAAGCTTCTCTTCACAGCTTTTTCCGCTACTGTAACGCTGTTACGTCGCGAGATGCGTACAGCATCGTCGCTGCGCGCGATGAAAAGTGGAGATACAAATCAGAGTCAGAGGTGGTACTATACGATGATGAAACAGACCAGAGCATCTGACGCGAAAAACGCCTATGCAGATTCGCGTCACAATGGTGGTGAGTGGTGTAGGCGCAAATCGAAGTTAGGGACAGTGCTTGTTTTCAATTTTATTATCATTCATTTTTTTATATTATTATTATTATTATTATTATTATTATGTATTTTTGAAATCTGAATATTGTTTGGATACTCAGGACGAGATCCCAAATGTATTATAGTTTTGGAAATGCCAACAAATCAATGTGTGTGTTGTGTAAAAAATTTGTATACGTTCAATTCGGTGAGAGTTAATAAAAATGAACCAATTATGCTGTGATATGATACGGACATACGTAATCAAGTGATGAAAAGAAAATTGTAACGTGAACAAACGAGATTCAATTATGATAGCAAAAGAATATTCATGAGATTTCTATGAACAATATAGTCAACGCTATTTCTATTTACAGGATGAATAACTAACTGTAAGCAAAAACTCAATTAAAAATTCATATATAAAATCAGAAGCAAGCTATAATACATAATATAAATGAAGTAAATGATTGTGTGATGAAGGTAATGAGGATAATACCTCCAAACGCTATCAACAAGAGGAATCAACAACTTCAGTTGCAAAGAATAACGTGAGATAGATGAGTTTGAACGAATTTCTGTGGTAATGTGACTCTCTGAGCGAAAATTCTGATTTTCCCGAAAATGAGTTTGAAGGTGACGTGAATGGATCTTTTTGTGAATATGAGTTCCCCCTTCTTCTCTTTTGTAACTCATTTTAAATAGGCATTCAGTGCCCTTATCCCTCCCTCTAATTTCAGTTTTCTTGTTTTTAATTTTTCATTAAATTTTGAAACGAGATCCTTCCCCTTTTTTTTGTATTTTTAATTTTCATTTTTCTTTTTTGTATTAGACCATGGGCCTCCAAGACATGTAAGTCCAAAAGCAAAACAAAAACTATTTGAGCCCAACTTGTTTCTCTTTTTATTATTTATTTAATAAAATTTTATTTTCTCTCTTTGTATTATTAAACCTCTTTTTTTTAAAATTCAATTAAAAAAACTTTTAACCCGGATAAAATTAGGTGTTCACAATAATAAAAGTTGTAGTAAAACAATAACAATTCCCACTAACCCCTTACGTCAAAGGACGTAGTAATATCCATATTCTTAACATGTTTCATAAACACTATGAAGGCGTTTGTTTTGAGGTATCATATTATTTTCACAGGTATCATATTCCTAGGAATGTTATGACCGTGAATGTTATTCCTGGGTATATTTAAAAACATGTTTGGTTACATTTTAATATTCCTAGAAATATTTTTGAAAATTCAAAATAATTTAAATAAATAAATATAGAAGTTACATATGTGTTAAAAAATAACTAACCATATTCCCATGAAAACATCACTTTCCCACCTCTCCTCATAGGAATAGAAATGTAAGAAAACATGGTAAAAAAGAGAGTTACAACTTTTTCAGGAATCAACAATACCTGAGAATAATTTTTCAAAACTTGTAACAAACATGGGTATATTATATTTCCATGTTTACATTCCTGGGAATCAACTTTTAATCTATAAAACAAACACACTCTATGGCTATATGTCCCTTAGTTACAGGTCAACAAGCATCTTCTTTGTAGAAAGATACTTATGGGAAACTCAATTGCACAAGACATATGCAATTTGAAATTCTTATCAATGTCTATTAACCAATCACATTAAAATACATAAACTACCAAAGTTTAAATAGTGAATAGATAACAATGTGATCAAGTTAGTGTAACTATACTATTAATTGCAATAGCATAATTTATTTACTTGTAATTTTGACTATAAAGGATATTCAAAAAAATATACATACATTATAATTAGCCATCAATTGCCACAAGAAATTATTAAACATCGCAAACAGAATTAATGACAAACATGCATTTTTAATCATCCTTGGAGAGACTATACACATTAATGTAGCGATCATCTTGTCACTCCTTAACAATCTTAGTAACAAGGACAATTATCATTCTAAACCAAATATTTTGTCCAGAAAAGAAATAAATTATATTTTTGAGCTATAATATATCTCTTTTGGGACTTTAGAACAACTTTTAATAACAAATACTTAAACTTATATATTAATAACTTTTTATGAGTAACTCATATTTTCATTTCTTTGTAGGAAAAGAAAACAATACAATATAAGTCCAAACTTATATTAATAATACAATATAATACCTTAAAATAACTTATTAAAAAAGGTTAAAAGTTTAATTTATAAGCAATTAATAATTCAAGAGCATAATATTTGTCCATTGAAGCCTAAAAAATATTTTACTTATCTATAACTATAATAAAGAAAATGCCTTTTTTTGGTCTCTATTTTTTATTGGACTACTATTTTAATTACTCTATAAATTATCTACTATTTATCCTTTAACTATTCTTTAAACTATTTACTACACTCTCTCTTTTATATTTTTTATAAATAAAGAGAGGCACTTTTTTTACCCTAGCATATAATTATATACGTGTTACTCTATATAGGTCTCTAGTTTAGATGCTTTTCAAAGAAATCATTACTCACTAACAAACTTGAGATTCTCGTCTTTAAGCAGCTGAAAGTTATAATGACATCTAGAGGCAACAACACATCTGATCCTCCCAGGTCTATCAGGGCTTTCCATCCTAGTAGATCTCGTAGGCCTCAAGGTCTACTATAACCAACACAGAAAAGGATTGGGATGCTGTGGTAGCAATAGGAGACATAAATGCTCTCAAATGGGAACGTGCAACACTAAAACTAGCACATGGAGGTAGTCAGGGTAGTGACAAAAACAACATTGATGGTGGTAAAGACAATACTAAAAAAATTGTTGTTGGTAAAATGAAAGGTTTCCTCATGTCAAAGAAAATATTCTCCAAGATTTTGTCAAGCAAAGAAAGAAATAGGGAGACAAAGTCTACACCATCCACAAGTAGGAGGCATGCAGTATCTTAGAACATGTTTTGCAAACTTGAAGCACCATTTTGCCATTCTATAATCATCTCACAATGGTAGCATTAGGAGATAAGCATACTTGACATCGTCTAACTAATTCTTTAATAGAGCTCTGGGCAAATGTTGGCATAAAAAATGAAGACTATATGTGTTAGATTGTGGTTATATCATATGCCTATAGGAGAGCAGCTACTCTAATGCAACTATAACTAGTGTTTATTAATTAGATTAGAGATGAGCTCAAGGAGTGACCTGGGTTTCGTTGTACTGGTAATGAGAAAAGGAATGTCCCAACTATTGGAGATTGGTTTGTGAGAGGCAAAACTTATAAGCAAATGTTAAGTAAAAAAGGTTAACTATCTACAATCAATTGCCAATTAATTTATAGCTTAATTGGTATGAACCATATAAGCATGCCTATTGGTTTTAAAGTGACCCAATTTATCATTTTTGACATGTTAAGCTGGGTTTGTTCATTAACTCCAACCTATTTCAATGTTTTAATTTTTTGATGCAAGTAAGGGCTTAGAATAAGTGGAGAAGGGGAAAAAAGATAAGACAATGAAAAAGAAGTAAAATATATTGTGAGAAATCAAATTTTCACATATATAATTTATCTTTGGGATAATACATTAGTAGGTCCTCGAAGTTTTTGGATTTTTTAAATAGGTTCTTAAGCTATAAAAATTTGTATTCAATTACAAATTTTATAGTTTAGGAACCTATTTAAAAAAACTCAAAAGGTTCGTGGACCTATAGATGTATTATCCCTAAATAAGACTTAGTAATGACAAACATATCCTATAATTTGTGCATCCTCTAAATATGCTTTTAGGATTCTTCTTTGTCCTATAATTTAATAGAACCACTGAGTCACCTTATACAATAACTCACATATATAGCAAATTATGTAGGAAAGATTAAATAGGATTCAAGGACGGAGTTGTATTTTTAGTAGAATTGTCAAAATGGGTCACTCGGCCCAAACTGATCCGACAAGCCAAAATTTGAAAAGCAGGCCAGGTTAGGTTAATTTTTCATATAGGCTACAGATTTTTTGGCCTATTTGGCCTAATAAGTCAAGCCAAATTAATGCATTTTTTTTTTGCATAAATTTATATATTTTTTATAAGAAAAAAATAAAAAAATATTGAGACCTAGCCTTTTGGCCTTGTTCTTTTTAGGTTTCAAAATAAAGAGCCTAGCCCAACCTGGCTTGATGCCAAGTCATTGAACCAAGTCAATTTTGACAACTCTAGTTTTTAGAAGGGGTTCTAACTTTTTTTTTTTTCCATATGTAATTATTTTAGAAAATATTAGTCCTTACATTTGAAAATAAAAAAGTTTTAACACACAAAATTTTCATATTAAATAATTTGAGTTTTTCTTAACTAGGTCCCTAATCTTTTTCAATTTTTATAATTAGTTCCCTAGACGTAATTTAACAGTTTGTAAAAGGACTATTAGTCCCAAAGACCTAATTACAAAAGTTGAAAAAGATTAAGAACTTAATTACAATTTTTTATAGCTTAAAAATATATTTAAAAAAATCTATAAATTTCAGGGACCTATAGATGTATTATCCCTTTATCTTTTATAACTTAATTAGGCTTATTTGAAGGGATTGCTTTGATGATTTTACGTAAAAGCATACTTTTTTTGTTGTTGAGCATTTTACTTAACTAATGTAATTTGTTTATTATTTAATGAATACGATAATTAGATAATACATCAAAATGATTGAAATCTGTCTGGGTTAAAAATAATTAAAATTTGGTGTATTTGAGTAAGAGTAATATGACGGCAAAACATTGTCATTTATTGTAATTTTCAAGTAGAATCATTTTTTTTTCATTCATCTTTACATATCTAAAGTGCAGAAGAATGAGATCATTATTTTATTTTATTCAATTTCATATCATTACATTTCACTTACTATCAAACATTGAAACAAATATATAAGATAACCGACACCATAAGAGTATGAATTTGGAGGCAAATAAAATAAAGAAATTTTTTTATTAGAGATTATGATACAATATTAGAGATAAAAGGCTTCTAGATCTTGTTATTTGTAGGCTTTTCATTAAGGCTTGCAGTCAACTTCGTAAGTAGAGTTAGGTTATGTTTGGTCTATTTTTTATTTTTTATTTTTTCAAAACTTACTTTAAAGTTAAGGCTTAAAATAAGAGCTTTAAAAATAAAGTAAAATTTGTTTGGTAATTTTTTTTTTCAGTTTTAAAACTCCTTTTAAACTAAAAGTTGCTTAGGTAAAATATTTTAAAATTTTAAATTTACTTAAAACTAATTGACTCACTCAATAGAAAAATATATATTGATAAAATAAAAAATAATTATGTAAAGTTAACTTTTAGTTACAATTATGTAATATTAATTTAATCAACATAAATTTATTTTAATGATAACAAAAATAAAATAAATTAAAATAAGTAAATTTTTAATTTTTAATTTTAAACATGTAAAAAACTATTTTAATTAATAAAATTAATTTTAAATTTGATTTATAAATATTTTATTATATATAATACTAATCACAAAGTCTTATTTAAAAAATTGTGTTATTGTTCAATAATATTTTTAGAAGATAAAAAATAATTTATTTAAACAAAATTCAAGAATGTCAATATATATTAAATAGTATTAAACAAATAATCCAGAAATTATTTAATAAATATATTTTTGTACTTAAAAATGAAAAAACTTAACTACAAATTAAAAATTAAAAAAATCTGACATATAAATTAAATTTAAAGAATAAACATTATAAATATTTTTAAATATAAAATTTTTATTTAAATATATTATTTACTCATTTTAGTAACTTTTTTTATTTCATGTAATAAATGTATTTAAAATTTTTAATTTTAAAAATGTAAAAAAAATAATTTAATTAACAAAAATTAATTTTAAATATAATTTATCTATATTTTATTATATATAATATTAATTAATTAAATTTATTTATTAATTAAAAAAGTTAAAATATTTTTAAAAAATTATATTATTGTTAAATAATATTTTTGGAAGATAAAAAATAATTATTTTAAAAAAATTCAATAATGTCAATATATATTGAAAAGTATTAAATAAATAATTCAAAAATTATTGAATAAATATATTGTTGTAATTAAGAATTCAAAAACGTAACTATAAATTAAAAATTATAAAAATTATTGCATCTAAATTTAATTTAAAGAATAACAATTATAAATATTTTAAAATATCAAAAATTTATTTATCTATATTATTTACTCATTTCATTAATGTTATTTTATTTTATGTAAAGAATATTTAAAATTTTTAAAAATAAATAATATTTTTTAATTTTCTAAAATAAACAATTTAAAAACAAATTAAAACCTTACAATAAATAAAATAATTTAAAACAAACTCATATAATTAAGTATTATTCAATGGGGAGATTGATGAAGCACTTAAATTGTAAAGGCGATAAAAATTTAAAAGGATGGTGTTTTTGGTCGCGTTAAGATTTGAAGAGGGGACTATGAGAATAAGCTCCATATATGCTGGAAAAAAGTTCTCCCTATCAACTTAATTATAAGCTACTTTTTTCAAATTTTGTTCTATAAAAATAAGTAGCTATTTTTTTAAGAGTTTTTATTAAATGTATTTGACTTGACTTCTCCTTTTAAGAAAAAAATAAGCTAAAAAAAGTTGGACTAACACACTCTTAGTTGAGCCCATTCGTCACTTTGAGCTTGTCTGTTTTAACAGACCTAGTTCAATTTTTAACCTTCTTTCAGCCTTATCACAAACAACTTTTGCTGGGCTCAAGGCTCTATCCATTCAGACCAAAAAAGAAAAGGCTCAATCCATTGCCAGTTTATTACAATGCACTGTGGTTGACCTTGAATAAGGGAAATGCTTATTTTAGTAACGCTCTTTCAACTTCTCTTTATTATTAAATGAAATTTTACAATGAATTCACTAATAAAGAGTGATTTTTTTTTCCTCCACAGGAAGTAATTACGGAGAGACATTAACAGCTTGTTTGGATATAGTGAAATAGGAAAAATGGAATTAGAGGAGAGAAATGGAGAAAAAATAGAAGATTTCTCTTATTTAAATGGGTTGAAAAAAGTGAGAAGGATAAAATTTGTACTGGTGAGTCTCACTAAAACCATTTTCAACCCAAAGACACAGGAAATGGGGAGGAGAGGAATGGTTGATGGTTTTTTTTTTTTTTTAATCTTGTTTTAAATTTTTAAAAATCAAATAATTTTTTTGTAACATAGAAAATAATAAATTTATGTTAAAAAATAATGAGGTAAAAATTTTAGATTTTTGGGGATTAAATTTAATTTTTTATAATCAATTTATTTCCTTTTCTTTTCTTTTCAACTGATCCAATCAATCTAAGAGAAAATTCCACACTTCTTATTTTTTCTTATTTTTATTCATTTAAATAACATTTTTTTTTTATTTCTGTCCCTCATTTTTTCTCTCTATTTCATTTCTTGTCTAAGAAGAGCATAAATATAAGCGTCTCCTCCAAGAAAATTTTGATATGTGATCTCACTACATTATACATATTATCCTTTTCCGTTAAGCCCAACTCTCTTTCACATTAGTTAGTTTAGAATTGTATTGATATCATTTTTCTGATTACTAATAATATGCAGCTATGCAACTGAATTAGATTAACCAATAATTATGAATAAAAAAAAAATAGAATGAATCAAAAAGATTAACCAATAATCCTGTGCAGTTTAGTAATCAAATTAAATACAGACTTTCTCCCTCTTTCTTCAATTCTTCCCCTTCTGTTTCTGATGTCAAACAAATAAATTTTTAGGTAACCTCATTCAAAACAGGGGGACCTTTTAAAACATAATATTAATTAGGACGTAACTGTGACATTATCTTCCCGGCAGCAATGGCCACCTATGTCTAATCCCACCTTAATTTGGACAGAGGAAAGAAATAGACTTATCTTAAAAAGATACTGCTAACGCATAACTTTCCCACTTGTCCTTGACTTGAAAATAGCATTAACAATGCTGCACATTATCGGAGTAATTCATATATAGACTCGGTTTATATTCCCTTTGTATATTGAACGTTTCATACATGTTTTGTGTAATCAGACTCAGAAATTGTTATATTAAGTTGACTGCACATAATAACTACTATATCCGATTCAAAACAATTATTATTTAGTGATGGAATTTTATTTTATTAATAATTTTAGAAAATTGAGAATACATTGATTTTTTTTAATTTCATGACTATTCATTACTATTCTACTAAAAAAGGAGATAAAATATTAATAAAAAATACTTTTGTATTTTATATAAAATAATCAGTTAATTTTTTTTTATAATTTAGGTTTAAACTTTTAAAAAAATTATAGTAATGTGAATGGTATATTTTAAAATTAAGGGAGTGAACATGAATTAAGTATTGATGAATCTATGCAAAAATAAATAAATAATGCCGTCCAATCTTGACTTTAAGGTTATAACTACCCATTTGACTTGTCCTTAAACCTAAACCAGTCAATCAGTCAATTAAACTAAGACATGGCAGAAGAAAATGAAAAATAGTCACGGTAAGCACCTTTCAACCGACCTTTCTTTAATTGCTTGGTGAAAAAGAAAAGAGAAAAAAAATCGTTTTTAAATCTTATACGTTTCTCTCTTTACATGACAAACTGGCAATCACTTTGCTCCATGTCTCCTTCTGTCTCTTCTCTGACCTAACCCGAATAAGTAGCAATGGCCAATTTTATTAAACTCAAACATGCGACTCGAGGAACGAGCTTCTACACCTAAATTATGTTTAATTAGTGACAATTAGGCAAGACTTAGCATGCTTGAACCTTGCCTACCACTTCCATACACGTAATTGACTAATACCAATAATAGTGTACGTAGTTTAATTACAATTTTTAATTTATTTTTTCTTTTAAAGTTCACATCAGATATTTACAATTGCAGGTGGAGACTTTTGAACCTACTACTAGACAAGTTTAGCATTGGAAAGTTTGGATGCATGCAGTGGCTGCTCAAGAAAAAAAAAAATATTGTAGGAGTACTTGATGTTTATATTTTTTTTAATCGCGAATGTCACACATAATTGAGTAATACATTAAAGAGAGATTTTTATTTACTGTATTTCTTCTATTTTACAATTACGAAGCACAACCAGTCAACCATAAAATGATAAAACATGTTCATATTTCTGTAACACAACTGCATCGGAAAACTATATACTATGACTTTCAGAAACTTAAAAATTTTAATATGCAACAAGTCTCACTTAAGACTTAAAAATTAATATAGATAGTTTTTATGGTAATTTATACTAGTACCGTCTAATACTTGTGTAAGTTATACCCTTATTCAATCTTGCTTTAAAAATAAGTCATACCCTTTGAAATATTGCATGAAAAAAGGCACGTGACCGGAAATCATTCAAATATTGGTACTTGTTTGGTGTAGATTCGGAATTAGGAGTAACTGTAATATCTACAATTTTTACAATTTAGAACCCACTACAAGCTAAGACAAATTTTATTATTCATAAGAAATGTTAGTAATTTATTTCAATGGCTTTGATTTATTTAGAATGTTCATTGCTTTTGAACCATTGGATAAAATAGTTAGTCTTTGTAATTGGGGAACGATGGTCTTTTGCATTCAGTTCAACTCTCTACTTCTCACATTTTCTTCTGTTTCTTTATTTTTCGTATTTCAGTGACCCTCTAGAGCAACTTTGTTCTTAAAATAAGAACCCGTTCATGAAGAGTTTCACCATTGGAGTGTTGTGACCAGTTTTCCACGTGTAAGAACAAAACCTGTTCTTAAAATTAAAATAAAGTTTTTATTGCACAATTTATCAGAAAATGAAGAGGGAAACTACCGGAATGAAATAGTGCAATAAATCAAGAGAAAAAATCATCAACCGAAAACAAAACACAAAAAACAATTAATAAAAATCAAACCAAGAAAGGGGAGAAGTGTGCAGATGAGGGAAGGGCAGAGGGTTCGACGAGATAATCATTAGTAGGGAGGGGGATCTTCAGAGCACAGGCTGGTTGTCAAGCAGAGGCTGAACATCATACTAGGATTGGAGAATGATTGTCAAGGGAGGATCTAGATTTTTTGAATGAAGGTGAATGGGAAAAGAGAAAGAAAGGTGCTGGATTAGTAAATTAAATAAGTTTGTTTTTTTTGTTTATTATTATTATTACTGAAATGGGAAAATAAACAAGCAAATTATAATACGGAAATTAAATAAGCAAATTGAATTTGAAATACGCAGAAAGGTTCTGAATTAGCAAATTAACACATGCTTTGAAAGTGAATGAGAAAATTGATAAACAATTATTAACATAATATACTTTATTTTTTTATGTATGTAATGTATTAAAATTAAAATATAAATGAATTTTTATCTTGAAGTAAAAAAATAAAAATATATATAAAAATGTAGAGTAACATGTCAGACTCAATTTAAGCTTTTAATGAGTTCACCATTAGAATGAAAATTTAATAAAGTTCTTAAATATGATGTGGCAGTGTAGGGTCCATTAAAAATAGATTAATAGAATTTTATGATTTCATTTGACCCAAATTTTTTGTTTTAATTTTCATTGTATTACTTTTTTTATATAGATTTTATGATTTTTAATTTGTAAATGTAATGCTAAATATTATGAATTAATTTAGAAAAAATTAAAATAATCTTAATAAGAGAATTTACTTAATAAAGTCTGATTGACTTAAATCTAAAATCTTATTATCCAAAATTAAAACTATGATAATTTTATATTATAACATCGTTTTCTTTAAAATATGTAATTTTACTGTGACTTAAAATATTTGACTTTAAAATTTTATTTTATATCATATTAATTTTTCTATTATTTTAAATATGGCGACAAAATTAACCCTAGTATCATAAGGGTAGGACACAATATTTATTTAAAGAAGCCTTTCAAAAAATATAATTTTGTTTGAAAGTAATTAAGTTTGTTTTTAATATGTTTGTATATTTATTTGACTATAGTACTAAATTATTATCTCTTATTATTATTCATTTTCACATTAAATAAGTGTAAAACAAATTTTTATTTTAACCAAAACTTATATTTATTAATTAATTAAAATGTTTCCATGCACTGCACCGGTTAGAAACTAGTTTAAAACAAAATATGGCATGTGAAAAGTTGAACTTTATTTGTACCTAAAAAAAATTCTTTTTATCGGTAACAATGGGTTACTCATGTTTTACTCCTATAAATATCCACATTAAATCCTTGCCTATAACCTCTAGGGTGTTTTCGTGTGCTACATTTTTATTTTTTTTTATAAGATTTGCTACATTCGTTGAAGGTATGTCTTAGATCATAGTCTACAGACTTCTCGAGTCCCTATTTTCGAAGACTACTCCCAGAAGGACAACTGTGATTATGTTTGGAAAACATGAGTCTAGTCACGCAAATAATTCCTTAACATCACACATGACATACGGTATGCAAGTATGATGATAAAGTCAATTTATGGGATTTATCAAAAAAAAGAGAGTCAATTTATGGGAAAGTTTAACATATCCTATAAATCTTATACGGACTACCCTTAAGATGATTAATATTTTCTTAAAGAAACATAAATACATGATCATTATCCTAAATTGAACGATAGAAATATCAGTAATATTCTTTTTCCTTTTCATTTGAAATTCGCTGGAGTCTTGAGGCTATTTGGATAAATCAATAGTTCATATATTTTTCAACTGAAAAAATGGAATGTATGTTTGAAATGGTTTAAAATTGAATTTTTCATATATTTAGAGAGACTAAAATTAAATTTTTACAAAATTAGATAGACCAAAAACATATTTCATCATATTTAATGTTGCAAACATCAATTTTACTATTACATTGTACAAAGATTTACCTTTGAAACTAATAGTCATCTACTGGAAGGTCTCCTCCCAACGTCTATTGACCCAAGGTATATTTCTCCTAAAGAAGTTGTCATATTTGATCATAAAAGTGACAATAGAAAGACAAATGGTCCATGTTTTCTTCTATTTGATCACAATGCATACCTTATTGTTTGAATGATGTTATGATTGTATAAGTGATCATAAGTAGACAATCTTCTCCAATGGCTAACCAAAGGATAAACGAATATTAGGGAGTAGATTTGTTGTGTTATACTAGAAGATACCAATCATCAGAGGGTTGAAAAATTGAATACCATCCCAAGCAAGCTTGTTAAAGAACTTACCACTATGAGCATTTAGCCAAATGACCCTGTCTCTAATTGTTATTGGGGGCTTTCAATCACTAGACATGACGCTAATGATTTCTTCCTATTCAAAAGACCCACTAGGTTAATTCCAATCACGTCCTTCTCCTTCTATGCTTACCCCAACTTTAGCTTCCTCCACCAAACCAAATGTTGAAATGAAACTGTTCTTAAATTAATAAAGGGACCAAGAGAGTATCAATTGTCATACCAAAGAGAAGTAGACTTTTCATTCCCACTACACAATTTATCTTTGCTCCTATAAGGGAGTTTGAGTATTTTCCTATACATCTAGGAGCGCTGGCGCTACAAACATGGTTTTAGGAGGTGAAACTTCACCTGCGTGTGTGAATGGAATATGATAAAAAGCCCAATAATAAAACAAGTTTATTTTTATTTGAGGTGACCTAATTGAGTACCATATCTGATAATTCTTCATCATACGCCTCTACTCTATATCTTAATCGATGCATCCTCTTCTTTAGTTGACTTATTCTTAGTCAAAACTCTAAACCAACACAACTTTCTTCCTCCCTTTTCAAAATGAATCTCAAGACTAACCTTTCTTCGTCTCTCTTGTAGATATTTTGGATCTTGGAGACAAGTTCCAATTGTCTTATCTCCTCTTGTTTGAGAAAAATAAAGAAGGCATATTGAAATGTCTTAGTAGAAAGAATAATCGTAAAAATTAAGATCAATATCTGGACTTGCAAAACTCTCCTATGTTGATAAGCTCCATTTGGTATTTTTTTTTCTATTCAGGTGTATTGGTCTTTTCTATTTTGTCTAAAGGTGTTATTAAGCAAGCGAAACAAATCCAATGATCATTTTTGAAACTAATGATTAATGTTGCAACTATTATCATAATAATGAGTCTTCTCTCTTCATTCTATCTAAGAATTAGTGAGTATTAATATTAAAATGATAAAATATGTTTTTTGTCTCTCTAAATACGTAAAAGTTTGATTTTTGTCACTCTAAATATTTAAAATGCTCCATTCTAGTCACTATCCAATATTTGGCGCAAAACCATTAGGCCACACAAAACAAACATGACAAGTAACTGACAATGAATTATCAATTCGTTAGTCATATCTGTTGTATTTTATGGGTATTTCAAAAGGCATAAAGTCCCACATTGCTTGGTTTGGTTTTCTATCAAGTGTTTATATACCAAAATGTGATAAGAGCTTTCAAAGTGGCTAATAAAGAGAAGAAGGCTCGCACGCATGAGAATGGGCCTCGGAGGTCTGTTGCAGTGCAAATCTGCCGATTCCTCCTTGCGCGTGCGAGTATGGGCCTAAATAATCCTTTTAGGTTCAAATTTGTTTAACTTTCTTTTTAAAATTTAAATTTAAATTTAAGTGACCTTATTCGAAGATTAGTGTTTTTGTGACCTTTTTTTTTTACTGGACCTTGTTTGGAAAATCAAGTGTTTTATAACGTTTTGTACACATTAATTACGAATTTAATCTGTATGTTTTCCACTTTAACTTTTTAACGTTTTTGTTAATCAAATGTTTCTAGACGCTGCTTGTTTTCTTTTTAATGGTTTTTTTTTTTCTGTTTTGTCGAGTAAGCTTGGGACTATGTGACTCTGGGTTCTTCTCTGTAGCTTGAACTTGCTAGTTCTGTGCTTCGGATATTTTGAAAGATTCCTGTTGTATCATTCAAGACTTGCGCGTATCCCGCGGATAAGTCCTTTAGGACAGTGCTACCTCACGCCTCAGGAAGTTTGTTTCTGTGCCTTCGTCAATATTGACAACAATCTAAAGGACTTAAATGGCTTAAGCTATGAACATTGACTCGGTCGCAAACGCTGTTGCACAACCCATTAGCACTGCCATATCCGCTGCCTACGCAAAGTCGCTACTAGACATATCCAAGATCGAAGTCTTTGCCGGATATAATTTTCGTAGATGGCAGGAACGCATCCACACCATGCTGGATATGCACAAAGTAGTTTTTGCATTTACTTCATCGAAACCTAACTCCTCTGCAACAGCTAAACAGATTGAAGAATGGACCCATACGAACAAGGTATGTCGTCACACCTTAATCAGCACCTTATCTAATGATTTGTTTGATGTGTACTGTTCATATAAGTAAGCGAAGGAGATATGGGACTCAATGATTTTGAAGTATACGGTTGAGGACGTGGTCAGACAAAGATTTATCATCGACAATTACTACCGTTGGGAGATGGTTCAAGACAAAGACATCAAAGTCCAAATAAACAAGTATCACAAGTTGCTTGAAAACCTAATGGCAGAAAATATAAAACTCCCTAATGAGTTCGTATCAGAGCTGTTGATCGAGAAGCTGCCAAAGTCATGGACCGACTACAGGCACAAGCACAAATAAATGTCCTTATCAGACCTTATTACACACATTATCATTAAAGATATCAACAAGAAAGAGTGTGCTGCTGCAAGGGCGAAAGCCTTGTCTGCTAAAGCTAATATGGTGCAGCACAAACAAAACCCAAAAAGGTATGATCAAAGGTCTGATCACAGTAAGAAAAATAATTTTAAATATAAATTTAATAATTTCCCGCGTGCTTCTAACCCCACCTTTAAGAAGAAGGGCAACTGTTATGTCTGTGGAAACCTAGGACATCATGCACCTCAGTGCAGGCATCGGATGAAAAGAAACGACAATCCTCCTAAGCCTAAGGTCAACCGTGGCAGAAGGAGATGATATAATTACTGCGGTCGTTTCTTAAGTCAATATTGTGACTAATGTGAGTAAATGGGTGGTAGACTATGGGGCTACCCGACACATTTGTGCAAGCAAAAATGCTTTTATCTCCTACACTACTGTGAGAGATGGAGAAGAACATGTGTATCTAGGTGATTCTAGGACTACTCTAGTTCTAGGAAAAGGGAAAGTTCTTCTAAAGCTCACATCTGGAAAGATATTGGCCTTAAGTGATGTGCTACATGTGCCCTCAATTAGAGTTAATTTAATTTTTGTAGCACTATTGGGAAAGGTTGAGGTTAAAGTATCATTTGAGTCTGACAAGATTGTAATGACAAAAAATAATGTGTTTGTGGGAAAATGGTATTGTGATCAGGGACTTTTTGTACTTAATGTTTCTGAAATTTTGAATGAATCTGCATCGTCTTCTGCTTATGTGATTGATTTGTATGATTTTTGGCATGCTAGATTAGGACATATAAATTCGTCTTATATTATCAATTTGCAATGACAAGGATTAATTAATTTACATGATAAACGAGTTAAAAAATGTGGTATATGTGTTGAATCAAAATTAACTAAAAAAACATGTTTTTTTGTGCAACGAGAGTCTAAATCACTTAGTTTAATTCATTCTGATCTAGGAGATTTAAAACAAACTATGACTAGAAGTGGTAAAAGTTATTTTGTAACTTTTATAGATGATTTTTCTAGATATACTAAAGTTTGTCTAATCAGACATAAAGATGAAGCGTTTGATATGTTTTTATCATATAAAGCGGAAGTAGAAAATCAATTAAATAAAAAGATTAAAATAATAAGATCAGATAGGGGCAGTGAGTACACTTTGTTTAATGACTTTTGTGAGAAGGAAGGTATTATACACGAGCTAACCCCACCATATTCACCAAAATCCAATGCAGTAGCTAAGAGAAAAAATAGAACCCTTAAAGAAATGATGAATGCCTTGTTAATTAGTTCTTCAGCACCTGATAACCTTTAGGGAGAAGCCCTTCTAACTGCATGTTTTCTACAAAATAGGATACCACATAAGAAAACTGGTAAGACACCCTATAAGTTGTGGAAAGGATATCAGCCTAATTTGAAATATTTGAAAGTGTGGGGGTGCCTAGCTAAGGTAATGCTACCTGATCCTAAGAAAAGGAAGATAGAATCTAAGACTTCTGATTGCATGTTTATAGATTATGTTGAACATAGTGCTGCTTATAGGTTTCTTGTCCTTAAAAGTGATGTGATTAATAGTAATACCATAGTAGAGACTAAAAATGATGAATTCTTTAAGGATTTTTTCCCTTTAAAGTCTAGTACTATTTCTTCACAATCTTTACAACCTTTAGAAGCTTCTAGTGAAACTGTGGTTGAGGATTCAAGGAGGAGTAAAAGACAAAGGAAAGAGACATCTTTTGGAGATGATTTTTACACCTATCTAATTGAGTATAATCCTTTGAGTTATTTGGAAGCCGTTAGTTCTTCTGATGCAAATTTGTGGGAAGAAGCTATCAAGATTGAAATAGATTCAATTAAGAAAAATAATACTTGGATTTTAGTGGATTTACTTGAAGGAGCGAAACCAATTGGATGTAAGTGGATCTTTAAGAGAAAATACAACCTTGATGGTTCTATAGAGAAATATAAGGCAAGGTCAGTAGCTAAAGAGTTTACCCAAAAACAAGATGTAGATTTCTTTGATACCTTTGCTCCTGTGACTAGGATTTCCTCTATTCGAATATTGATAGCTTTAGCGTCCATCTATAAGCTTATGATTCATCAGATGGATGTAAAGACTGCCTTCTTGAATGGTGACCTAGAGGAAGAGATATATATGTCTCAACCTGAAGGGTGTGTGGTTCCTGGTCAAGAGAACAAAGTGTGCAAACTTTTAAAATCTCTATATGGTCTAAAACAAGCACCAAAACAATGGCATGAGAAATTTGATTAGGTTTTACTTGGTAATGGTTTTTCTTCAAGTAATGCTGATAGATGTGTGTACACCAAGTCTGTGAATGGTGACTGTGTGATTATATGCTTATACGTGGATGACATGCTAATTTTTGGCACATGCAATGATATAGTTTTTAAAACTAAATCTTTTCTTGCATCTAATTTTGATATGAAGGACATGGGTGAAGCAAGTGTAATTTTAGGAGTTAGATTCATAAGGAAGGGTGATAGTATATTACTATCCCAAAGGCATTATGTTGAAAAACTTCTTAAAAAGTTTGGTTACTATGACTCTAAGTCAGTGAGTACCCCTTACTATGCTAACTCTCAACTAAAGAAAAATAAAGGAGATGCTATTGCTCAATCTCAGTATGCCCAAATTATTGGGAGCCTACTACATTTAATGAATTTTTTTAGACCTAATATTGCTTATGCAGTAGGAAAACTGAGTCGATATACTCAAAGTCCTAATCAGGACCATTGGGATGCACTTGCGAGACTCATGAGATACTTGAGAGGTACCATGGATTATGGTATTGAATATAGTGGATTTCCCGCTATACTAGAGGGATACAATGATGCTAACTGGATCTCTAATTCAAATGAGACAAAATCCACTAGTGGGTGTGTATTTACACTTGGTGGTGGTGCAGTTTCATGAAGATCAGCTAGGCAAACAATTATTATATCAACAATGGAGTCAGAGTTTATAGCTCTAGAAATGACTAGTAGTAAGGCTAAGTGGTTGAAAAACTTCTTGGCAAACATTCCTTTAGGAATGAAACCAACACCATCAGTGTCAATGCATTGTGATTGTCAATCGGCAACAGCTATAGCTAAGAACAAAACTTACAATGGGAAAAATAGACATATACAATTGAGACATAATGTGGTAAAGCAGCTGCTAAAGGATGGAACAATTTCCATTAATTACCTGAAGTCAGAAGGAAATTTAGCAAATCCTCTGACAAAACCCCTAGGGAGGAAAATGATATTTGAAACATCGAGGAGAATGAGACTTAAGCTACTTGAAAACAAACAAGTGATGGTAACCCAACCTTTATGGTTGGAAATCCCATGAAGAAGGTTCATATGTGTAAAAACAAGTCACTTATCAGTTCTATTAGCACTAAATCAATTTATCAATTTTAATTGATTTTTGTCCCTTCTATGGTGTGAGAAAGTGCTAAACACTGCATTAATGAGAGGTTAAGTTTTATAGTAAAGTTTTATGTGGTTGAGAAAGCTTTGCAATTTATAAAGCTTTTAAATGATTTCTTATTTCTTATGAGTGGTGTATGATTTGCAGTATACACTTGATGAAATCACCTATATGAGTGTCAAGTGGGGTCCCTTGTATAGGATCTTAACAAGATCTCTAGAGCACTCATGAATACTGGGCACGCGCGTGGCCTAATAGCGCAAAACAGCAATAACAGCAAGGATTGTGGGGGTGTAATGTGAATGATAGACAACTAACACACGACAAGCGTTTTTGGTTCATATAGCTTGCTACACCAACTATGTTGTGTGTTAAGTTTTATCAATCTAGGTCTGGTTCATATAGCTTGCTACACCAGGTCTGACGCATTACATCCTATGAGAGAACCCAGGTTTTTTCTTCTTTTCTTTAAAAATAAAAATAAATTGTTTTAGCCTTTTGAAATATGTGGGATTGTTGTATTTTACGGGTATTTCAAAAGGCATAAAGTCCTACATTGCTTGGTTTGGTTTTCTATCAAGTGTTTATATACCAAAATGTGATAAGAGCTTTCAAAGTGGCTAGTAAATAGGAGAAGGCTTGCGCGCATGAGAATGGGCCTCGGAGGTCTGTTGCAGTGCAAATCTGTCGATTTGCCCCCCTTGCGCGTGCAAGTATAGGCCTAAATAATCCTTTTAGCTTCGAATTTGTTTAACTTTCTTTTTAAAATTTAAATTTAAATTTCAAGAGAACTTATCCAGAGATTAGTGTTTTTATGACCTTTTTTTTTTACTGGACCTTGTCTGGAAAATCAAGAGTTTTATAACGTTTTGTACACATTAATTGTGAATTTAATCTGTACGTTTTCCACTTTAACTTTTTAACGTTTTTGTTAATCAAATGTTTTTAGACGTTGCTTGTTTTCTTTTTAATGGTTTTTTTTTCTGTTTTGTCAAGTAAGCTTGGGACTGTGTGACTCTGGGTTCTTCTCTGTAGTTTGAACTTGCTAGTTCTGTGATTCGAATATTCTAAAAGATTCTTGTTGTATCCTGGGAGACTTGCGCGTATCCCGTGGATAAGTCCTTTAGGACAGTGCTACCCCACGTCTCAGGAAGCTCGTTTCTGTGCCTTCGTCAATATCAACAACAATATCAACATTTAATAAAATGGAATCAGATTGAGAGATTGAAATTTATTTATTTTTCAGAATAGAAAATGTTTTAATTTAAGGAATTAAAAACAAATATTTTCTATTTTAAGGAATCAAAAACATTTAATTTAAAATATAATTTCACTAAATGCATCAATAAAATTTCTTTCGTCTGTCGTAGGCACCAACTCGGGATAATGTATAGGACAAGGATAAGAGCAATCCATTTCAGATAAAAGTTTAGCATTATACTTTTCAAGCAAAGCAAGTATGTATGCTAGGTATGTGGTCAACTCCATCTACCCTTTTGATCAAGTTCCGTTGACTACGTCATACTTTCCATAAATACAGGTACAGTTTATAGCTATCTTTTTCCAACTAGTAGTCATGTCTCAACAAAATGAATGGCAAACCCATTAGCCAAAAAAGATAGGGGAAAGCATATGAATGGGGGAGGCAACCCGCAAAAAGATACGATGAAAAGCAAAATAAAATGAGAAAGAAAGGATAATGGCATAATGCCACTTGGCGTTCACATTAATGTGTTGCTCCTACTAACCCAGTTGGCTAGTCCCACGCTTCTAATTCATGGCACTTGCAAGTTAGTACTCATTAGTTTAGTACAATCCCCGTGAGAGGCTAAGGCCCGAAACAGAGTTGTCTTTACATTGGCCACGTGGCAATCGGTCACTGATTGACTTCATCACCATTACTTGCAATCTTGCATGCGTTACTTTACCTCGTCCCCACTAAAACAATTAAAAATAATATTAGAAACAAAACCAAACAAAATTCTCTTCTTTTTTTTATGTACTTATTTGTCTGTCCCGTCAGTCCAACACTTCTGAAGACCTAAACTTCTTTAGTTGGTCTATGAGTTTTGAAAAATAATAATTCAACCAAAATTATTTTAAAATAAATAAATATAAATTTATACTTGAATTTTAATAAATTAAAATTATTAAATCTTTTAAATCAAGTAAAAATAAATACATCACCACTCGTTTTAAAAATAATCTCATTTAAAAGTAATCTTAACATTAATTATTTTTTTCTTTGACTCTTACTAAAGAGTGGCATAAAATCACCGCATTCCGTTGCTTGATTGGGGATTCAACTAATGAATTGATTTTGCAAAACTTTATAATTAACTCAAATAATATTATACATGTAATATATCAAAATTATAATATTTTTATTGTATTTAGGAAAAATGAAACGTACATCTTATTTTAAAGTGTATTGGAGTGAAAAGAAGAAAAATATAAGAAGAAAAAAAATAAAAAGAAAAAATAACATATGTGATAAATAATGTGATGAGAATGAAAATAAAAATAATAATAATAAAGTAAAAAAGAGATATGAAAGAAAAAATTAATGTATGTTTATAAGGATTGATGCATTTATGAGTCTTGTTATACAATACGAATAAAATTTGTATAAAAGCAATGCAAAAATGTGGTGACTGTTTTTCATTAGTAAAATCAGAAACGGTAAGTTAACGCGAAAGATTAAAAAATATATATATATGCTCAAAATAACACTGTTCCCAACCCAACCGAGGAGCTGAAGATTCACCATCGCATGTTTTGCAGTTTTAGATACAATATATACTGAAGACCAAAAAGAAAACGATACGATATATTTTATTGATTATTAATGATTTTGAGTTTGTTCTTTACTTTCTTTTGATATATTTTAACATCTTTTAGTAATTGTTTTCTCATTTTTTAATCAATTTTATATGATGTCTTCGCTGCAAAATCTATGTATTTATTATTTCTAAATATGGTAACAGAGAAAATAGTACTGATAAATACTTCTTTTTTGTTGCACAATAATTAATAATTACACCACCTCTTATTCACTGAAGAAAAGTATTTTTTAATTAGCATGCAAAAATTTATTTGCGTATACATGTATTTATGTATATAATCTAATGATTATTGAATAGACTCTCCTCATAATTTTGTATGGGTGAGATGTTCTTTATGGAAGAAAAATAAACTATCCACTATTTCAATCGTTGTAGCTTTCCTCGTATTCTTGGCCTCAGCCAGTCATCTACTCATCTTTATGCCACAGACAACAAATTGGGATCCTCTCTTGCCAAATCCACTTGCAACCAAATCACCATGCAACCAATATCATGCAATATCTTAGCCCTTTATTGAAAGCAAAGAAGAGAGAGAATATAACGAATAATTTTGAATGGTTCTAATTTTAGCTGCAGATAAAATTTTGATGGAAGTGTAAGAGAGTCTACACAAACTACACCCGCCTAATGAAAAGGAGAGATCCATATAAAGGTTAAAAAAAGAGTGATAATGTATAAATATTTTTATACATCAAACATTCTATCAATAACTATAATTTTTTTATCTCTTTTTGTATGATATTTACATTTTACTCTACTCTTTGATCTCGTTTACTCTCTAGACTCTAGGTGTTAAATAGAATTTAGTGTCCACTAATTTTTTTTCAAAAAGAAATTACAACTCCCTTGTTTCTATTTAACCATAAATAATTAATAAAATATAATTGTCTCTATTTCTCATATTTTGTATTTTGCATATATAAGTATATTAAAAAATTCTCTCAAGATCAAAAAATAATACAAATTGTCTCACTTTAATTATTAAAAAAATCTAAAAAAATTATGACAATATCTCACTGCTGGTACCCTCATTCATTTGCTTGTATAACGTTAAAACCAATAACGGATCGGATGAAGTTACCATTAAAGCCAGTTTCAAAGGAAAGCCTCAGCTACGAGTAACGGAATCAAACAACTCGCAAGTTCTTATTGCACCCAAAAAAGCGCTTGTCCCACTGAATATATATATCCAATAAATCATATCCGTCCTCCGGTGATATAGTAAATGAGTAAATATTATGCCCATCTCAGTAAGCTTAAATTAAGATTTAAGCTTAATGGGGACCATTTGACTCATGCCACCACCATTAAGAAATAAAATTATATTATTTATATAAATATAATACCATTTTATCTCCCTATCACGTTAACTATCTTATCTCACTCTCTTTTCATTTCTAATCCCTCTATTGTATGAAAAAATTATACGAACGTATCCTACAAATATAATTTATCTAAGAAATATACTAAGAACTGTAATCAAAGTTAGGCAGGATAAGATCCTCACCTGCAGGCATATTATCAAAGGACAGAAGACATTGGCATCAAAAAGGTTCTTTTAAGAAAAGATAAGCAACATGACATGCCCAAACACAAAAGTATATTGGGATTCACCCCACGAGTTCATATCCTCCTCAAAAGCCATATATCCCATTGTTGTTATAAAAGTGTAGCTTAGTCATAGATTCCAATATTTATATTTATATTTAGTAAACTAACAATATTATAAGTAGGCAAAGTCCAAATTCCGAAAGACGATAAGTTAAAAATAAAAAAACACCGGAAACGAAGGTTGCGTTTGGGTGGGAAGGGATCTGAAAAGCCACATCCATTTACGAAAATGCTAATTCGTAACAACAAAAGGCGGGGAGAAATGGATATTCCTTCAACTTAGCAAAACAAAAATTCACATATACCACATTCTCTCCATTCAACTCGTTATCCTAACTAGACAATATATTTTGAGAAAGTATACGCACAATTAGAGAGAGAGAGAGAGAGAGAGGTAAAACCGAAAAAGAAAGAAAAAGACAAGAGAACCAAAAAGGCGAGGTGGACGTTGACTAGTTAGACCTCTCTTGGGTCAACAAAAATGGACATGCCGGGTGGAGACTTGGTCCAGTCACCCAGGGAACCATCACTGTAATCTTCGCCCAACCTCTTCATACACCATAAATCTTCCTCACACGACAGCATCTTCCAGTGGGGTATCCCGCACCGCAAGGGCTCGTTTGGGGACACCTCGGTGGCCACCACCCTGCACCCTTTGTCCATGGCGAGGTTGTGCGCGAACCCACACAGGGCCTTCACCATCTTCACGGCCTCTGGGCCTTCCCCTCCCAGCCCGTACATGAAGTGAAACCCGAACGGCCTGAACAAATCCGGGATCGACGGTAACCGCAGCCACGGCAGGGCCCGGTCCACCACCCGCGTCGTCTTCGCTAGCGTGCGCTTCACGCGCGACGCGCCACGCACCTCGAGCGTGAACACCTCCTTCGAGTTCCACACGCTGGCCAGGGCCCAAGAGCGCGGTGGGTCCGACAGGAAAAGATCTGGGCCGGGCCATGTCTCGGCCCTGTAGGACCCGCGCGGGACGGCCAGGAAGGTGCCCAGGCTGAGCTTGTTGTTGAGAACGGAGTCAATGTCGCGCGGGAAGAACTCCGTCGTGGCGAAGCGGCGACGGTAGAGAACCTCGGCGTCGGAAGGGGAAAGGTTAATGATGGTGACCTTTGGGGACACCCTGGCTCGGTGGGCGAAAACGGGGTTGACAAGGACGGACGGAGTACGGAACCTTGAATACCCGCATTTGTCGGTGAAGAGTTTAACGGACGCTAAATTGTCGTTTTCCGTTGCCATGTAGGAGTACTCAGCGCCATTATCTCTAAACCACGCCTCCATTCTCTGCACTAGCTTCGACCCTATTCCCATTCTCCTGCATGTCCAAAAACAAATCATTAACACCTCATCAGCAACAGCATTTACTCTCCGTTACGTTATTCATCGAACAAGATCCTAATCCTACCGTTGATTAGGAGAAACACGAAGGCCTAATATGTAGGCGACTCTGGTGTACACTGGGACGTGTTTCGCGTTAGTGTCGTGTTTTCCGTTTCTGGAGAGCCTTTTCCCGCATGCGACGGTTTTTATGCAACCTCTTATCATTCCCACTATCTCTTCGCCAATCTCCGCCACCTGTTCAACCCACAGGCAACATAGTTATATACAATATGCTCCTATGGTCACTTTGTGATTGTTTAATTATATCTCATTAAGTGGAGAGTGAAAAAGTTGGTCACAGAAGGATGTGGCACAAAAATATATATGCGTACATATGTAGACATTGATTAAAGGTTGTTAACTTAATATATACCAGCATGAGAAAAGCAGGCGAATTGCGGACCCTGCAAATTGGGTCACCGAGCATGTCGGTGAAGAGAGAAAGCTTGCCACTGGGTCCAACTTCACATATCCTTTCAACGGCTTCTACTCTCTCTCTGTCTTTATTCGGGACGAACACTCTCACAATCACCGTAGGCGTTAGCTCCTCACCCATGTGGTAGAAAAGAAGAGAAGATGAATAGCAAAGAAACTGCGAGGAACTATAGGGAGCGAGGGGTACAGTTTTATAGATGGGAGAGGATTCTGAGAGTGAGCAAATCGCAGCTTTTTCAAGACTGGTTAACGTGTGCACTGTGCTATAAGCAAGAAACCTAAGCTATCAAGGCTTCGAAATTTGAGACTCGAAGCAGAGGCTGTGTCAATAGATATCGCACGAATTTGGAAAATTAGATTACATAGCGATGTCGATATACATATATAAATAATAACCAAGAGGAAATAGGGAGCGAAGACAATAAAGAAAAAGAAGGGAGCTGTTAATTGAGATATTTCTGCTTCTATTCTTCCGTAGTTCTAATCGCAGAGGTACAAGTTGTGGGCTTTAAATACTGAACTTTCGAGCTCTTCTTACTTGATGTTTTTTAATTTTTTCAATATAGTAGTATTTTTTTAGTTTCTCTCTCTAGAATCTACCACTTCCTTTTGCTTTCGCTTCGAATTTTATATAACTTTAAAATAATTCTGAATATGTCTTTATCTATTCTCCCTTCCGTCCATCTGTTCGTTATTTGTTTATCTCCACGACTCTCTTTTTTTCTTTGGAATTGGACTTTAAATTTATTTTTCTCCCTCTACGACTGGTACTGGTGATAATAATGACGGAAAACAAATAAAATTATGAAAATCAATCAATATTCATTGCGAAAGTGTGAAAGGCAGGGGAAGGGGCAAGGGGATGAGGAAGTGGCGGCTATGGCTGCGCAGTATTGTGGAGACGTTCCTCTTAATTGAATTTTTAATCATTTATTTTATACGGAAGGACGCGTTGCCATCATGACCCCATTTGTAATCATTACCATTAATACTACTCTCTTTCTTTTTTCTTTCTTTTTTGATAAATACTACTATCTTTCCCCTACTACCTTAGCCCCATAATGTGTATGCATCTAGTATAATGTAGAATGAGATGCACATGCACATTTCATGTGGGATGGAATCTATATATCTATCTTGTATTTGCCATTAATTTCAAATTTGTCACCACGTGTGTTATTTACTGTGTTATCATGGATGATATATACTAGTAATATGTTGTGAACTGTTTGCATGCAAAGGATTTTAGCTAGCTTTAGGATAAGAATGTGTTATTCCCTTTCTACCCAATAATTGGATAAAGGCATAAAGCCGTAAAATCATAATGGAAATGAAACGGGTGCTGTAAAAAAGCAGCATGGCGAATTGATATTTATCTGCTTTATTCATTTATTTAATTTAATTTAATTGTTGTTTCAGTGTTGACACTGCTGACTAGTGACTAATGAGCTGCAAAAGCGGATCTTTTTAGCTGCTACTGCTAGCGTTGATTTGTCGAGGGTGATGATCTTCACCGTTGGCATTATTATCCTCTGCTTCTAATTGACGGCTAGGATCACTTTGTTCACTGACAGCTAAGATTTTCAGTACTTTTATCACGCTGATTAAAGCCTATGAGAGAGAAGTTTCGCTGCCCTGCGACGGCCTACTGATTTTGATGCTCAGCTCATCCTGGGCTTTTGCTACTTAGTCTACTATACCGAAGCGAATTAAAAAATTACTAATAAATAAAATAAATGCTATATCTTTTAATTTTTTTTATTTTAATTTTTTTAATTATTTTTAAAATAATGATTAAAGAGATCATCATTATCATTATTATTATTTTTATAAGATTTGTTTATGTTATGGTTATAGGTACATAATAAATAATTTTTTTTATTAAAATATATATTTTGTTAAAAACATAATTATAATATTCAACATTTATATTTTAAAATTTATTAACAAATGTATTAAAGATATTAATGAAGAAATTAATAAATGAAAAAATTATTTAAAATTACGATGTAATTATAATAAAAATTATAGTAATAATGTATAATATTTTTATAAATTAAAAACTTTTATTTTTATTTCTTGATTAATACTTCAGATACACTTATACTACATATTTTTATTTTTAAAATATTTAATATCTTTACATGATGCTCTTGTTATTATTTGAATCCGAATCTTCTGCAGTCTTTCCAACAAGGCTTCTTTCCATCTCAAATCTCAACCATCCATCACATTATCTTTTATCTTTATTTATTGTGTTTAACGGTTGAAATCTTGCTGAATGGTGACAGACAAAAATTAGCTAGAGAGGATTCCTGTGTTTATTATCCCCATTCTACCCCAAGATGAGAATGAAAGCATCAAACACCAACCCTTGTCTTGACAAATCACAAGACAGTTTCAGATTTAAAAACCAATAATCCAAGCACCTGCGTCACCAGTGATAGATTGGCATACGTGTAAGTACTGTGGCTTAATGGTAGAGCCAGCCCCGGGAGTTTATTTTGCACGCAGAAAACCGTTTTGATAATGATTGGTCATTGAAGGAAGAGGGTACGTCACTAAAATTTTGGGTTATAATTAATAATTAATTAGTTTAATTACACATTTTATCACCAATCTTTATGATTTCACGAATTTTGTTATCCAACTATTTTAATTATATATTTTACCACCTAATTTTCAAATTTTTTCACACTTTGTCACTTAATTGTTTTAGTTACACATTTTGCTGCTCAACTTTCAAATTTTCACACATTTTACCACCTCCATTAATTGATAGCTGATGTAACAATTTTGACCGCTGACGTGACAGGTTAACTGCTTAAGTGGCAAGTTAACTGTTGATTGTCACTTCAACAGTCAACTAAGGGGGTGACAAAATACACAAAATTTTGAAAGTCAAATACAAAATATGCAATTAAAATAGTTAGGTAGCAAAATTTGTAAAATCATGAAAGATGGGTGGCAAAATGTGCAATTGAGTCTAATTAATTACTCAATCATTTTCCCTTAAATACACATTGATATTGGGTAACTGCTACATTAAGTACTAGTGGGGTATAAGAAATCGAAGGGTTCATTTTTATTTGTTTTTCAAACGATGATATTTGGACACTTCAATGATGTAAGTATTTAATTAATAACTTTTATTTTTCTTTACTTTTTTTGTTTATATTATATCACCAATTATATCAATTAATTATTTTTCTTTTTTGCTTATCTTCTTAGGTATCTATACCCATGAAATGTCTACCAATCTTTCTTTTCCTTTTTTCTTCCTTATTTCTATAATAATCTAGTAAAAAATAATTTATATACATCGTTAAAGTAAAATATTAAATAAAATTTAATTATCTTATCACATCATTAATATGATGTGATGATAAATTTATTTATTTTTTGTTTGCATCTAAGATATCTCTCAACCGATAGTCAGAGATTGATTCTTTTAAAGGCGTAGAGTTCATTTGATTCTTTTAGAGGCGTAGAGATCATCGAAATAGGTTATGCATCTCCCTAAAAAGTCTTTTTCATTCACATGGCCAGGAATTGAACCCCTGACAACATACTTAAGAAACACATATCTATTAATTGTGCCAAACCTTGTTGGTAATAATTGTTTTTATTAAATATTGATATAAAAATACCTAAAAATTTATAAAAATCAAACTCATTATAAATATATTTCCAAATGGACTCAATATTATTGATCATAATTAACAAAAAACTTGTATTTAAGCAATAAAAGTATTAGGGTTTGCTTGAATAAATTTCTTCATAAGTATTTTTAGGAGAAGAAAATAAGAAAATAAAACGAATTAGGCTCCTCTCATAAGCTAAAATCAACTTATACACTTTAATTTAAAAAAAAAAATTGAATGAAAAGAGATTTCATAAAAGTTAAATACATAAGTTGATTTTAACTTATGAAAGAAATTTAATTCATTTTATCTTTTTATTTGTTTTCCTATAAGTACTTATAGAAAAGTTCATCCACATAAAACTTTAAGACAGATGAATTTAAGAAGTAAAATTAATTTATTGACGAGTAAAGTGGACAAGAAACTGAGGAGGGTGACGAAGTCATCTAAATTATACACTATTTTATTTTAAATTTTAAATAACTAAGATCATGACATATTTTAAATTATATCAAATATCCTACTAAAGAGTATCGTACACACACTAATGAAGGAATATTTAATATTTATTTTTTAAATAATTTAATTACTTAAGAAATACGCTACCATTTCCTTTTGATTGATCTTTTAACAAATTTTTATTTCATTTTAATTGTCATTTTATAACACTAATGAATAACTTTTTTTCTAGGTACGCCTTTAATAATTAATTAAGGTGTATTTTTAAACAATGTGAGAAAAATAATTAATATGAAAGGTAAGAAATATAATAAAAAATTAGTCAATAATTTTTAGAAAAACTGAAATATTAACTATATATTGTAGTTTCTGTTTTACAATCTTAAACCGCAATAATTAAAGAACGAACATAGTAAGTATTAAATAATAAATAATGCTAACAAGTATCTTTCGGACATTAATTTAAAAAATAAAAGTGAACATTTTTTTATGAAAAAATATTATTAATACACTTTCAGTGTTACTTTTAATGCACACTTGTTATAATTCATAATGAAAATTTTATATTTATTAATTTCTTAATTAATATTTTTAAGACATTCGTTGATAAAACATTTAAATAATTTATTTAATACTTTATATTTTTATTATCTTCACACGTGTGTGTATATATATAGAGGGGGGGGGGGGGGGGGGGGGGTCAATAAACGATCGTTCTAATTAAGTTCATAACTTATTTATAAACGATCATAAGTTTAAACAATTTTGCTATCATTGTAATTAAAAATGATGAATTTCTACAGTCCACATTGTCAAAATTGATTCTTCATTCAAAGAAGTGAAAGAACATTGTCACCAGTAAATAATTACTTCAAGCTATATGTATGTAATTCATTTATGTAAAGTCTTGAATTTAAATTTTGTATATAATTTTTCTACAAAAAGAAACAATTCCACTGTATCATAGATTTTTTTATTTTTTTTAAATTATTCTTCGTAGAAGATACTAATGATTTAGATTGGAAATGACAAAAAAATCCATAGTCACAAATACTCACAGATAATAAATGTTACAGTTTAAATTTAGATAGCTTAGCAAATATCCATAGAAAAAATTTATGAACGAGTAGTAAGATAAGCATGCATCTATGTATTCGCAATTTAAAATTTCTTTAATGCATCTAACTATTTATAAAGTATGTTGTCATAAATTATTTTTAATAAAAATATGTTTCAAATTTGTTTACTTTTAGTATAAATATGTGTTTTGTAATTGTTTACTTCTTATTTTATTTATTTTATTTTATTTTATTGTTTTTTTTTATTTCTAAATTTTAACAAATACTTATGGATACACATAAATACATACATACATTTATAAAATTTGTAAATATTAGCTTAACATATACCCTCATGGGTATGGAACAAGTAAAGAACAAATTTTCTTTTAGCAGGACAAGTGGGAGAAGATTGTTGCCTGTGTTTGTCCTATTTTTGTCCTATTATCATCTCTAATTTAAATGAGAATATTTCAAGCAAAATAATCATCATTTTATAAAGAGAAAATAAAATATGTATTGTTAGTATAATTTTTTTTTTACATTGACATCTAATAAAATTTAACCATTTAGTTACATTAGATTAAATATTAAAAAATATTTTAAATTCAAAAAAAACTTTTAAAAAAATGTTAACCAAACTCTCTTTTTTTTTATTACTTTCCTCTACTCTACCATCACAGTGTAAGATATAAGAGCAAGATAAGTTATAACCTTATATAATATTTATTGCACACTAGATAACAAACATGATAATGGTATGATAAAATATAAACAATGCTCAAATGATAAAATTACTCTTTCGTTAAATCCACCCTATATATTAAATGAGAATAAGCTATATTGAATGAGAACGTTTTTAGCTGCTATTCTTTAACAATAGTGTTTTTAGTTATCGTTCTTCAATGAGAGCGTTTATAGGGATTTTTTAACCTCTTATCGCTTTCAATCTATCATTTTTAATATCTTTAGTTCTAAATTGAATTTTAATATTTTTTAAAATAAAATTTCAATAATTAAAAATCAACATTGTATTATAATAATTGTTTATTATAAATTTAAAATCTATTTTATATGTTCAAAAATATTTATTTATTACAAATTTTAATTATAATATAATTTATATATTTAGAAGCATTTATTTATTATAAATTCAAGTCATATAAAATAAATGTTTATTTTGTGCAATGCAAAGGTTAAAATACTAGTATATATAAATTTCTAAAAGTAAATTTTAATTTAATTTTTACAAAAAATATAATTTTTACTAAAATATACAATATTATTTCTTATTTATGTATTTACTTTCTTAAAATTATTAAAAAATATAATATTTTTAAAATTATAATTATTATTTGAATAGTTTTCTTTAAAAATATTGAATATTAATTAATTATTTTTTAATACTTTAATTAATAATATACTTTAAATTAACATTTCAAAATTATTATTATTATTATATATCATCATATGTTATATATAAATTTTATATATTTTTTATAATAATATTATATTTGTTTATATAATTATATGTTATTATATATAATATTTATTATAATATATATAATATTATTTCTAATATGTTGAATATTATAACGAGTATTATATATAGAGAGAGAGACTTATCATATTCTATTATTTCCTAACCTAGCTCCCCTCAAAATAAGAAATACAATAGAACGATATGATAAGATAACATTATCATATCTTATTGAAGCAACAAGCAACATATTACAATAAGATAGGATAGTAATCCTATCCTATACTGTCATTATTTTCATCTACCCTCGTCTTTCTCACTTTCTTGTCTCAAAATTTTAACCCTCATTTTTTGGATTACCTTCCTTCGTCCAACTCTCCTATATCAAAATTGAACCCCTCCCCCCGCGCCCCCCCCCCCCCCCCCTTCTTTTGGTTACTTTTGTCTCCACACTTCTAACTACTCTCCTTCTCACCACTCCTCCATTTCACAACCCACATCCTCCATTTTTTCGACCACCCTCCTCTGTCCCATTCTTTCATCTCAAAATCTCAACTCTCATTTTTTTTTTACCACTCTCCTCTGTCCCACTTCCTCATCTTAAAACCTCAACTCTCATTTTTTTGTCACCTTCTTCTGCCCCATTCCCTATCTTAAAACTCAAATCTCCTTTTTTATGGCCACTTTCCTCAACCTCACTTCTTCAACTCAAAACCCAACCTTCCCCATTTTTAGATTTTTTATTTATTTTTGAGTCAATTAATAAATATGGTTTGAGGTGGTAAAATAAAAAAATAATTGGCTGTCGATATAAAACAATTTTCCATTGATAATACATAAGAACTAAACTCTTTTAATTATACACTAGTATTTTAGCCTGTACATTGCACAGGATAAATGTTTATTTTATATAATTAAAATTTATAATAAATAAATACTTTTAAATATATAAATTATATTATAATTAAAAATTATAATAAATAAATATTTTAGAACATATAAATTATATTTTAGATTTATGATAAATATTTTATATTGTGATACAATATTTATTTTTATTATTGATAACTTAAAAAAAATATTGAAATTCAAGTTAAAACTAAAGATATTGAAAGAGATAAGAAATTAAGAAAAATTTCTAAAAATGCTCTCATTAAAGAATGACATTTAAAAACACTCTCATTCAATATAGTTATTCTAATTTTATATAGAGAGGAATATCATATGCATGTTAGGAACATATTTGAATTTTAAAGATAATATATATATATATATATATATATATATATAGGGGGCATATACTATGAGAATGGCTTTTTTAAGCGGCGATGGCAACAATGATAATGGCAGTGGCGACTACGGTCATGACAATCATGGTGGTGATGACAACGGTGGTCATATTGGTGGTGGTGATATGTTAATACCATGATCGTTGTTGTCATCGCCATAACAGTCGTTGGTCATGGTGGTGGCGGCAACAACATAATTGAGGCATTTAAGGACATGATAATTGAGATGTTTAAGAGATTTGATTCTTGTTTGGTAAAACTTTTAGAGATTTGATGATTAGACGAGGTTTAAGTTTGAAATCTTAAGTATTTTAATCTAAACCTTCTATTTTAATTTAACGGTTGAGATTGATGATTCTCATTCTCACAATTGATATTAAAAGCATAAAAAATATACCAGATGCATGTTAGGAGAGTAAAGTCCATCTCTTCATGAAATGAGAATATTCAAATGAAAGCAAATGTGAGGGAGAGTGGAGGTATGAAAAAGCATGTAGTTTTGCACATTTACATATACAAAGGAATATCCTGCTTTCTAATTATTTGAATTAATATTGATTATTATATTTAAAATTTCATTATCAATGTATATATATTTAGATGGTAAAATTAAGGGATTATTTGATTTGACAAAATAATTTCCAATTTTACTTTTAATTATAAAAATGATATTTTATTTTTATTTATTTTTTATTTTAAAAATTATATAAAAACTGTAACAGTAAAAATGAAAATAAAAGAAAATAAAATTTTTTTTTATTATTTCTTATATAAATTTTTTAAAATAATAAATAAAATAAAATAAAAATAAAGTTAAATTTTTGTAGCTAAAAAATAGAATAGAAAAAGAAAAAAAAAACTCAAACTATCCATATGTCTTTTTTTTTTGTTTTTGCGCAGTATCCATATGTCTAACAAAAAGCTATCCTGCTGGAACTGTAATCCCTAATTTTAAAATTTTTCCTGGCTCTATCACATTGCGCATTATTTTTGTCACATTGTTTTTTATATTATTTGATTGCGCGGAAAAACAAAACTTGGTTAGTCTGTCATGCAATTTTCTTCAATATCTTATGCTTTCTCTGTCAGGAAAAAGGATGAGCAAAACTTCATTATTTCCTGCAAACTCGACAGATTGTCTTTAGGCTTGCGGGTAATTTGAAAGCGTTTATATAAAGTTAAATAAAAGTTAAATTATTTGATTCCCGTGTCTAGCCTTTTCTTCTACACCGTGTAGGGGGACGAATTGAAGTAAAACAAACGCATAAATGATCCTCAATCCATATCATGGCGATAAACTGATAATGTACAACTTTCTACTTACACAGTGGAGGAGAATATTCATCCAACAAGAATGAAAAAAATAAATAAATCATAGGTCATATCAACTGCTTCCGGCCACTAATTTATGTAAAAGAAATATTCCGTAATATATAATTGCTGTTGATAATAACTAATGATAATGACAATAGCCATACGTAATGCGAGAACAATATACGAAAATAGCAACAAAATAGTGCCATTCTTCAATAAGGGTAAACTTGCGATATAAACAATCACGAAAAAAAATAGAGCGTTTATTTATTTTAATATAAGAAAATAAAAAATATACTTTTTAATATAAATTTATAATTGAAAATAATTTAAACCACATTTTAATTTATTTTTTTAATTTTAGGTGCGAATTATCTATCGACTTTTGTTGATGACTAATATTCGTTAAAAAACCTGATCATCTTTAATATGATCTTTCTTCTCAATTACTTTTTTTTTTTATTCATAAGACTCAAACTTGAAACATTACTTAAGAGATTTGAATCCAATTTCATTCGAACCAACGTAATGTTGGTATACTTTAATTATGTTTAATAATTAAAATTAATTTTATCAAAATTATTTGACTTAATTACGTTTTGTGCCACCTAATTTTTATTATTTTACAGATTTTGTCACAATATATTTTTTCTCTCACATTTTGCCATCATATTTTTGTAATCTTGTGAATTTTACCCAACCGTCAATTGTCCATTAAATGACAAACAAAGTGACGATGTGTCAATAATGAGTTGGTATTAAACATCTATTATGTTAACTTGTTTTTAAAAAAAAACATTTTCCTAAAAAAATAAAGATTATTTGAAAAAAATATCGAGTCTATGTTTCGTGTAGCTTTTAGGGAGTTTTGTTTTTTAAACAATTTTTATTTTTTAGAAAACATTTAAAAAAAAAAAATTGGCGTGAATGTTTAATGGCAACTCATCATTGATACGTCATTATTCTGTTTGTTATTTAACAAGTAGTTAATGATTGGGCAAAATTTGAAAAATTTTAAAAATAGAGTGGCAAAATATGAGAAGAAAAAACGTGGTGACAAAATCTACAAAATGATGAAACTTGGGTGTCATCAAGTACAATTAAGCCAATTTATTTTTATTTAATTCCAAAGCAAACTAAACTTTTATTAGGTTATATCATGACAAAAAAGTGTACATCACTGCTTCGTTTGCTTCACCGGAAGACAAAAAAAGAAAAGAAAAAAAAAAGAGGAACGATTATGGTGATAAAAGGTAAATTTGAGTTTTTTTATTAAACTAGCATGATTTACTTTTAAAATTATAAAATTAGTATAATTTTTTAAAATCAATTGTACTTTAATCCACTAGAGTCGGCCTAATAGTGGGAGATTGAAATAGTATACATGAGATTATATATTCTAATCTTAGTGCAATCATTGTACACCAAAAAAATTAATTGTACTTCATGAATACAATTTTCTTTTATTCTTTTTTATGTAAATAATGTTTGTGACAATCTACAACTACTATAAATATTTGTGATGGTCTACAATCGTAAGAAATTGTTGTTATAAACTTCTACAAATTGTTTGCTCAAAAAAATAAAAGGAAGTTGCACTCATAAAATTCATCTTTCCCCATATTAATATTTTTTAAAAAATTACAGTAATTGGATAATTTAGATAAATAAATTACACGTTAAAAAGTCGGTGAACTTGAATGGTTTGGAAGACCATAAAAAACCGAAAGGGAAAGAATAAATCAATAAAATGAGAAATGATATTTGTATAATAAATTATATAACAGTTTGTACAATAATATTTTTTTATGTTTATCTTTCTCTTACATATCATTTATTAGATTTCATAATAACAAAGAAAAATAGACATAAAAAATAAGAATCTAATGGTCATACACTGATAGTGTAAAGTAGTTTTATACTGTTATTCAATTACAAATTATCATTTATTGTAAGTTTGCTGACTTTTATAATAAATACTTTAAAAGTTATATTAATGGTAATTTCTGATTAGATAATAGTATAAAACTTTTTATACTGATAATGAATTATCATTAAACTCAAAAAATATTATTGTATAAATTATTATATATGTATTATATATCATAAAAAAAAAAAGACATGTGGGCCCTACCAATACTTTTTCTTCGCAGAACTGTGAAGAAAACAGAAGAATTGGATGTCTCACCTCTTAAAATACAATTTTACTCTCCCAATGTGTCTCTATTGTCGTTTCATGTTCGTCTTACCAGCAAAACCGACACTGTCCGCTGAACCTCCACGCTGGTTCAATCCTTGTGCGGCAGCGTTCAAGTTCTATAGGTAACATAATAAAATATTGGCAACATAATAAAATAGCAACTCAGGTATTAAATTTTTATATTTTGAATGCAGCTGAGCATAAAGAAATAGATTAAAATATATTAATTTTAAATGCCATATGATAGAAGAAAGTGCATATATATACATAATAATTTTTATTAAGTTCTATAGGCAAATATATTAAAATGATGTGACTTTTAATAATTTATAGTACATAAATAAATTATTTACATCAATTGTTATAAAGGATAAAATAATAATTTTATATTTGAATAAACAAAGGAAAATTTTCATTTTTCCTCTTTCTTTCTCTTAATTCCAATGACTTAAAAAAATTATTTCTTTATTCAACTAATTTAAAATTTTATTTTTATTAATTTTTTTCTTCTTTCTTTCCTTTTTTTTTTTGTTCAAACACAATGAAAAAGACAAGAAATAGTTTATTATAGAGTGAATCATCAATTTAGATCTTGAAATTATAATGAACGATCAAATTGATCCCTAAAATTAATAAAATGTTAGAATAGTTCCTGAAAATTTACATTGTTAATCAATTTAGTACCTAAAATTGTAATAAACGATCAAATTATCCCCTGAAATAAATAAAATGGCAAAATAATCTCTGAAATTGTAAATTATCAATTAATTTAATTCCTGAAATTATAATGGTCAATTAAATTGGTCTCTAAAATTAAAAAAGCTTAATTTCAATTTTTGTCTCCTAACTTTTAAAATTTAGAAAATTTTGCCATACATTTTTTTTTTATGCATTTAGACCCTAAACTTAAAAAGGTAAAACCATTGGATGTGAGATTTGAACTCATAACCCCTTCCTTGTCCACAAACACCAAAAGCAACTAAGTCATTCGACTTGTTCAGTTTTTATATATAAAGTATTTTATTGTATACAAAAAATACTTTATATATATCATTTTACATTTGTTAATTATACTTTTGGTTTCCCAAGTGTATGTTTAAATTTATTAAATAAAAAATATTAAAAGTTAAGATGATAAATTTATTTATTAAATATTTTTATTTTAATCATAACCTTTATATATTATATACATTTATTTATTAAATTGTACAAAATTATTTATTAGTTAAATTATACAATCTTATACATTTATTTATTAAATATTTTTATTTTTGAATTATTACCCTACAAATAAAAGTGTGGAAGATGTTTAAATAAATTTTAAATAATAAATAAATTTATATAAATGAATAAATAAATTTATATAATTTGTAAATTTATACAATTAAAATTAATAAAAAACTATTTAATAAATAAATTTATTATCTTAACTTCTAATATTTTTTCATACAAATATAAACATACAGTTAGGAAATCAAAAAGTGCAAGTAACAAATGTAGTAATGATATATATAATATACTTTTTATCTGTAAACTAGATAAGTCAAAATGACTTAGTGACTTTGGTGGTAGTGGAGATAAAGGGTGTCAAGGGTTTAAATTCTACTTCTAACATTTTTTCATCTTTTCTAAACACTTAATTGCACTTCATGGGAAAAATGAAAATTTAAAAGTAGAGGACAAAAAGTTCAATTAAGTATTTTCTAAACAATACATTACCTTGCCACATCAGCGATAGTGTCAGTAGCCAAGTCAGTGTCACATGTATTGCCACGTCAACCATCAAGATTACCACATCACGAATGATCAATTAACGTTAGGATATGTAAAATATAATGTAACTTTAGGGGCATAGTTCATGAAATTTTGAAAGTTAGGGAACAAAAAATGTAATTAAGTTTTTTTCTTAATTTTAGGAATTAACTTGATCGACCATTGCAATTTCAGGAATTATTTTTCCATTTTACTTATTTCAAGGACCAATTTAACCGTCTATTACAATTTCAATGACTAAATTAATTGATAATGTATAATTCCAAGAACCATTTTGCTATGTTATTAATTTTAGAAACTAATTTGACCAACAATTACAATTTTCAAAGACAAAATTAGTAATTCACTAGTATATTATAATTAGGACTATAAAATAACAATCCAATAACTAAATACACTGATTGTAACATTGAAATCCTCATAAGATTGAATTAATCTCAAGTTATTTACATTACCTGTCTTGCTATACCTAGGCAAGGAAACTGCACATCTGCACCCACACTTGTGGGCACTTGCCCGATCCTTTTCCAATTTTGACAGTTTCCCTTGCTTTGACCAAGGTTAGGGTCGAATTTTTTTTGAATGTCAAAGTCGAGGACGGGGGTGTTGATACTCACCCTACCCCTGAACTAGCCCGCTAATAAAAATTAAAAAATTGTTTTTATATATGTTTAAACGTACGTGCTTGTTGAAAGTCTCTTGGTTTCAATTTTGAATTCCCATCTTTCTCTCTGTTGATTCCACTGACTTCCTATGCGTGCTTCTTTTCTCGTTCTAATTCCTTGAAATTAAATCACCTCACCAAAAGTGAATCTCATATCTTGTTGATTAGAATGGTGGATCTAATTGAAAACTCTTCTATTTTGGTAGAATACTGTTATTGCATCTGAAGGTTTTAGGGATAAACATGTATTTATAATTTGTTGGCTTAGAACCGTTAAATACAAAATGATGTTGTTATTACTCACCACTTTTCTTCTTCTTTGGGATTTCTTATGCATTATTGTAGTAGCTGTTATCAAATCACCTTCAGTTTATTCATTGTTACCACTCTTATTGTTCTTCTTCATATTTGCAGTCACTGTTGTCAAATAATCTAATAATCGTTTTTTTGAATTTGGGGGCGAGGACACCGGACCCCCACTAGAGACGAGGATTAGAGCTGTCAATAATTGGGCCAATTTGGCCTAGCCCGGCGAGCCAAACGACCTAGGGCAGGGTGACAGAATGCGAGCTTGAAAAGTACCTGGCCTATTTTGGCTCAATATTATTTTTTCTTAGTAAAATTTAAATAAAATCAGGGAAAAAGGCAAAATGGGCCAATTTTGGCCTAGTCTGAGCTAAAGAAAATACAGCCCATTAGGAATAAGGGTTAGGTTGGGCCACCCCGCTTCCCACCCTTTGGCTTGTTGGGCTAGGCCAGGGCTGCCTGTTTTAACACCTCTAACAGGGATGGGTATACATTTTTACCCTCGACAGGGATTAGGGATAGGGTAGAGTATTTTCTAGGGAGTTGGAATGAGGATAGAGAAGGCAAAACCCACCTCGTTGCCAAGCCTAGCTATATATGTGACTCTTTGTCTTATCAAATTTATCCTTGAAGTTGTCCTTTTTTTTTCTATTAATAAACTATAATTTATATTTATAATCTATAACTATTATAACAATGATAGCTATTTTTTAGACTCTTTTGCCCTTATAAGTTAAGAGCTGAAAAAGCTGAAAAATTATAAGTTAATTGATTGAATTGAAAGTGTTTGATAAGATTAGCTAATAGACTAGCTGATAAATGTAAAATGACATAAAAAGACATAGTTACTTAGTTTATTATTGAAAATGTTTGGTAAGATTAGCTAATAAACTAATTGATAAATGTAAAATGACATAAAAGACATATTTAGTTAGTTAATTGTGTGTGCATATGTATATATAACTTATCATCTTAAAAAGTAGAACAATAATTTTCTAATTTTGTATTATAAAGGAATGCTGAAGATTTGATGATTTTGCTTAATCTTCCTCAAATGCGACGATCTATTAGTTTTGAAAGCAATAAATAGTTGTAGTTGTTTTATTTTTTTGTTTTCTGTGACATGTTTCCTTCCTTTTTAAAAAAATAAAATTATAATTTAATTAAATAAACTTATATTGTTTTAAAATAATTTTTTAATATTTAATTAGGGGTAGCGTAGCGACAATTGATGAGTTAGTGGTGGGTGTCATGTGTGTGTGAATGTGAGAAAATAGGCATAAGGGTTTTGAAATTGGAAAAAAAAAAAGGTAAAAAGGGATTTCAAATAAATTAGTGAGAGTAAAAATAAAAAACACAAAGCAAAAAAAAAACTAGTAGCTTATAAGTTAACTTATTTTCACAAGCTAGTTGAAGTAGTTTATAAAAATAAGGTAGAAGCTACAAAAATAAACTCATATACCAAACAAGCTTATTTTGGTAAAACTAGCATATAAGCTAGTGGCTTACTAAACATACTCGTAAAAAAATCATTATACTAATCGCATATAAAGTCCAATTTTAAAATAACTATACATTCCTATTTCTAATTTCAAAATAATTGTACACCTCACTAACTAAATATAGAGACGCATGGTGATACCTACTTTCGTCTCCACATTATTGAACTACTTTGTCTCTTAACTAATATTATAAACTACACCATTATTATGTTTTAACTGTATACCAAAAAATACCCCACTAACAATATATAAAGTCCAATTTCAAAATCTAAAAAAATAAATAAATTTCAAAATAACTGTACACTCTTATTTCTTATTCAACCTCCATCTTTTCTCTCTTTTATTTTATTTTTATTTTTTTTAAATATAAAGAGGCACAGAGTGCATCTAAAAAAAGCCCATTTTCAAAATAACTCTACACTCTTATTTCTTATTTAATATCTATCATCTCTCTCTTTTATTTTATTTTTATTTCTTTGAAAAACTAAAGAGACACGGAAGTAAATTATAGCATATTTACTTGTGAGTGATTTGTGCTTTTTTATTATTATTATTCTCATCCAAACAATAACTTGTGTTATTTTATTCTTGTACGTTATTAAATCAAATTTAAATCATCATATACCATAATTATACATTTTTTAATTTTAAATCTTTTTTCCTTTTATTATGGATTTAAATTCTTAATTAAATGTCCGTTCAGAACTTGAGCTATTCATCGGTAATCAAGACCATTATCTATCATATTTGTTATTTTTTTTTATCTCTTAAATATTTCCTAAATTTCGTCTCTCTTTTTTTTTCCACTACATTACCTATTATATTTATTATTCTTTCTTTCTTCATTTCCTCTTCTCTCTCAAAATATATACATTTTTCAAAATGAAAAAAAATTCTATAGTTTATTTGGAAAAAAAATTCTTTTTTCCACAATTTACTTCAACAATTAATATTTGGGAATTATATATATTTATATGCGCAATAATAGTAATTTTATATTCAAATGATTAAAAAACAACTTAAGAATTTAATAAGATATTTGTCTTATATTAAAATTAATATTGGTCACGTAAAAATATTAATATTTATCTATTTATCTTTATTTAATATATAAATTAGATATATTATTTTTCCAATTTTTTAGCAATGAATTTTTTAAAAAAAATTATTTAAACAATAAGAAGTAAAAAGTGTTTGCATGCGTGATAAATATTTTGAAAGAAATCATACCATTTTTAACTAATTGATATAATTTTTTTTTATTGTAATATAACATTTCTACGTTTTATTATCATTAATCTTGTTTTTACAAACTATAGTGAAATATATTTGAATATTATTTGTTTAATTAAATTTTTGAAAGTTTAATTAATATTATATTAAATTTTGTATGCAATTAATAAACATATAAAAGATAAGATGTTGAATGGAAAATTTATATAGTATATATATATGACGAAATATTTTTTTAAATTTTAAATATTTAATTGAGATTGGATTATTTCACTAGATCTTAATTAAATTATATATTTATGAAAATTTAAATTTATTTAACTATCAATGTTTAAAAGTAATTATTAATAAGATATTACTTATAAATATAAATAACTCAAACGGATGATAAAGTAAAATATTTTTTAATTTAATAATCATATGAGTATGATATATTTTTTTTACAGTATGAATTGTAAAGATATGGGTATTATATTGTAAAAATTAATCAGAGAAAAGTTAATTTTGACTGTACTCATATAACTTTAAATATCACCAACAATTCAATATGTAAAAAGTTAATCATTTCACATTTGGATAACATTTATTTAATCTAATTTAATACACATTTTTTGTAATTTATGTATACTGTGCATAAGATAAATGATATTAATTAAACATTCTTAAATAATCTACTAGGATCGGCCTAGTATTGGAAGGTTGAGATAGTATGCACAATGTTATAAGTTTTAACCTTGGTGCGATCATTGTATACCAAAAAAATATTCATTCTTAAAAGCTTTTAAATGGTTTTAAAAAAATATTAAATAATTTATTGTTTAAAATATAATACGTAATTTCTTCTTCAATGAGAATCATGTGTTTATTCTCTTAACTTAGAGAAAAAAGGTCATGCACTGATAGTGTAAAGTAGTTTTACATTGTCATCTAATCACAAACTATCATTTATTGTAAGTTTGTTGACTTTTATAATAAACACTTTAAAAGTCATATCAATAGTGATTTCTAATTGATTGACAGTGTAAAATTTTTTACACTGACAGTGCATGACCATTAAACTCCTTAACTTATATACTTGATCTATAAGATAAAAAAAATATTAATAGTCTTGGTCTATAACGGAATTAAAAGTCACTTGATTTTTATTTATAACAAAAATTTAAAGATCTTGTTATAAATATATATCTTAAACACATGATATGAAATATTTATTTCAAGTAATTAATAATTGTTTTATTAATTGTGTTATAATTACTGATACTTATTCATTTTACCTAATAATTTACATCTCTTTATATATAAATTATTTCCTCATTACAAATATTTATATTTTAATTTAAAAAATAGATTTCAAAATTAATTAATCTAAACTCATTTAAAAGCTTGTTAATTAAAAATATTAAATAAAAATTAGATTTGTCAACATCTATTGAGGTAAAATAAATAACCATTGGTTTTTTCTATACAAATTATATACATTCATGATTCCTGTTAATATCAATATAAATTAAGGGATGGGACTAGTGATGCTATAATACTTTTTTGGATAACTATGTTATAGGTGTGAGGTATCTATTGACTTTACCAATGACTAATCTTTGTTGAAAAATCTGGCTAGCCACCATTAGTGGGATCTCTCTTGCCAACCACATTTTTTCTACCAACAATGTTCAAACATGAGATCTTGCTTAGAGAATCCTTGTTACGTATCACTCGACCCAACGACATTTTGGTAGTGACACTCTAACGTGTTTACTGTGCTATTATTTCTTTTCTAAACATGTTTAGAAATAAAAGTCAAAATTAACATATTTATTCACACTTTTTTTTATTTTTGCTTTATTTTTAAAAACTTCTTCATTTAAATTTTTTAAACAAAAGAATATTTAAGTTAATTTCCTTTATATATTGTATGGAATAATAAAAAAATGATAAAATAAATGAGTTTGATTTTTATTTTGTACAGAAAGAATTTCTAACTGTGATAGAATAATTTGAATGATGAAATATTTTTAATAATATGTCTAGTAATGGAATATTTTAATTCATGAATATATTACAAAAAAAGTGAGAATTATTTTTTATTTATAAAATATAAAATGTAAACTTAACAATAAATTGAAAACGTAAAATTACAAACATATTAAAAAAATTAGTTAAATAAATTAAAATTTAAAAATCATGGGCTACAAAGACAAAGAGAAGGAATAGGAGAATTATTTTTTTTCCTTTTCTTACTTTATATAAAATTAAAAAACATTTTAACACTAGTTAGTTTTTATTTTACAACTTCTAACTTCATTAGTAACTAATGATAATGCAACGTTTTAATGATTCAACTTATATGAATATGATTTGGGAATAAAGTTCTTAATATTCATATTTGTTTAACCACACCTTCTCTTAATTAATTATAACTTTAATTACTTAAAATGATATTTATTTATTAATTTTTATATTTAGTCGAGTTTTTTTCTTAGCTATATTTAACAATTCATGTTTAAATTTTTTGCAATTTTATAAATACAAATAAAATCGATAATATATCATGTTATTATTATTAAGCTAAATAGGAGAGAAAATGAATGATTTTTGCTTTTTTATTTTTAATTGTTTGTTAAATATTTATTTATTTTTTAAATTATATTTATCATTTTTATAAATAAAGAAACAGTTTATTTCTGAAACATAAGTTGTGTAATACAGTAATTAAATATAATATTTGTTTATTAAACTTCTTTTAAAAAAATTCGTTCACCCAAATATGTTATCATAATAATAAATAATTTTATTTTAAATAAACATAAATAAAATATATTTGTATTTATTTTTTATTTTTTTTATTTTAAATATGATATATAAAATAAGTTAACTTACATGGTTTTTATTTTTTTATTTTAACGAAAATTTAAATAAGAGTAAGTTTAGAAAGTTGAACCAAAGTTAAAAAGAAAAAAGGAAATGTGAATAGACACAGTAAAATGCTAATAACTTTATTGTAAATTAAAATACATGCATTGACTTTACATATAAATTTTCAACTGCCGCAAAATGAAATGGCATATAAAAAAAATATTATAATTTTTAAAGATAAATTTAAAAATAGAGTAAATAGTCCACACACTAATATTGTAAAATATTTTTACATTATCATTTAATCATAAATTAACATGTACGTATAATAACTTTATTGATTTTTATAATAATTATCTTAAAAGTCATATATATCATGATTTATAATTGGTTGATAATATAAAATTTTTTACATTAATAATACATAAAAATTAACCTCTTACAAATATGGTAGTGGCGATGACAATGGTGGGGTATTTTCTTCTTTTAAGTATTTTGTATTTAAGACAAAAAATTGTCTCATGATTTGTTAAGTAACAAAAAATTAAATTTTTGTTATGTTTATCATCATTTAAGTTGTGTTGTTCCACGAACCTTTTTCAAATCAAATGTAGAACAATTATTTTTGTATTATTCAGTCTCATACTTCTTAATAAATTAAATAGACCCTTTGCAATGAATCACAGTACAACTTTTTTAAATGATAATGCATAAAAATCATATTACAGACTTTAATCTTCCATCTATAGATAAAAATATTTAAAGATTAATTATCATAATTCGCTTGAACATCTACTTTTTTTGCGGATAAAATATATTAATGTAATAAATTAGCTAAGTTTAAGTGTATTATGCGGATATTTATGAACACACATGCAATGAAAAAAAAATATAAATTATAAAAAGTTCAAGAAAATATTCTTTTGCTAGTAGTAAATATTCTGATTAAAACGAAAATACCGGTTTTAAAATTTTTATTTTATTTTTTTTCAAAAGTAATTTTATTAATAAAATATTATATTAACAATAATTTAATTTGTAAACATCTTATTATATTTATTATCTATTAAAATAATTTCAGTATTGATCAAAATAATTAAAAAACTTAAAATTCTCTTTAATCGAATAGCTAATTAAACAAAATGTTAATTCGATTTGATATCAAAGTTTATAAAACATAAGTAATAAAATAGAAAAGACATATAGTTGTTCGACAAAGGAAATAAATATTAAAGTTGTCTTGAAAATTTGAGTTTATAATCAATATAAAGTGATTTAAAATATTTTTATTTTCACCATAAAATATACCTGTAGGCTTCTTTGGTGCCTATTTGATTTGGTTTATTTTAGGAAAAAAACGGTTATTTTTGCTTACTTTCTAATAAATTTTTTGTTTAATTAACGTTTATTTCTTTAAATTTAATCTTTGCCACATATATAATTAGATTTGTACCATTCCAGACTTTGACCAATCTAAGGACCGGCTTTGCTACCTGAAAAGGATTGGCTTTTGGACTGATTAAGGCCTTGACACTTGGATACTATGTTCGGTTTAGGTACAACTTGGCAATGAGATAATAAAGGGACCATAAGGAAAAGTACAATCACACAAGGGCATCCCACGATGGATAATCACTATCTCTTCAGCCAAGTATTAACCAACTGAGCAACAAACAGACAAGACATAATTTGAATGGACCAAGAAGAATCGATCTTCAGACTGATCTCTAAGGGCACTCCTAAACTGTAACATTTTGGTGCTCATCATGGGACTTAGTGAAACTTTTCCTAACACCTCTATTTTTTTTTTTCAAATAAGAAAGACAAGCTCATGAGAAGATGGTGACTACTCAGAATGGGGATCATTTTGACAAAAATCCCTCATTGCAACAGTTGTTGGAGGCAATGGTGGAGTTAAAATAATGGAATGAAGAGATGCAAAGGAATATGGTGCAACTAGAGCAAAGGAACAATGAAGTTAAAGAGCAAAATGCAAAGTTCCAAAGTCAGATTGCAGCATTGAGATAGGGTATAGAAACTATTGTTACATTGTCATGCAATTTGGCTTGTAGAACACAAGGACAACTTATCAACAGTTGATGGATAAGATCTTGGTAAAGCTTGTAAGATAGAATGTTGAGGCTTGTGTGGACGACATGGTCATTAAGTTAACGACAATGTAAATGCCAACGATGAAATGTAAAGTGAAGGGCCAAAATGTGTATAAGTAGAGGGAACAAAATGTTGCTATGATGGAAACACAACCCTAAACCAGAGTGAAAGAAGAAGAGGGAGTGAGAAAATGAACAAAGGATGCCTAAGTACAATGGCTTTAGGCAAAACACCTGTATATATAGAGGGGGGAAAAAGGCAAGTGGTTTCAAAAGATCAAGGGATGGCAATAAAGAGACACGTGCGGGTTCCCAATGCAAATCCATCATTATAGTACAAAGTGACACAACTACCACTTGACACGTGGCCCATTTACAATGGTCACGCCTTTCCAAGCATCTCACCTGCCTAACATTGATTAAATGTAGTTGTAAGAGGAAACACAAATATCAAGTGTCAACCTTAACCATTAAAATGCATGTCAAAGACTGAGATAGATATAAGCATAGCCAATCAAGGAACATTCAAATAACATGCATAAAAATGAGATCAATTAACATTTTGGCCACGCCATTTTAGCTCGATTTAAGCCTTTGGCCAATTGGTCATAATAGAGCTTGAATTTTAGGCTAGCCTAATTCAGCTCTTATGCTCAAAGCTAGAGGGTTGTGTAACCTATTAGCCCTTAGCCAATTTCAAGTCATAATATAACTTAGATCTATGCTAGCCTCATTTGCTTGTTAAGCTTAAGGTTAAGGGGCTTTGTATAGTCTCGAACTATAGCCAACCTAATGACCAACTTTGTAACCTAAGAAAGATTGGCTTTTGGGTCGATTACAACCTAAATACTCAGATACCATATTCTTGATTTAGGTACAAGTTGGCAGTGAAATCATAAATGGATCACAACAAAAAGTACGATCACACATGGGCACCCCATGATGATGAATAATTGTCTTTTATGCCAAGTATTAATCGCCTACGCCCTAGAGAAACAAGCAAAATATAATTTGAATGGATTAGGCATAATCGATCTCCATACTAAATTACTAATCTCTAAAGATCCTCCTATATTGAAACATGATTAAATGTAAAAACGAATAATGTATTTCAATAATCTATTTTTATTGTAATGAAAGGAAGAAATTATTTTTTTGTTTGAATATATAAAGTGAAAATTATTTTTAAGATAATATGTTTTGTTTAAATTATCTAGAAAATTATTTTTTATAGTAAATTGTAAAATGGGTGTAAAGTTATCTTAATTTTATATTTAATAATCAAATATGGAGAATAAAAGAAGAAAATAAAAATTAGAAAATAATCTAATAACTTTTAATCACGAACTCTAAAATTTTGCTTATAATTTTTTTTTAATTTTATAAAAATATTCTTTTGATCACTTCAAAAAAATTATGATCCTTAAAAAAATTTCCCCCATAGTATATTTCCTACTTTCAATTAAACTCATTATTTAAGTATTATAGAATTATTACGATTTTTTAATGAATAACAATTGCAGAGCTTTTACAATCACAATTGTACTCCACATAAAAAAATTAAGGGTAAATTATACTAACTCTCCATGAAGCTTTTTGAAATTGTACATGACTCTTTTACTCTTTTAATGCTTATAGCAACTTCACGCATGGTATGATGCTTTTTAAATAATTAAGGGAAAGTTATGTAATATATAAAATATCAGTGTAATATTTTTCAAATAATTAAAGAAATTTGTATTGGAGTAAAAAAAGGATTTGACAAAACTTCAGTAAAAGTTAATGTAATTTACTTAAAAATTAATGCAAGGTCAGGGCAAGTAATTGTTTTTTCCCTCTAAGGGGATACATAATAGACTTTATCGAAAAAAGGAGATGAAAATTTGAAAAATGGACTCAATACATTGACATGAGATCAAATTTATTTATTTACAATTTATACCTGGTACCTTAACCAACTAAACTAATTTAAGAGAACTCAACCTAGTAAAGTTAGACTGAACAACTCTAATGCAATAATGGTTAATACAACATGTCAAAATTGTATAGTAGTATTATCCAACTTTATCATTCTCAAGCTTGCTGGCGTCTCGAAGAGAGTCAAGTGTCAATCAAATATTTTGCAGCTGAAGTTACGCCAGACAAAACAACAGCTCTCAGCGACAGTAAGAAACCATCTACTTGTTTTGAGACCTAAATTCTTTTATTTTATTTTTTAATAATAACCAGATACTAAAACAAAGACATAGGCTTAGAAGTAAGATCAATTACTTAAATCAAAGTTAAAAATTTCAACCCCAACCAGAACTAAAGATAATTGTGGTTTTCAAGATTCAGCTGTCCTTTCCAAATTTCAATAATTGGTGGTGACCAGAGAGGCATATGCCATATTACATACACCCTCGCAATGCATACTCGGGAGTAGAATAAAGTGTATAAATTTAAAACGACATGATTAGATTCTTGCTCATTGTTAATTTAAAATTAACCATATTCAAATCAAAGCGAGATCCCAAGAGTCCACTACGATTTTTCTGACCAAGTTAACTATTCAACGTCAAAATTTTCGTCAAGATTATTCTATTAGATCTGGAACGAAGAAAGCATTTCAAAACACTTCTCACATCGCAATTAAAATGGTATACCTTTTTTCTTTTGGCTAACTCTTTTTAAAAACACTTTCAACAGATCAATATGTTTTTGGTCGTGAAGGTAGTTTGGAATCCTACACTTAAAACAACTTTTTTTTTTTGTCTCATAATTACTCATTAATCAACCTTGGATCATATCCAAAATACCTAAAAAGGAGATGATGATGATGATAGAACATGCTAATGAGCACAACATGCCAACAGTAATAAATCACTTCGAAACGTATGATTTATTCCTGCGAACTTTTGGCATTAATCCATTCTCATATTCCACATTCTGATACTCAATTGAATAGTTTTAGGAACATTAAATATTGGGTCAATGTAAAGGATCAAATTGTCACTGTTTACCTTGCTTGGAGTGTCGAGTTGTTCTTTCAATTGCTTTCTTTTTAGTTTGGCTATCATTCGCAATCTTTCAAATCGTCATTTTAATTATATAAGGAAATAGTAAAGATTAAAGAAGGTACACTCTAGAAAAAAAAATCAAAAAAGAAAAAAGAAAAGCAGGACCACACAACATCGTTCAACAAAAAATCTTAGATCAAATATTGAACTCTAATTTATGCATATATTGAGATTTTGGAACGTTTATATGGTCCCAATCAGGAACAAGAACGTAGGTCCTGGACACATATCATGTTTATGTGCTTCATCCGGACGTTGAAATAAACAGACAAAGAAAACAGTTAGGGGAAAATCTCCTAGGAAATGATCAAAGGTAGAGATCTGGTTCCCCCCTTTTTTTTCTTTATTATTTTAAATACAGGTTTGGGTTTCGTACGTGTCCTCTTACCTTAATTTTCATTTATATACTAATCACTAGGTCGCGAAGCACAACGAATATTGTAGGGTCGATGCCAAACAATAGGCCCTGTGGTTAGGCCATGTCTCTTCTTGTGTGACTACCACATGGAGAAATTAGGGTTGGAGGAACCACGTTAGTTATGTGGGATCTGATTAAATCAATTGGTTAAACTTTTGTTAAAATAAATATTAATCCCCTCACCTACTATGGCGATCGACAGTGAAGCATGAAAGGGGGTTAGGGTTAAACACATGGCAGCAATTAGGCAGCGTATTCACCATAATCTTGTACATTGTCTGGCCCAGTGGGAACGAACGAGGACAGTAGTTAAGGCGTGATTAAAAATTGATTACGACAGATAGAAAATTGGGAAAAGAGGAATGAATTAGGCAAATTGACCATGCATGATTAGGAAAACAAAAACAAAAAGCGTGTGGATATGGCGTGGCTCGAGGAATGTTAACGGGATATCGATTACTGAATTAACTGCCGCTTCTTCTATGTAATGTATACTTATTCTTCTCCATTTGTTTCTAATATAATTTTATGTTCTTGATTATTTGACTCAATTTCAGAAGTAATAATTGTTATTAGTTATTACTAACATTATTATATAACAAAGCATAGTTGGGCATAACTTGGGATACTCTGCCTACGGTTCTTTGACCTCATTTTTCGAGAACTCAAACTGAAACACTAATTAGACGGTAAGTACCATATTTTAAGCCAATATAGCCTACATGTTCTCCGGGTTGGCGACATAAGATAGCTACACCTTGACCTTTTTACTGTATACAACGTTGGAGGGTAACCCATAAATACATAAAATAATTAAAGGCGTTGCATTGCACACAGAAGCAAAATTTGCACTGTCTCAGTCAAACTGTGTCGCTAGCCATCCACAAATACAAAATTAATTGAATTGAAATTGTCACCACATATGTAAAAATATGTTCGAAATTTAAAACCCAAAGGTACCTTAGGTGGTGTGTACAGCTTTGCATGTTGGGGGGGTGCTTGGCAGAGGAAGGAGACAAAGGCAGAGATGGGATCAATTTGGTGGTGAAGGGCTAATCAATTGATCATGTACGTATGTAAGGTCAGTGAGACTAAGCAGTGAGATGAAAGAGGGTTGAGGAGGAGCTGTCATTTCTCTGAACTTGTTATTTTATGCGTGTTTCGTAGCAGCTTGTATGCTAAGAGTCCGACACTAGGGTGCGGACCTGGCTCGGACGGTTGCCCAAGATATTTGTGCACCGTGCTCCCCCCTCCCCTCTTTGATTTGCCATTTTTATCCAATCACCCATTCCTCGTCTCCTTCGTATCTTTTGTTATCTAGCGCTATCTAATCTCAACTCATCCTACTCTCAATTTTTATTTTTATTTTTTTCTTTCTGAAATGACCTTTCGTGTTAGGTTCATCTGATCATAACACGTGGTGATCAATTGAATACTTCAATTCAAATGCATTCTAGATATGTAGATTTGTATGATGTATTCTTCTATATTTTTATGGTATTTTGTAATATTGATTTGATTAATATTTTTAAATTAGTATATATTTAATAATTAATTAAAGTATAATATATTAAGAAACGTATTAAATTATTTATTTATTTATTTAACTTCTTTATATTTACATGATATTAAGTTTATCTTTCAAAAATTTGCAACATCCAAAAAACATTAAGATTAAAGAATTCTTTGAGTCCTTGAATATTTTGGAAACTTATTATAATTTTTTAGATTTATTATAATTTCTTAGATTATTGGTATTATAAAATGAAGATATTAAATAAATAAGTAAAAAAAAAAAGGAAAGAGGTTGTGTTTTTGAAGTATTTTTAAAACTTTTTTTAAACAAAACAAAAACCCCTAGAAAGCTTTTGGAAAGATCACAGAAGAACAAAGAAAGTTTTCAAAAATTGGTGATCCAACAATGCAAAGAAGCTTTTTATAAAAAAAATTGTTTACAAAATAAAATGTTTTCACGAAGCAACACACACACACACACACAGAGACAGAGAGAGAGAGAGAGGCAGAGAGGATAGGAGGAGAATATCACACTTTAGTTTTTATAATGGTTTGCCTCGAGACTATGTCTAATCTTTAGCTACTCACCAAAATTTTCAGTAAAAACAATTGATTTACATGAACACACATTTATCACAACTCAAGTATTATTTATATGTACTTCTTTAGACACTTTTTTTAATAAGCAAAAGACATTTTATTAATAGAATTCCAAAACATAGCCTAGGGTCAGAAAGCCAAAACAATCGTCTCAGGATAAAAATAAATACGCAGACAAATAGCTACAAATTCTCAATTAAGTGTTTACAAACAGAGAGTTTGCAATAGAGTATTGATTAAATGTTCACTTCTTCTCACAAGTGCAAACTTTTTGCTATTTATAATCTTCTTGGAAGATAGATGTTAGAGGAAAAACTTTAGTCTAAACCACTTTATTTCTAATTTGAACATTATTGCAATAAATGCACAATAAATTATTCATCCATTGCGCTTCAAATTGTACAAGGTGCTGTATTGACCTTTTAGTTTGATAAGATAGCAATACATATTAAGTAAAAGTTTCTATTTCTATAATTAATGTGTTGAGATTCTCAAAAGTCTAACTTGTCCCATCTTTATTTATACGAAAAATCAATATGATTTTGGTTATATACATAATAATTAATTAATATAATAACAAATTATATTAATTTTTAGCCATAAATAAATTAAGAATGCGTTTGGTTTAACATTTTAGAAGCAATCTATCGTTATATTTACTGCTTTGAATGCTGCACATGTACATATTAATAATTTAATTTAAGGTAAAGTTAAGTTGAATTATGTTCCAAACTTGGTTTTTTCCTGTGTGTGTAATCACTGTTCAAATAATATTTTTAAACAAAAAATAATTCATCCGAAATAATTTTTAATCTGATTCAATTTTATAAATTCGGACACACACTAATCGTGAATTTGGTTTTTTGTAAAGAATAGTTTAACGGACGTTTGTTAAGAAGTAATTAATTACTATATTTTTGTTTGAATACCTGACAATTCATACAGATGAAAAATAAACACAGCTGAAAATAATAATAACAACAACTGGAGAATGAGAAACAAGAACCCTCTGTGTGCTTGGGAAAAAAAAGATAAAATAAAATAAAATAAATTTAAATGATTTATTTTTAAAAGAGATTTTTTCTTTATTGGTTAGGGGTGTTTATTGAGTTGGATTAACGAGATGAATCTGACAATCTAAACAAAATAATTTAAATTGGTTCAAATAATTAGTTTTTTTACTTCAAATTTGAATCAAACTAATTATAATTAATTCTGTTTTCAAATTTATCATTTTTAATCCAAACCAATATAATGACCCAATTAATTGTTTTTTAAATTTAGATTAATATATTTTAGATTTTGGTATTTAAATTTTTATTTTATTTTTGTCTTTTTTCTTCTTCATTTGTTTTAATCTTATGATCTTATATAGTGTTATTAAGTATCTTAATTTGAACATATTTATTATGTAATTTTTTTATCATATTTTAAATAAAGAAATTAATAAAATATTTTATGTTATAACTATAGAAAATATTAAATATTAAATAAAATAATATTTAGTTATTAAAAAACAAAAATACTTTTACCTTACATTAATATAAAATTAAAAAATTTATATATAATAGAATATAATTATAGATAAAAACTTAAAAAAATATAATATTTTTTTTGTCGTAATCCAATAGTCCAAACTAAACTAATTTGATGTTCAATTTCAATTCAGATTGATAAAATAATTTTCAAAATCCAAACTAAACCAAATTAATTAAACATAATTGATTCGAATTGGATTTTATCCTACATCCAAATTAATCCAACATTGACTTGGTAAAAAAATGTGAACTCACCGACAACAATGGACAGCTGTCGCGTGCGTGCTTGCATTTTTCACTTTCCCCTTTCGCCACCACAAGAGTGCCTCTGAACTATAAAGATTTTGGTGGATTTGCTGCCAGTGCATGTTGTGTTAGACCGTGGGCTGGAGTCAACTTTGCTCTTCAAAATTACCATAGTGCCCTTGTTTAGGTCTTTCCTTGGCATGGGACTAATGGAGTGGTTTGTCTAGGATATGAGCAAACAAACAAATTCCCAAGCCCTGCCACGGTGCCACCTTATCATGCGCCACTTACTCCCCATCATCACATCATCCACCCACATGCATGCGTGCCATTGCATGGCCATCATAAGGTCATCAACTCTTTCATTCTTGAAGTGACACAGCGCATGCAACCCGTGCACATTGTAAAGACTAGAGAGCGAAAAATGAACTTAATGATAAAAGGCTATTGAATATTTTGGCTTGGCTATAAAATCAAATCAGAGAATCCATTCCCAACCCACTCCATGATGTGCAACAGAATTCCCACTAATTAAGCTTCTTCTTCTAGCGTACATGAAAGTGCTTGGATCTAACATCATTCCACTTGCTTTATGATGGCAAGCTCTAACTTATAATATATAAACAAAGCCAAAATCATCATTAACTGGTGCCTATCATCATATATTGCATAAATTGGTCAGGCTTTTAATATTATTCTCATGCATCAAAGTGACATATTTTTAAACCTCGAGATCTTTGATACATATTGAGAGTTCTTTTTCTTTTTGACGGATTGCAATAACAGATGACAAGTATAAGGTATCTTTTCTCTTCTGTTTGATTCTCATCACTTAGGGGCTAAACTCGAAATGTCGCCGTTTTAAAATTGAGGGAGGTTGAAAAGGTAAGTGGTAGCCACCATACCCATGTTAGCCTGATTTTAATTCAACACAAATTGTTTGTCTTGCCAAAACCACAAAAGAAAAAAAAAACCATTCACTTTTCATCACCATTTTAATACCAACCTTTCCCTTGATTTAATATAGGCAATCAAATTCATAAGATAATAGATTATAGTGCATATTATGATGGGAGTTAGATGGTCCCCACAGAGTATTGTTCCATAATATCGGATTATATGCCAAATGTCCCACGAACAAGAAGATCTCGGGATTTATATGTCTTAACCTTGTCTCCAATTATTATCTGGCACTTCAGTTCCACATCCTCGATCATAGAGAGTGCTCACACGCTCCGATTAAGGTACATAATAAAGTGAGTAGATAACATGCGGATCTAGTGATTAGATTTGAGAAACCAATCTCAAGTATCGTGAAATTACTTAAAAGGTTAATCTAATAAACATATTTAATTTCGAAGTTTCGATATACTATTATATAAAAGATATTACATATTAATAATATTAACGGTATGTGTCAGTTATTGACATTCTTGTCTTCCAAATTCTTCCTCTTTAATGCAGTTTTATTATCAATGCAATTTCTCATTTTAACTAATAAGTAAAATTCAATATCAACTTAACATTTTAAAGTTTAAAACTGTATTATTTTAAATTTATCAAAAAGCTGTTATGTTTTTCTAGATCATGTGCAAGTAGTTGTAAAATAAATTTGAAATTTAAATTAGTAGATCTATTTTATTCATGAAAATGAATGTAATTTACTTTTTTGTTTATAAAAATGAATTGAAATTCATTTCACAACGGAATAATCTTTCCTAATAATCTATCGTAACTATGACAATAAACTAAGTTGTGCTCAGATCAGCTTTTTTATAATTTTGAAAAAAAGTTATTACAACATTTTTTGGTAAATATGTTGTAATTATTTTGGCAAAAAAAAAAAAGAAAAAAATTTCAAAGAAAAAATGATTTAATATTTTTCTACGAATTTAATGACAAGACGTCCACTTTTGTCATTAATATTGTTTAGTTCAAAATTCACAATTACCTTATTTGATATAAAGAAAAAAGTATATATATATAGAGAGAGAGAGAAAGTCAGGATCCGTTGAAATTAGGTGTCTAAGTTAATTAAATTACACCTTCAATAACTTTTTATGAAATACAAATTTAACCAATCCAACCGTTAAATTATGTGATATTATCTTCATAATTATGTATATCAAATTTCACATCATTTTGACTTTTGTAAATATGTTATCTAACATTAATTATTTACATATATTTTAATAATATATTGTACATTAAAATAAAATAATATGATGAATTATTAAATAATTTTAAAATTGTATAAAATTTTGTATACTTAATCTAATTAATAAGAACATCAAATTCAACGGTTGGATTGGTTAAATTTGCATTCTACAAAAAGTTATTGAATGTGTAATTTGACTAATTGTAACACTTGGTGTCAACGAATCCTACTCTCTCTCTCTCTCTCTCTCTATATATATATATTGACAGGATAATAACCACCCTAAAAGTTACATCAAAGTTAATTTTTAGTTGCTTGCTTGACAATGTAATTTTTTTTTATCCTGATAATATATATTCATTAAACTCTTTGATTTATTTTAACCATAAATATCACTAATCTTTAAAATAATAGAATATCAATTATTCTCATTTTTTAACTTGAATTCTTTCAAATATTAATCATCTTATTTAATATGATAAATGATAACGAAAATCAAGCCTTATTTAATTTGACAAGTTTTTAAATCAACTCAAACAAATACCAATTATACTTATTTCCCTAGTATCATATCATTTATAATTTTTTCAAGAACACCAAAATCTAATAAACACAATTAACTATGAGTTTAATAGTCATGCACTGTCAGTGTAAAAAGTTTTATACTGTCAATCAATCAGAAATTACCATTGATATGACTTTTAAAGCATTTATTATAAAAGTCAACAAACCTATAATAAATGATGGTTTGTGATTAGATGATAGTATAAAATTACTTAACACTATCAGTGCATGGCCTGTTTTCTCATTAACTATATATTTTTATATCTTATTTTAATATTAGCATTAATTACTCATTTACTATACATTGTGAATGATAATTTTGAATAGTAAATTAAAAAATAATTAATGTCGTCTCACTCATAATTGGTCAAATTTTATATAAATAATAAAATAAATTTAAATATTATTTTTATCCTTGAATATGAATTTCAATTTCAATTCAAATTATTATTATTTTTTATTTCATTTAAATTTTAGCCTACATACATACATACATACATACATGTTTAATATGACCATAATAAAATGTTAAATTATTTCATTATTTTATTTTCATGTTCCTTTTTTCTGTATAAATGATTAAAAATGATATTAGTTTAGTTATACAGAATTTATTTATGCGAATAAGTAATTATTCAAAATCTTTTTTTTTTCTGATTATTTCATATTTTATTTATTATGTTTTAAACTATCATGTGCATCCAACGTATGTTAATTAATTAAACTAATACAGTTTAAAACCAAGGGACAGATCCCTTAAACCGGTGAATGCATGGGAGGACACTAGCATCTTAATAACAGTAGACAATTATGGGAAGGGACAGGAAGATTTGTCGTGAAGCAATTTAGGCTAACAAGGTTCAACCGTTCATATAGTACGTGACTATGTGAGGAAAATATTCTTTAAAAAGGGCAGGCACATGAATTCCCGACAAGTGAGGACGCTAGGCCTCTTGCCCATCGAATTTAGTTGGGTTGGAGACCGTGGTCTGTCGCTTTCTACTGAGGTAGGGATCTTTGTCTTTTGATCTCGAGCTCTCTCATCTCGAGCTCTGACCAATTTGACCTTTATTCACAGCTAATAATGAATAACGAATTATTGAATTAATGAGCTTAGTCGTTACAAAATCATCTATTTTGGTTGCATTTTGATAAATGATTTTTTTTTGTAGTTTATTTTTATGTGAATATTTATGAGTTTGATTGTAAAGTTTAGCAAAATAAACTAAAAAAACTTATTTTGATAAGTCTTTTATAACTTATTCCAATGAGTTAGAAAAATATAAGAAAATTATAAATTATTTAAATAAATATAAATAAATTCTTCTAAATACTTGCTTTGTCATCTTTCTATTTGTTTTATTATTCTTTATTTTAAAAAGGAATTTAACATATATGTCTTATTTGAATAAATTTCTCCCTAAGCACTTATAGAATAAGAAAATAAAAAGATAAAATGATTTGAGTTTTTCTTATAAATTAAAATCAACTTATGCACTTCAATTTTTGAATAAGTTAGATGAGAGAACTTTTATAAATTTAAGTACATAAGTTGATTTTAACTTGTGTGAGAAACTCAATTTATTTTCTCTTCCTATAAATGTTTGTAGAGGAGTTTATCCAAATGGGGCTATACTTCTAAATCACAAATTATTAAAAATTATCCTCTGAAAAATAAGTATGATAATATTGTTCTACTTGAATCAAGATGTTACAAAAGTTGATTTGAGTGTTGCAGATGTCAACAATTACTTCTTTTTTGTCATCATCAGTATTTGATAGTGAGTGGAATGGCGATGGTGGTGGTGATCCAACATAGTAACATTGCAAGAAGGAAATCTTGTGTCATTTTGAAATAAACAACCCATTGGTATTTATATATGTTGAGTGAAGTGGAACAAACGAATTTGGTCAATGTGATTGACTCACCTATTGTCAAGAGTTCTCGTGTATGCTGTTAGTTAAGGAATTGGGTGCCCATATGGTGAGTAGGCAACTCCTGAGAGAGTGTCGAAGATCATCATACTAGTGTCTAGTCTAAGAAGTGAATTTGGCCTCGCAAGACAACTTGCAAGTTAGTCATATATGAGGTACTCATCTGTCAAGCTCCGGAGTTATATGCACATTGACTCATTGAGCTCCTATTTGAATCTTATTGGGTCAATAGTACTTTAGTTTTCCTGAGCCTTAATAGGCTAAGGTACGGTCTAGAACAACTATAATTTTTAATAAAATATATTTCAGTTAAATATTTTTTTTATATTTTTAAATTATAAGTGTTAAAAATACAAATGTTATATTCATTGTTTCCTCTCCTCCCCCCCCTCCCCCCCCCCCCTCATTTGCAGTTATTCTTCCAATGTTATTGTTCTCTGAACCCGACAATTTACTTATAAAAAGTAGTCATTTATGGTAATTAGCAACTTAAGCTTTAGACAGAATATTATTTTCCATTGCATCACATGCTATTATTTATGATGGATCACGCGGAGGAGAAAAAGTCAATTCATTATTGGTTTTTTTTTATAGAAACCACAAATATTTTTCACTGAAAACAATCCTACTCGAATCAAATAAAACCACTAATTCATTATTGGTTTACATTCATTATGAGAAAAATTTTGTCAAAGAATTTTTTTTATTGTAATAACTTATGTATAATTAAAAAAAATAAATTACCTTAAAAAGTAAATAACATGAAATAAAGAAAGTAATGTCTTAAAGAGTGATTAATGCAGATGATTTTGTGGGAGTAAATATGGCATTAGAGTTCTATATTTCTAAGGAGCATAGGTCAGCGGGTTACATAATAAATGAAAGAAACTGTGTCACGCTGTCACCAAGAGGGCTTGGATTGATTCTTACTTTCCTTACGTGTAAAGTTAGGACTTGATTCCATTCCCAATACAAAAACAAATAATACTCCGTCATTGTGTTGAGTGATTATAATCTTACATTTCACTTTCTTACAATTCATTTTCACCTCATTTTTTCTCTCTCTACATTTTTATCATATCATATACTATTATATCTATCACTTTCTTTCTTTAACTTTTTTTTTTTTACAAAACTTAGATAAAGTATCTTAAATACTATTAGTGTTGTTCTCTGATCTATTTACCTAGGTAATTCGCGTAATAAAAATATATATTAAATGATTTCGTAAATTACCTAAGTGAATCTTTAATTCTGATTGAAAATCAACACCAACAGTATCTAAGGGTCTGTTTGGGGTGATTGTGAATTTTTTGTTTTTGGTTTTCAAATACAATTTTCAAAACAAAATGCATTTAGCTAAAATGGAACTAAAATAGTTTTTAACTCAATTTTAAAACACTTTTACATTCATTTTCAAAATCAAGAAAAAAGGTTTTGTAAATCTAGTTTTTAGTTTTTAAAAAAGTACACATCATTACATTTGATAATGGCTCTTCCCATCACCACCACTAACACCGTCGCCGCCATCATTATTACTACCACCATGACCATCACCACCACCACCACTGTCATTGTTGTTGTCACCACCACCATTATCGCCACCACAAAAACATACCCTTAAACTAATTTTAACAAAGTCAAAAAAAATTCAAAATGAGTTTATTTTGAAACCAAAAATTTGAGAAAAAACAAAAACTAATTTTTAAAAACTAAAAACTAGTTACAGTTTTTAAAATTTTTGAAACTCACAACTAAAAACCACCCCAAACGAGCCCTAAGGTATTATATTTAAGTTTTATCCTTTCTTTTTTCTCTCTATTTCTCTCCTTCCTCCAGCTCAATCCACCTGTTTTGGTGTGGACGTTTATCATTTTTTAATTGTGTTATACTTCCTTTGATCCCTAATATAAGACACTTATAATAGAATTACATAAATTAATAAAAATAGTTAAATTAATTGATTATATTGGTTTTTTAAAAAAAAATATTATAACATGTCAATTTTACCTTTGTTAATTATCATTAATTTATTGTGGGTAACGTAAAGACATTACAGTCTAAAAGCATTATGCACTACTATCAAATAAAGACACAAATACGTAAAATATTTAATAGGGGCAACTAATGAAAAAAAAATAAGTGTTTCATAAGAATTGTAAAATGTCTTATAAAGAAGACCATCTATACCTTCTAGATAGTACTTTATATTAAGAATTGGAAGGAGTAAATGGTTGAAATTAATTATCTTTCTTATAAACTATCCTAAGAAAAAGTACCGCACGACTGCGTGCCAAAAAATAGCATGGCACATTTAGATTGAATAATTTAAAAGAATTTAATTTAAATATATTAACGGTGTACAATATTTTTATACTATTATTTAATTAAAAATGATTACGTACGACAAGATTAATTGCTAATTATTTTTTAAATAATTATTTTAAAAGTTATATTTACAATAATTTTTAATTAATTTATAATGTAAAAATCTTTATATTTATAATGCATGAAAATTCAACTCTAATTTAAAATTAGAAAAAACATAAACTGAGTATGTACAAAGGTTTAATTTTATACCCTTGGTTACACATAGAACTGCATAAAAATTTTGGGGTGTAAGACAATTTTTAGATAAACTTAATGTAACATAAATTATCAAATTTTATATTAATCTCTTACTTTTTGAGCTGAAAAATTATATATCAAATTTTATAAGTAAGTAGTTCTAATATTTCACTCATAATAAATAAGATGAATAATTCATTCAATCTATTTTATAGCACTATTGATCTTAGTTAAAATTTAAGCAATTTTAATTTTGAAAAACTTCTTTAGGTGATTGCAACCAATATAGGTATTGTCAATAATATTCTATAAAAATACATACATTTTGGAAAAAGAAATATAATCTTATGATACAATTTAATACTTTTAAGAGTGTTGATTTTTCTCTTAACATTTCTCTCAATATTTTCAATTTTGAAAATAAATCAAAACTATCAACATCAAAATGTTCACTAAATATTCAAAAATTTTCAAGATTAATATAATATTTTTTTTAATTCATTCCCATCTAAAGTTTTAATTTTTTTTTAATTTAAATAAAAATTCAAAAATAATTCCATATTGTAAAAATTATTCAAATCGAGACTCAGTAAAAAAATGAATTAATCTACTATTTATAGAGAATACTAAATGCATTTACATTTAAAAATAACTATTAAAAAATTAAATCAATATATAACTTTACATCTTCAAATTAATATTTGAAACTTATACAATCAATTAAAATAATAACAATAATTAATGAAAGTAAAATGGATCTAAAACAATATAGCCTTAATGGCATTGCACTTTCCACGGCTATGGCTACACTTTGGCTGGTAATACAACCCTTTTCAAGCTTGCTTTTAGTTGAGCAGTTCAAATAAAGATATAAAGATATTAACATATATACATTATGCATAGCCAATAGTGACCCAAATTTTGGGGAGAAAAGAAAGATGAACAAAACTACTATCCTTAATATAACACAATAATTTTACCAAAAAAAAATTGTAGATAAAATCCGTACAATGAACATTTTAATGGAATAACGAAAATAATTGAGTGCAAATGGTCATGGGTTCATTAAATAATAAAATTAGAATTTTAAAAATATAAAATAAATTTTACAATTAAGTGCTAATGGATAATTTTTTTTGGATATCTATATTTCCAAAACTCACTATGGTCAATCTAGTGGTAGGAGATTTAAGTAGTTTGCACAAGAAAAATAATTATTTTTCCATTAATTACCTTTCAGATAGTTGTCCCACTCAAGTCATCAAGGAATAAAATTTAAGTTAAATTAATCCATAGATCCCTGAATTATTTAAAAAATTTTAATTGGGTCCCTAAACTAAAAAAAAATTGTAATTGGATGCTTGATCTTGTAAAAATTTTATAATTAGGTCCCTAATGTTAATTTATAAGTGGCTTAAAACCGCCAAGAAATAGCAATTTGTGGTGGTTTTAAAGACCTCAGGAACTCAATTACAAAAATTTTATAAGATCAATGACCCAATTACAAAAATTTTTAGTTTTGGGACCTAATTAAAAATTTCCAAATAGTTCAGGGACCTACGGATTAATTTAACCTAAAATTTAATTATCTCTCACTATCACACACTCTAACACAACTACAAGGAGGTGAGATAAATGTAAATACCTCTAACCATTATAAGCATTCTTTGAGTCCATAAGTTTTTCCTGTCTTGAACTGGGATGTCATTTCCTCCCCCTAAATTTATTCTCACAAAAAAAAAAACTACAAAGAATAAAGAGGGACGAAGGTGTTATCTTAAAAAAAAAGAGGGACGAAGGTTGTTTCTTCTATCTTTTAGTACATGCTCATGACTTTCTGTTCTTTCTTTTTTTTTTCTTTTGCGCCATTATTACATCAACAACTTCACAATTTTTTTCTTATTTTTTCACTTTAATAGGAAATCAACCAAGAGGAAGTTTTCTTTCGGTCATCATCACACTTACCTCTTTAACTATAAACTTTTAATTTCTATAACACCTTTCTTTTCTAAAAGACATGTTGTAGGAAATTTTGGAGACTATTCAAAAATGATTTTTTTTGAGAAATAGTTGAAAGATCTAGGTATCGTGGAGGTAAGGAAAGAAATGTTAAAATCTTGGTAGTTATAGATAAAAAATGATGTGTTTGAATTAAGAGTTCTCTAGCTATAATCATAAAAAAAATTACTCTCCATTAAAATTATTATTAGTTAGTAAAGGAGAGGAGAGGTTTTTTCTTGAACCCTAAAATATTTTTAGATATTAATTATAATTTATTTTTGATTAGTTTAGTTATTTGTTCATTTGTAATTAATTGATCTTGAATTAATATTATAACGTGGCGGTATTGTACGAAAAAATAATTTACGAAGAGAAAAACCATGAAAAGTATGATCAAAATGATGATTAAAGGGCCTGGTAGCTTCGGCGGTCATTTGGAATTTTGGAAGAACTAAATTGCAAATTTTTAACATGTAAGAGTCAAAATGTAAATAAGTAAAAGGACTAAATTACAAAGATTTAAAAGACTATGGCTTAAACTGAAAATAACAGAAACTTTTCGGGCCTAAGTTCAGGCCTGCACCTCAACGACCCATAGGGTCCAATTAGGAAAAAATAGTAATTATGAAGTCCAATTTCTATTTTTAGCTTAATAAGTAATTAATTAGTCAATTAGGCTTAAATAATTAAGTCCGTTTAAATTTCAAAGGCCCAAAATAGATTCAAATAATTTTTTAAGCCCTGAACTACATTTTAGGAATTTTCAGTATTTTAGATGAAATTTTAAAGGCTAAATAATACTTTTAGGTTATATATATTGGCAAGATTGAAATAGATACTTAAAGAAGATTGTAAATAATTAAAATATTAACAATCATGATAAACAAATAAATAATAAATAAACTTAAAGATAGTGGTAAAAACATAAATTAATTACAATAATTAATTAAGAAACTATTAACTTTAATCAATTGATTAAGCAAAATTGATTAATAATAATAACAAAAAGTTATTATTATGTCTAGGATGTGAAATGAACTAGTTGAGTATAACAATAAGTTATGTATAATGCATGTGTCTTTAGTATATGCACTAATTGAGAAACCTATTCAATTGGCTTAGGCTACTTAATATTGATAAAGATGCCATATGCTTTATCAATAATGTGAAATAACACAATAAAGTGGATATGTCTGTGAAGCATTTAAATGACAAAAAGTTCGATTCTTGTAAAAGTGTTTAGTGAGGTTAAGGTTGTTGAGTTATCTATTGGTAGAGGAGCTAGGGGGTGAGGCTAAGGAAGATAGTTCCAATGATCCTCAGTATAGAGAGAGTGGAACCCGTAAACGTGAAGGGAAAACTGGTGGAGATGAAAAACTTAGTCTTAGTAGTGTAGATGAAGACCATGATGTCCAAGGAGAGAAAGATCTAGATAGTAGGGATGACATATCTCTAAACGATAGTGATTATAAAGAATGGGATTGCACAAGTATACTGCTAAAGGAGATTGTTAATCCTAGTGGTTCATAACTAACTAGAAATGAACAGAGAGAGATAAGTGTTGAGGGCAATATTGGAATTGTAGTTGTTGCTACAACATTAAGGAACTTTGAGTTGATTACATATCGTGACTTTGAGGATAAAGATAGTGTGACTCAAAAGATGTAAACAGTCCACCTTTTAGTAACGGAGATAAGAAAAAATTCCCAAAGTTTAAGTTATCTGAAGATGCTAACTTGATTAATTTTGATCATAAGTTGTGTCAAGAAATGCAAAATGAACAAGGATCTTAAAAAAAATATCTGGACTACTCTAGAAGTAGCATTGTTGTTGCATTGGTAGAAGCATGCTCAAAATTAAGCTTAAACTTGTTATAGAAGCATGAGGCTATCATGTATGACTAATTACTAATGCAAACCAAGCAACATAATTCAAGGAAGAATGGAATGAGAGCATTTCGTAGATTTTCAATTTTTCATAAGCTAGAATCTTGACAAGTCCTATATGTTGTCAAAGAATATTCCACTAAGGAAATCCAACTTAGCATGATTGTCTAAATTAAAAAGAAGGATTTAAAATTAAAGTAAATAGTTATTTTATAAAAAGATTCAAAAAACAGTAAAACATACTCCAAATAGCAATAAAAACCTAGTTTAAGGCTAGAAACTTTATATAAAGGCCATTATTCGAAAGAATTCGATGCAAGTAAGGAAAATAACAAGTCCAAGCATCAAACTGCAAAATTTGTGCTTCCAAATAAAGGTTTTTTAGCCTTTGAGCAAGGGTGGAAATAGGTCAGGTTAGGCCAAACTTTGGTAAACTTGAGTTTAACCTTCATTAAAAGGATAAATCCTAAGCCTAAATTATTTACTTGTCATAGGCCTTTTTTAAATGTATGGGCTTGACTTGTATAAAAGCCTGGTCTAGCCTGTATGTCTACTTAAAAGTCTGTCTCTTTATAAAAAGGCTAGTATGCTTGTTGACCTAAAAAAGCCTATTGACTTAAAAAGGCATATTACTGATTACACATTTTTTATATTATTATATATAATATATGTATTATATATAATTGTGTACATATAATGTTACATAATATATAACATAATAATATTTTATTATATATGTATATAAATAAACCCACCTATTAGGCTTAATATGCTTTTTTTTTTTTAAGGCCTAAGGCTTGACCTTTTTACCCAAGTATGTTTTTAAAAAAGCTTAAGTCAAGCCTTTTTAATAAACAAGTCAAGCCAAACCAGGCCTTATGTAGGCCAGGCCATAAGCCCTTAACAAGCCGCCTAGCCTATTTTTACTCCACCCTTACCTTTGAGATAAATATTATCTTGATGGAACACTCCATTTCTTTTCTTAATCATTTGTAATATCTTAAGGAATTTATTTAGGCTTTATCTAATAATGTGTATTAACTCTTTGAATGTTAGAAAGAGAATGAGTTAAAGTTAATTATTTTGGAGAAGATAGCGACACTCTAAAGGGTAATCAAGAAGATTAATGTTATTAAAGGGTTTAACACAGTTGGGAATACAACTATCATGCTACGGCTGAACACATAAAAGCTTGGTAAAAGAATACTGGTTGTTGGAAAGTTTATGAAGGCTTGAGGAAAAAAAAAACACCTCCGTGTAATATGGTGGGATTATTGTGATAAAATCTTATTGTCATGGGAATTGGACATAACCCAAGTGATTTGTGGATGAACCTATGTAAAAGCTTTCTGTACAGTATCCCCCTATCCCTTGTTCTTTTGATTTTGCTCTTGTTTCACTACTTTTAGCTTGTAAACTATTTTCTATTTTAAAATCCAATAATTGATTTCTTATAGCAAAACTAAGTTTTAAACATTGGATCACATTTTATTTGAGTTATTTATTCATATCGTAAATTTTCAATTAGAACTAAATTAACTTGATCAATCAGAAGCATATTCATAACTTGTTGTGTCTATAAACTAACTTCTGGTAGTCTCCTGAAATATCATTTAACAAACAAATTTAAAAAAACTAGTTTTTGAGCACTTGTACAATATTCGTTTAAGCTTCTTAAGATCATTCAAGTGTGTAAAAGGTATTTCCTCACTCCTAACATCCTTCTGATAGTCACAAGATATCTTGAGCAGTCTATATTAGAAAAAGTTAAGTTGTGCAAGTTAGGCCAAAACAATTAAGGGTCACGATTCAACCCTATTTTTGTGACTATGATCCACCTTAAATCCCTCATATCAAAAATATTTCCCTATACTATTTGTTGCATCAATCCCCCTTAATAGAAATTTAATAATCTTCTTTTCTCCTTCATTTGCTTCTCTATCATTCCATTTGAATACACTATAGCACTTCCCTCCACCTGTATGGATCAATGTATGAAAAATAAAATTAAAAGCAAAGTCATAAAAATACAAAGTATGTATTTTTATTAACTTTCTAATTATATAATATGTTACTTACTTACTAGTTACTCATTATATCAATGTTATACTTATATTATTGCTTTGATATGCAAAAGAGCTTCTTGACACAATCACACCTCAAAATGGATATATATGAAAATGTATTTTGTCTTTTTTATTTTCCATTTGTTGGGAAGATGAACATTACGAACAAATTTTGGGTATTTATATTCACTACTTGTCTTATTTATATTAAGTGTTTATAGTAGCATATATAAGATTCATTGTATAGATAATAAACAATCATTAAATACACTTATAAGTATAGTTGATTAATAGCCTAGCATATGCTAAATACACTAAGGAATCTAGAATAATATTTTAACACTTCACCTCAATTTGAAAGCCATTAATGTTTGCAGCAAAACATAGAAAAAACATGCAAACCAATTGCCCAATGACTTAAAGGCATAATGACCAAGACAAAGATTGAGATAGTTGAAAATGATTGAAGGAGTAAGGCATACACATCTGTTTAGGGGATGGGCAAATAACAACGTAATGCACCCTATGTGTTGGTTAAGGAGAACCTTTGCAGTGGCATAACTATAATGTGTTCGATGAGACATACTATTATAGGATCTTTAGTGTCAATCCCAATAATATGATGACAAGGTATTGTCTTCTAAAGTGATAAAAGAACAAGTAGCAAAGAAACTTGTGGTAGGAGTAATGTCATCGAAATTGTGACAAAAGTTTATGTATACATTGTGAACAAACAACTATGGAGTTTCAAATAATATTTTCAGACATGTGATCCCTAAAGACAAAAGAATGAGAAGAATATATATTTTCAATACTTGGAAACAACCGCAATGATAAAAAATCATGGTCTTGATTGTATTTTGTCCAAGATGTTAGTAATGGGGCTTCCTCATCACAGCAGCACATTATGCATGTTGCTTTTTGCTCCTACAATTAAGAAACTAAGGGCATCCTCATCACAATAGCACATTGGGCATGTTGTTCTTTGCTCTTACGATGAAAAAACTAAGGACATTTCACTAGCCAAATTCATTTATGGTTTCTAATTCAATCTTGAAAAAGAGCTTGTTTAGATGTACTTTAGATAAATAGATGAAATCTTAGGGAAATTTCTTTAGCCCCAGTTTTACACATTCAATGAATTAAAAGTGAAATAATGATCTTAGTCTTTATATGATTTACATGCTATGTCAGCATAGCCATCTTTGTGCCCAATCAACTCCAGTTGGCACGTAGATAAAAAAAAATTAGTAAATTAACATCACAATAACAAAGTGTTGGGAGGGATAGGTATACATAACGAAAACAATAAAAAATATCAAATGGACACATTAACCTTTCTCATTCTTTTGAACATACGAGGAGCGTAATAAACAACCATAAAAAAATCCAAGCAATCTAAACAAATAAATAGGCAAGTAATTGTTAAAAGGCATCAAATTTTTAACATAAAACTCTCCTTAATATAAGAGATAAAAACCACAGGACCTAATTAGGGATGACAAAAAATTTTGCCCCTGTGGATACTTGCAGATGAAATCTGTCCTATATAGAAAATTGGTAGTTTTAATGGGTACCAACAGATAGTTTGAATAGGTATATCCATTACCTGTTTATTAATGGGGTCGGTACAGGTATCATGATACCTGTGCCTGTGGATGTAACACCCATTCATATTAAATATAATTCGTATTAATTTAGTTATTAAGTTTAAGTAGATAAAAATATGGGTAATTTTTTTTTCACTTTTATAATAGAAAAATTCTAAACTTAACAGTATTTAGAAACGGAAGTAAAATATGAAAGATAAGACTATAAATATATATATATATATATATGTCGTAAAATTGTACATCGTGATTTGGTATAACAGTCATAAAATACAAAAAGACTAAAAGTACATCAAAAATATCATATACAGAGCAGAGCAGTACCAATCTATCCTATTTCTCATACAAAAAGAAAAATACTATAATATAAGTCTTCAAATCCTTGCTCGTTGAAGTATCCTCTGACTCATACTTAACATCACAGGACGTTAATGCCATCTTTAATAATCACGATCAATCATGCATAAAAGAAAAAAATAATGGAGTGAAATGTTTTGTTCTAAAATTACTTTTACATGCATGGTAGGAAGTTTACCATAAAACAAAGATAAAACACAATTGACAATAAAAGGGAACCTTAAGTTGTATTGGACTACTCCTGACTAGGTATGAATCTATACTTTCCATTGGTGGGTAATAGTTCTCAACAGAATCGGGAAGTGATTGGGAGTATATATACCTCATCAACATCGTCACATGGTACAATTCTCATCATCATTGAGGAACAAAATAATAATTAAGGATATCCATTTATAGAGGTATACTATTAAATCAATATTGGAATGATGAGTAGTTGTCGAGGTTATCGACCTTGGTTAGGCAAATATCCTAGCTCAAGGGTGCTATCCTAGCCATTAGGAGCTTCACTACTCAATGCTTACTCGCAATACCTTTACAAGTGGGTCCTTACCTTTCACTCCTCAACGTACCAAATTATAGTTTTCTTGGCAGGGTGCCATGTCACTTGCTTTAAATTACTCAATAATCTATCAATTTTTCACTTCTCAAACAAAGATTTTTCTAGTCTCATTTAATTTGTGCACCAGTACAATTAACACTTCTGTCTTATATTGCAGAAATTACATGGTAATAATTTAACAATCATCAAAATTTTGGTAGTATAACTACTTACCAAAATTTTAGCAGAATAATGATATAATCATCAAAATATTATTACTAAAATTTTAGTAGAATATTAACTTAACAATTATAATTTAATTATTTAAATTTAAGTAGAGTAACAACTTAGTAAAAATTTAAATTCCAACATTAAACATTATAGGAAAATATAGTAAATTGAAAGGCTTAGGGAAGCCCTTTTCATAGCAACATGCAAAGCGACAATAATTTATAATTAACCCCACCCCCCATTACCTCTAAAGTGGTTGATGAAGAGGATAAAATTGTTGGTGCAAAGCTTCCAGGAAGAGAACTTTACTAGTTGATGAAAAACTAATAAAATTTTAGTATAAAAATAAAGTGATAGATTTTTTTTTTCTAGAGAGATAAGCTCTCTAATATTTCGGCTAGCTTGAAAGAGTGAGGATGAGTGAAAAGTTCTGTCCCAAATGCATGGTGTTTATAGAAGAAAAAGTGGATTAGGTATCCAAAAAGTCAAGTCATGCATTATGTAATAAAAACCTATTTTTATTAATTTTTATTTTGATTTTAGGGACACATATCAAACTTAGATGGTGAATCACCCCATGTAGGCTTAGGGACATGCTCCACCAGCTGCCCAAGCTTTCATGTGTCAATTTTTATTTATAGGTAAATTGGCTGGTATCGATAAATCATCTAAACTTGAAAAATTAGCTTTTAATATCAAAATAATTTAATTTCATGTGAAACTGGACAACTACACTATTTTTTTTTATCAAAAATAAGTTTCTAATAATTAATTTTAACTTTGATTAATTTATTTCAAATTTTATCTATTTATTTTGTATTTTTAAGCTAAAAAATTCATAATAAATCAACTTTAATTCAATAAATACCAAAATCAAATTTTTGAGATTCTCATTTGGTTTCTAGAAATAAATATAGAATAATTAAGAAAATAGTTTAATAGGTAAAAGTAGGGGTGTTACAGTGGATACCTGCTGCTCGTTTAATAAGTGTTTTTTTTTTTTGGTATTTTTATTTAAACTTATGGAATTGAAGTAGTTTTATTTGAATTTATGCTTTATACAGAGAATGATCTTATTTAGACTTATGCTTTAGAGAGTAATTTTATTGGACTTATTCTTTTGAAGTGCACTTATATTTAATTTATACTTTAGAGAGAGTAATTTTTAGATAATGTGAATAATTTTATTTGTTCTAAAAATATGACAAATCTTATATAATTATATTATAGGAAAAAAATGACATAAATTTTGTTGATTGTTTTTTATTTTTATTTTTTAGGAAGTATCCATGGATACCATTGGATATTAAAAAATATATGTGGGTATTCTCCTAATAGGTACCCGCATGGGTAACAGGACGGGCATGGGGTAGGTTTTTATCCAGCGAGGTGGGTGGCAGGTAACTACTATTTGTGTCTGCCTTGACTAGTTGCCACCCCTAGACCTAATCCAGAAATAGTTCCACTATGAAAATAATAGGTATAACAAAATGTTAGCAACAACAAAGATATTACAAATCACCACTTTTCACTACTAAGAAAAACTGAAAATCACTTATGTCAATACACAAAATAGGGGTATAATGACAACAATAAAAAATATAAAGAAATAAAAATCTAATCGTTTAAACACAACACCAAAGAAAAGGAATAGGGTGCACCTTTCAAAGAAAAAAAAGAACAAACCATCAATTTGATCCTTTAAGTATTACTCTCTTTTCTAAATAATCCATAAAGTAAACAAATTATATAAGTAATCTTTCAAGTATTAGAAATTATACTAAATAGTATCCCAAATATCGAAAAATCCTTCAAATTAGTCCCCGGATGTTAGTAAAATATATTAACATTGGGACAAAATTGATGAACATTTAATACTTTAGGGATTGTTTATATAATTTGATTACTTACTATTTAAACGAGAGACTAATACTTGAGGGACCGAATTAATGATTTACTCTAAAAAGAATTACATGCAAAACAAAACACTTCTCTTACCTTTTATAACAAGTAACCTTGCACCATTTTTTCAACTTTTTTTCCCCATGTTTAGCTAGTAGGCTATTGGACTGAGACTTAAGAAAGATGAAACCAACACACAGGGATTGATTGTAAAAGTGAGAAAATTTTAAAAAATCCAATTGACACAATGAAAATGAAAGAACCCTAATTGCACAATAAAAATATGAAAAGAATTAAAAGTAGAATTAAGCCTTAAATAAGAAATGTTTTTTTTTTTATATATAATTAGGGAAGGTAACACCCTATAATGAGACAAAGAAGGTAGAGAAGTGAAAAAGTATTTACTTTTACGTGATAGGATCGTGATCTATATCATTTTGGTGTAAAAAAATTAAGAGTAAATTATATTGATATTTCTTAAAATTTTTTCAGATTGCACAACATAATCTTATACTTTTTTAACGTTTACAATAATATCTTTTATAGGGATACATAATGTAATGTTTTTCAAACAATTAACAAGAGTTAGTGTAACATATAAGGGATGTTAGTATAATATTTTTCAAACAAATAAAGAGATTAGTACTGGGATAAAAAAAATAGAGATATCATGTGCAATATGAAAATATCTCAAGAGGTATTGGTGTTATTTACTCAAAAACTAATTTTGTCAGACATGATCTCCACACATAAATGGAATATCTTATATTTTCAAACATCTTATAATATTTTTTAAGTTATGAAATAAAAATAGAGTTTAATGATTGTATATTGTTGGTATAAATTTTTTTACACTGTCAACTAATAAAAAATTATTGTTAGTATAACTTTTAAGATAGTTATTGTAAAAGTCAACAAACTTACCATATATGATGGTTTGTGATTAGATAACAATGTAAAACTCTTGTACATTATCATGACATAAGCTTTTTTCTCATAAAAATAATACTAAATGTTTTCACGTATTTTTTAAGATATTAAATATTTTCAGATATTAGGTCACCTTTTACATTCCATGTATTTTATAAATAAAACATTAAAAGAATTACTAAATATACTATGCAAGATATTACAACATTACTGTAGCCGATAGAAAACGTGCAAAAATCTCACGCCAGCAGTATTGGATTGAAAGGTTGGTTGGTGAGTGTCCGTCAGTGAGCCATTGATCACGTGATCTCATTGGGTTTGGTCTCTGGTTGTGGAGGGCCATGGGAACTTTATCCTCCGTATACTCAAAATGTGGGGTTTCGTGGCCCAAAAGCTTTCTAACTTACGGCAAACAGAAACAGGGTCAGGTTCACCCTCTGGGCGCCAAAACCCAAATGGAAAAGACGCCAACGCCACCCCTGTCTTTCAGCATGAAAACCCGCGAAACTTCCAAGCAGGTAGACTAAAGACACACCCTCGTCCGCGCCTCCCCTATATATTTATTATTTTTTCAAACGTTTTCGTTAGGGTTCACGCCTCGCTAACAGAAACACGCCGCATTGTGCCTCTCAGCTTGAAAACACCATGGACAACGTTAGGGCAACCTCTGCTTGGGTCGCTAGCCGCTCCTCCCACGTTGTCGTCGACTCTGCAGGTTCGCTCCCTCACTAATGTCGTTCATTTTGCGCCCTCGTTTTTTCGTTTCGAATACTTCAGCTTGTGCGTTCCGAAAATAATAATAGGAAAATAAGAATGCGTTTTTGCGTTGCTGATGTCGTTTTCAGGAATTGAGAAAGTGGTGAGCACTATTGAGTCCATTCCCAAGGTGGAGTGGGATTTCGAAGGGATTCACTATTTTGATAATGGACCTCTCACCGTTCAGTACTTGTTTGTGTTGGACGCTTTAAATTTTTGCTTCTGGCCTGGTACGCTGCGTTTTTCTTTTCTTTTCTGCCATTTCGTAATGCTATATACAAACTTCTTCAGATAATGTCGAAGGACTATGATTAATTAATTACAGGACTAAGGTACCTTGATTAGGGTGTTAATGGTTCCCTGTTTTTGTAAATTTATTTTTAATTGCTGTTTTTCTGAAGGACATTTCAATTTATCTGTCTGTCACGTTCTGGTTGCATTTTACTGGTCTCACTGAAATGAGTTCATATATAGCAAGAAGGTAAAGAGACAAGGTTTCTCATGAGTGGAGTTTTGTCTTTAATTATTGGCATATAAATGTGGATTAAGAAGCAATTTATCGGTGTTACAGAATACATAAGTTGATATACCTGCCGAACGTGTTGTTGACACTTGATAGATGTGAAAATGGTTGGTGAATATGCAAGAGGTGGCAAATTTGGATTTCCATTTCTGTAACTGTGTATGTCATATTTTTCAAAGCATTTGATTTGGTCAACAGCATTTTTGATTCGTGTGTATTGGCCTATTATATATTACCAATAGTCAGTTGGGTGCTTCTTAGAGTGGTCTCCTTTATAAAATATGGCAGCTTACAAACATCCACTATCCTAGCTTTCTTAATTATGATCTCATTATTGAAATTATATTACATTTCTTCACCTGTGTATGATATGTTTGAATATGAAACCATACTAAAGAAATTTTTGTTGTAAATTATAAGGAATGAAAAAGATTTTGGATAGAGTGCCTCTGTCATTTAGTTTCTAATATACAGGAGATTAAGAGAAAGAGACTATTGAATTCCTTATTTCCTTATTTTCCTTGATACGCTGATGAGAAATGATTATATATCATTTTATCATTGCAACCATGTTCTTTTTTTTGTGTGTGTGTGTGTGTCTAGTTGACATTCTAATTGACAGACACTGCGTTGATTTGTGAACTGTCTCCCTAGGATTTTAACATATCTATTTTTACCCCTGGTTTTTTTAGCTTTGCCATCCTTTCTGTTCTTTTCAATGGTCACCCTCTCATTTGCTAACAGATAAGGATTTGAGTTATGATCATTTGGCATCTGGGCTAAAGGCAGCTCTTCAAAATGATAAATCTGCGTTTGATGCTGATCGTCTGCAAAAGTACACTGGTAATTCTGCTTGGACCTAATGTTTTTATTATCAATTGAAACTAATGCTTCTTTAAATTATTTAAGGGTAGACTAGATATAAAGTTGATTGTAGGACAGGTAATGGTGCATGGTAATGTGTGTCACTCAAAGGTAGTCAAATCCAAACAGTGAACAAAACATAATTAGGTCTGTTTTCATTTTATGCTTGCCATCAGAGGCAATAATTTTGCTTGGCAGATGTGTGCTTGCTTAAAGTGGTTCAGCATTAACAACAAACAAATTGTAGTTCTTCATACGAATATCGGATTCATGTTTAAGTTACAATTTTTTCAAAAGACATCTATATATCTGTTTATATCTGGTCATATGGTTGATATGCTTGCTTCAACACTTCCAATGAAGAAATACATTTCTTCAAATAGCATAATGACAAAATCAGTTCATAATGTTAGGTTCACAACTACGTGAGCTTTTGAGGTGGCCTAGACCCCTTCCTTTAGAAGAGGAACGAGTAAGGTTACTTCATGAGGTAAAACAAATAATTTTTTATGTTACCTTTAATCACAGTTATATCTATATTTTTTTCTAGGTTTCATTCCTTTTGTTGGTACCTCAATTCTATGAACTTAGCTATGATGATGAGAATGTCTTGCAGTCTGATGGCCATATGTGTAATATTTCACTTCTATTACTAGGTTGGGATTGAATTGGAAAGAAATTTTGAGGGTAAAGCATCCAATCTTGTGGAGTGCTGTGGAAAATCAGCTGTGAATCTTGTTGCTCTTGTTGCACGTCATTTTCCTGGTATAGCCTCTTCTTTTCTTATCTTTATTACTCAAGTTCTGAAATATATAATGACCAATTTATAGATTCTTCTGTTTGAAGTTGCTAGATTTTATGCAAAGAATTTGGTTCATTGACTCTAGTATTAATTGGTTCTAGGATTTAGAGACCATACACTGTACAAAGGCCGTCAGGTATTTTTATATAAAAGGGCTCAGATATTTGCAGCAGATTTATGGGGTGCATTTAGTGGCCAAAGATATGGTGAGTTTAAAGACATCGGCTCACTAACTATAATGGCAGACTATATTGTCCCAGCTGTGCTTCGGCAGCTTGGTGTTTTAAAATATAGTCCTACACTTGCCAATACTATTGAGGCCAGTGGAGAAATAGGTCCAGGGACTGAAGAGGAAGTTGAACTGCGGGCTTGCTCTATACATGCAGTGGAGAAAATGAGGGAGCTAATAAGTGTAAAATCAGGAAGACAGGTTAGTTCTATTCTACGCAGGGTATCTCCCACTTGTGCCCTTTTTCAATGCATCTAGAGTTCTATTTCTTTAAGTGTCAAAAAAGTAAATAATAATTCATCGGTGATTCCTTTTGTCATAGTTTTTGAAAAACAATTTAATCATTTTGTTTAACTATGTTATGTCTAGAGAGACATGATATATATAAGGATTTACTAACATACATCCACTTGTTATATATATATATATAGGAGTGAGAGCATGATAAGCGAGAGGACTAAATCTTGACCATACTATCATACCCAGATGATTAAGATTGTTTTAATTAATTTTAATCTTAATTGTCCATTTCAATTATATGGTTGAGATTCACTCCTCTCACTCTCATTTCTCACTCTCATTTCTCACCTGATGCGCTTGCTTTCTCTCTCTCTCTCTCTCTCTCTCTATATATATATATATATATATATAGGAAAGAGATGTGATTCATATATAACAACTTTTACAACAATTTATAATCATCATTTTTTGTGTTTATCTTTTTTTATCACATTATTTATTACATTTCAAACTTTTCTCTCTTGGTTGTACAATTTGTTGTACAAGTATCATTTCTTTATAGGAAAAGTTGCATAGTTTGGCTGTTTATTGCTCATGTGTTTTATGCACAAGTTCATTCGATCTCAAACTGTAAAGCCTTTCTGACTTAAATCTAGGTGCTCAGTGTGGAGCTGGATCTTTGGCTCTGGGCTTCTGGTGTTCAGTGCACATCTCTGCAGCACCACCGAACACTTTCAATATATTATTGAACACTTGATATATGGTAACTTTTGTCATCAATTTAGTTGTAGAACAAGAAAATTTTAGCCGTTTTAAGGTAATTATTTAGGATAATGTGAATAACTATCTCCTTTTGCACTTAAGTTTTGGAATCAGCTTTTGTAATTTTGGAAAATAAACACCTAAACAGGTGGCTTTAAATTTAATTTTGAATAGCCGTTGTATTAGGACTTTAGGACCTACAAATATTTTACAGGGTGAACAATTAGACTCATGGTTGTTTTGCCACGGGAGGGGGTCCATATTTACCTGGTCAAATATCACTGTTGGGATAGTCAAGGTTGCAAGTTGCAACTGCGGTTGGCGCATTTTGGCCTGTTTTATCATAGACTTTATACCTTTTATTATGGGAGTGTTATGCTGTTAATTTGTGGGGACTATTTCATACTGAGTAATAAACCTGTTCTTTGTAGTACCTAAACTCGGATGGGTAGTCATTGAGTACTGCTCGCTTGTACGCAAAACTTGCATGCAGGTAGTGTTGCCTCTTACTTTCACCGTCCTCTTAAAGAACATCAATTCAACAAGGTCTATCTCAAATATTCGGTTGAAGTGAATGGGTGTGGGCCCCATTGATGTGAGATACTCTTTCATTCGACCCCTTTTATTTCCCGGCTGATGTTGACTAGAAACAACCTCCGTTTTCTTTCTAGAAACCACTTCTATTTTCTTAGTCAGTGTTGCGGTATAACCCCCATTCATTATCAAAGGGAGGACCCAACTTGCATATCTCAACAGCAAGGCGATCTCCAAGTTTTGCAGGGATCCCATCATTCTCGAGAGCTTTAATTAGCCCACTAAGACACTGGACCTGAACCCTTTCCCTAGTTTACAATCAATAACTTGATATAGGAATAACTAGTGGATTTATTTTGTTTTTGATTGTATTGGTCTTTAGAACAAGTTTCCTCTTTATTTATATACCCAACCTGATTGAGGAATTCGATTTATAACAAGTGGAATGGAGATGATATCTATTCACAGTCGGGAGGTCCATAGCTTTTATGTCTTGTGCTGGATCGCAATCTTCAGTTTCACTTCCTGTCATCATCTCTCGAGTTAAATTGTGAGGGTTGCGTCGATTATGAAGAGGAAGTTTTTTTTTCCAATGGCTTTTTCAAGTCTATTGGTATTTTGGTACAACTTACCATCATTTGGTGGTACAACCTATCATGAATCTGATGGTGCCATGGCATGGTTGATAAATTTGGAAACGAGCGACTTGGTGTAGATATTTTTGTTCATAGTTTGACATCACCTTGAGAATGGAGATCGATTTCGTTTGGTAGACCACAAAGTAGACCAAGAGTTATGGCGGCCACTGGTTACCTCTACCTCCGAATTCAGTGTTTTTTTTTTTTTTTTACAGAGAGCGGGGGAAAAGGAAGGAGATGAAAGGTATTTTGTTGGGAATCGAGTCCCCTTTCTTTCTTTTTTTTCTTTTTTTTCTATATGGCCTAACTTTTAACCACTTACGCAACCATTAGTGGACCAATTAAGGGCTAGTTTGTTTTTATTTTTTAATAAATGTTTAAAAGGTTATTATAATTGAGATAAAATGAATGTTTTTTTTATAAATTTGTTCTATTCTTCCACAAAAACTAAAGTAGTGGTTTCTGAATTGAATTACTAAAGTATTTTTTATTTAAAAAAAGCTTATCCAAATGCATCTTAAAGTACCGTGTTTTTGGTTTCTGGAGTAATGGTTGATAATTGATGGTTTTAATTTGGGGAATCTGGTTATTCTTAGGATTGGTGTGTTTTAGAGGATTCTACATCCTCTTTTGATGTTGAACCATACATCGGTTTACATCTGCATCAAAGGACTAAAAAGTGACTATTTGTTGGCCACTATAAGTCCTTTATTACGAGTGCAAGCAAGGATAAAAGCGTTTTGTTTTTAGAAAAGTGAGAATTAATTTTCACGCTAACTTGTACTAATAGAAATGACACTGTTCTAGTCTATGAAAAAACTGGTTAGAACTTTATACTGAAGTGGATTTATCTGGCTCAATTAAGACTAGTTGGGGTCTAAAGTTGCTTCTGATTACCGAGGGTCTGACGCTCATAAGTACATAACATTGTTGATTTTTCCGGTAAAATCAACTCAGTATGGCACCAAATTCGTATAGCGGAATTTAGGCTACATCAGGAAATTTAGCCTTTCAGGTTGCTTCACTTCATTAACATTGTTTTGTTATAAAAAAAAAAAACATTATTTTGTTATTTATCAAAAAAAAAAAAAACAGTATTTTGTTCAAATAATGGTTTCAAAGGGTGTTCACAGTGTCTGTGGCTTAGATTGGGTTGTTTTTTGTGGCTAAACATGCACCAAGCCAAGTTAGGCCGATACTAGATATGGTCCAGCTAAAGTTCCTTGGATGCAGCCTAAGTCTTGTTAAACTAAAACAAACTAATCCTGGGATCGAGTGACTCGAACCCAATGGGATTTGGGGGTGAATGTGTCAAGAAAAACAAAATGTTTAATCTTATAAGTAATGCTTAATACTACTGTAATACAGTATATTTCATATCGACTATTGATTGAAAGATTGAAATATTTCTATTGATTTTGTTCATGTTGGAGTCAGAAGACTCAGAACTGATGCAGCCGAGAGGTGATTCAAGCTGAACGCACTTTTTATAGGAAAATTGAATTCACTTACAATTTAAACGCTAATTATTGCTTAACTCAATAAGTTGATGAAATACTGATTTCTCCAACGTGCGGTGAATAAAAGAAGAAATCTTGAATTTTTCTTGTGGTCTAGCCTACGATGTCCTTTTTCTCAATACGAAATTCTAATTCTTTTCCTACAACACACAAACAGTTCACAGTTCGATACGTGGGTATATATAAAATTGCACTGCGTTTGTGGCTGGATAAGATTTACAGTATATATCTGAACACAATAATAACTAGGAACTCACAATTAAGAGATCAATCAGCGTGCTTGATGTCATTGGCAGTTCGATATCTCAATTTTGTGAACTTCCCCAACAGGTAACCTCCGCAAGTAGGGGTATATCCAGATGCTACAGATTGAGAGGGGGAAGTCCAGTCTGTTCCCGAGGCTTCTCCCCATTCATACGGGAATCACCACCTTTAGACCGTACCCAGCATTTCTGTGCCCAAAATCTCTAAGCTGATATAGTTGCACCAAATAAATAGTACGTGTGTATTCAGTGAGAGGGTTCTTTTAATGGTGTTCGTGTACCTTCACTTTCAGAAATCAGATGTAGTTTTAAAAGTGGTGGTTTTTGACAACTTCTGGCAGCGACTTTGTTTGATCCTTTTACCTCCCCAGTTCTTTAGTGGGTAGGACCACTCACCTCGTTTTGAACTTTGGTACATTTTTTTTTCTTTGTTATTTTACTTTGGTTAATTGAACAGTCTGAGGCCACTTATACCCATGCATAATGCTTTTGCTTAGGTAATTTAAGGTAAAGTCTCAGCCATTCATAGGGAATCATTTCCGTTCCTCATCGACCATCAAATTAATCCTATGAAAATTACTCCACGCGTGTCTGTAAGAATCATATCAATTCTATATATACGTAAATCAGAAATTCTGAAATAGATTATATTTGTATAATTAATAACAATTATATTTAAATAATAAGAAATAAATAAACAGGAACTGATATGTGTATAATTACGTGTGAATATCTGGTTTTCTCTTAAAAATGTTTGATGCAATAGTCTAATTAAACAGAAGTTTTGTTCTTGAGATGCCGATTGATTTGAAGAGGAAGGACAACCAAGCAAGTTACTTTATGTTAATAGACATGGGGACCTTACCATCAACATCATGACTTGTGGGTGGAATCGGACTCGAGCTAATCCAAATGTGTGTTGGTAGTACATGGACCCACATATCGGAATCTTTAGGATATTGCCTACATTTTCACCATGATTTGAGCTCTCTTTGTTTGTATTATAGAGATAAATATATTACGTCTCTTTTCCTTTAATTGATGATGGTCCTGAAAGCTATTCATTGTTCATTATTTCACACCTTACCTTCCAATATGAGTTAGCTCCGCACCATGCCGTGGGTAATTCTAACCATACATTCATTTTCATCTGTAGTTATTTTCACTTCATTCCATATCATTAATAATGTTGTGTGTGTGTGTGTACAGTGTATAAGTCTGTTGTGTAGCACACTTTTTTTTCTCACTTAAGATGGAAATAGATCAAACTATTCATCAGTGGATTATGGCCTAATTCACATTAAATCAAGGTTAGGTCAAACACATTTACTAAATAACTTAGATTAATATTTTTTAAATAGAATTTAATTAAAATATATTGATAATATCAAAGTTTTGATATTATTGTTTAATCATAAATTGTCATAAAATAAAATAAAAATTATTTTTATAATAATTACTTTAAAAGTTAAGGTAATTTTTAATTGATTGACAGTATAAAAATCATTACACTAATAATGTATAAAAATTAAACTCTTTTTGAAATTTTATTTAGTTAAAAAGATTTGGACTTTATATGTTTTAAAAATATACTTATTTATCTATTTAAAAGTTTAAATCTGCTAGTTTGACTTACATATAAATTTAGGCCATTAACTTATTTAAAAGTTTATAAACTTTTTAAAAAGTCTCATTAAAAATAATATTTTAAATAAATAAATATTTTAACTTAATCCATTTTCATCCGTATTATCCCTGGGTAAAACACGTATCATCAGCCTTTGGAATGTTTATATGCACATTTCATATATCATAGGTAAAATCATGGCATGCAGCATATTTCAAGGGATTTGGAAGGCACATAGGTCAACAAGCAATTCTTGATGTTTATGTGCGGGACCCCTTTGAAAAGCTTCGATAGAAAAAAAATAGTGATTACAGTTTTACAAGATATGGTTTAATATTTTACACTCCTTGTTGGAGATGAAATTTGGAATGGATGTGGGATGGCGAAATTCCATGTAGAGATTTTATATTTATCTGGTAGAGAGAAAAGAATCTCAATATCACATCGACGAATAAAAGTTACAAAACCTCCCTGTAAAGTCTGAACAACAATCCAGTGACCACAATAAACAAGACAACACTAGAGAAGCCCGAAACAAATAAGTAAGTTCACTCTTCCATTCAGACCCGAAGTAACGAAGTTGTTAATATATTTGCCTTGGAAAGAAGTCAAAAATATCTCATGAGAGCAGGAAGCCCAAACGGTTGAAATTTGAAATGCAACCTGCATTGCTAAACAAAATAACTTAACATCTCTGAAATGTATGGGATCATATAAAAAATATAATAAATAAAAATATATAAGTAACAAATAGATACTATTTTCATTTTTTAAATACAAATATGTAATTTTTATTGAGCACAAAAAAAGATAATAATTTATTTTAAAATATTTTCACCTTAAACACTTTATTTTATTTGTAAATATTTGTTAAAAAAATTAATATTGATTTCAATTCAACTTAACTTTATCCTTATCTTTTAGTATTTTCATCAAGTAGAATGATTGAGTACTATAATGTCAACTATCAGTAATATATATATATATATATATATATATATATATATATAATCATTAAGATAAAATCACATAATACAATAGTTGAATTTGTTAAATTTATGTCTTCAATATGTTATTGACGAAGTACCTAAATTTATTCATAAAATAAGTGAATCTCTTTCTATTAATAATTACGATATTCAAATTTTAGACGTGAAAGTGAAAGCAAGGGAAAAATTTTCATTTGGTGTTTGTATATAAATTAATAAAAAACAACTAATGATTCATATAATAATATCATTTATATAAATTTAAATTTATAAATTCAATTTATATTTAGTTAAAAAAATTTCTTTATTTTTTTAACTAGTATTTTAACATGTACATTATAGAGGATAAATGTTTGTTTTTATATAATTAAAATTTATAATATATAAATTTTATTTTAGATTTACAATGAATGATATATATTATAATATAAGATTATTTTTAACTATTGACAATTTATAAAAATTATTAAAATTTAACTTAGAGATAGAGATAAAAATGATAAATTAAATCAAATGTAGGTTAGTTTGGGATGATTGAAAGAATTTATTTATTTTTATTAGTTGTCAGGGTAGTATGCAAAATGCACTGTCAAAGAATATAATAGAGAGACATATGGTTTAATAACAGGGAGAATAACTCTAAAAATACATTCATTTAAAAAAAACTCCTAAAAATATTTTCATTTAAAGATGAGGAATCAGATTTATACTATAAGGCTAGATAATAATTTGTCAAGTCAAATTTACGCATGTGTAAAATTGAAATTTGCTTACTAAACTAAATTGTTTCCATTTATTTTGCTAATCTCCTCCAATAAATTACATAGTTTTCATGAATACTAATATGCATAATACACCTTTCAGTGATGAATCAAGCTCAAATTTTTTTGAGGTATACTCTAACGAGTTTTCTCAAGTCCAATGCTCACCTCCAATAAAAATAATCTGAATAAAGAAGAATTGTGTCTTTCATGACGATTATGGTCACAACACTAAAAAGTGTATTCACTTGAAGAATGCAATTGAAGAGTTGATCTAGTGTAGGCCGTTGAGTCGGTATGTTCAAAAAGACCAAACTGGTACGAAGGTTTATTGAAAAAGAAAAGATCACATATAAAGGAAAGGTAAATAAAAGAATCGAGATTGTTCCCCACCCATATTCCAAGACAATGCCTAATATTACACTTATTGTGAATCTATTAGTTTCAACGAGTAACTCACCTTTAACCATCACATTAAAAGAAAATGAAGGATGAAGATGAGGAATAACTCTTTTAGAGTTACTCTTACTGATGTTGTTGAATTCAAGTTTTTTGAAAGTGCGCTATTATTTATTGTTAAATGTTTTAAAAATTAAATCTGTCATTGAATTGGTAAAAATATTAATTATTAATTTATTGGTTTATTTATGATTAAAATCTTTGATGTCGTCGAATTCAGACTTCTTTAAAACATGCATCATTCCATATTGATGTTTTTAAATCATGATGATTATTGAATTACTAAAAATATTAACTCATAATTTATTAGTTCATTTATGATCGAATATTGATTAAATTCATAATAATTATATATATATATATTATTTATAATTATATATCATATCAAATAAAAAATGACAAAAATAATTATATAACATATATTAAATAATGAGTTTAATTGCTATGTATTGTCAGGGTAAAAACTTTTATATTGTCAACCAATCGAAAATCAACTTTAGTGTGACTTTTAGGGTGATTTATATCAAAGTCAACAAACTTACCATATATGGTAATTTATGATTAGATAACAATATAAAACTACTTTATGCCGTTAGTGCATAACCTATTTTCTCTATTTATTATGTATGATAAAATGAGGTAGGTATGATTAACAAAAATACATTGGAATAGTGAAATATCGACCTTAAATCTGTTGAGAAAAGTAGGATTTGAATCACACTCTATCAACTTTTAAAACTTTATCACCTTCCTTGGTAAAAAAATCGGTCAAAGTGGTTAAACCACTAGGTTTTACTAATTTAATTGATTTTAAACCGATTCAAGTAATCCATTTTATATATTAAATGAAAACAACTATCTAGAACGAGAGTATTTTTAACTGTTATTTTTCAACGAGAGCATTTTTAGTTGTCATTCTTTAATGTGAACGTTTTTAGGAATTTTTTAATTTCTTATCTCTTTTAATCTATTACTTTCAATATCTTTAGTTCTAAATTGAATTTCAATATTTTTTTAAAAATTATCAATAAGTAAAAATTAACATCGTATTACTATAATTGTTTATTATAAATTTAAAATATAACTATATGTTCAAAAATATTTATTTGTTATAAATTTTAATTATAATATAATTTATATATTCAGAAGTATTTATTTATTATAAATTTAAATTATATAAAATAAATATTTATTCTGTGCAATATACAAGTTAAAATACTAGTTCTAAATCAATTATGTATCTAACCAGTTATAATGGTTTGGTCAAATTGGTTGAACTGATCAATCTTACTTTCAAAATCATTTTTATTGTGTAAATTTTTTTATATTTACAGTGTATAACTATTAAACTCTTTTATATAAAAATGCATCAAATATAATGTAATTTGAAAACAATAGTATATTGTCTATATTCAAATTACATTTGATTTTATATACTGTAAAATACAATATAAAATCTTTTACACTGTTAACCAATTAGAAATCACAATTGATGTAACTTTTAAAATAATTATTGTAAAAGTCAATAAACTTACTATATGATAGTTTGTAATTGGATAGCAATATAAAACTGCTTTATATTGTCAGTGTATAACCTATGTCAAGGAAAGGAAATTTTAAATTTGACTATAGTAAATACTGGTCAAATATAATCTTTATTATATAGGAGCTGAAAAACGAATTTTAAAGACATTTATTGAGAAATTTAAAAAATAAATATATTTTGATAAAATATAATATTTAATTCATTATAAATTTTAAAGAATTTCTTTTATTTTTTAGTCATTAAAAATATTTTATGAACACATTTTGGAAACTATCAAATAATAATATTAGCGATCGATCATTTAGAAATATAACTTTTATTAAACATAAATATTTGTTTGGAGTTATGTTGAGCAAATATTGTGTTGAATTCTATTTATATTATTTAAAAATAATTATTTATACAAAATGAACTAATTAAGTCAAATAAATAATAAACAATGCGACGATTCACACAATTTTGTGCGACAAATTAAAGAACCTGAGTTTTAACTTCTTAAATTTTGCACCTTTTATAAAAGGTATACAATTTTGTTAAATTTTGTCACCTTTTATTAATGTAATTTCATAATAATAAATTAAATTTATTTATTTTTGTTAGGAACATTTTTAAAAATATATTAAACCGATCTCTATTTTTTCCCCATTACATATGAATTAATTAATATTTTAATTGGTACCTACTAATCTCGGATTCATACACACGCATACACACATATATATTGTTTGTTTCTCTTTTCACAAAGTAAAATGTATTAAATTATTGTATTTATATTTCACACAAGTTTGAATCTACATACTTAGTAGAATAATTAAAAGGAAAAAAATTTAGATGTAATTTTTTAGGTATCTTTGATTTGTTCTCCAATTGAACTTAATATTTTATCTGCATAACAAAAATTTATATTAAAAATCAATATAAATTACTGAAATGAAACCCTCATTCTAATTTAAGAATAACATTAAAAATATTCAAAGAATTGTAGTTAAGTTTTTTCCTAATTAAAAAAGAAGACCCCTACTCTATCTTTCTATTATTATTAGGTGCCAAAGATGCCGCTCAAACTTTGACTTGAAATTATTATTATCATCACTAATTATCAACCAGAGTTTTAGTGTGTGTCTGATTTCACGGTAAACAATATTAAAATTGATTTTGTTTCTAGTCTAATGTGAATTTAGAAGATTGATGTTTAATTATTGTTAGGTAAAATTGATTTTGTCTTCAAAATTCAGATTGACTAAAAGTTATAAAACATAGCTTTTGTGTTGAATTAGAAAATTTAGACTAAGTTTTACATCAAACTTGCTTTAAGGTAAAAGTATTTAAACATAAATTACTTTACTTCAAAATTAATTTTATAAAATCAATTTCATTCAAAATTTAATTTTGTAAATGTTCTTCCTAACACACTTAGATTATGTACGGATTGAAATTGGAAAAGTACTTTTTGAAATTCTAATGCATATTTTTTATTTCTAAAACACAAAATGAAGAAGAATAAATTTGTTGTTTTGAGAATAAAAATACTTTTAAGTTTCTTTAACTGCAATCTAAACATAAACTTGGTCATTAGATATTGTTCTTTCAATTTTATTTTTAAAATTTCAAGATTTAAGAATTAAAGTTTTATAAAAAAATTATTGACGTTTCGATAATAAACTTATCTATACATTATAAAAAGTATCAAAATTAGAAGGGTAAAAAATATCAAAATTGGAAAGGTAAAAAATATCCATAGCTGCTATCTAGCTAGGTCACCGCCCTTAGATAATTAGACAGCAAGAGCAAAGAAGATGAAAGTTTGTTTCTGTCACTAAAGTCAACATGGTGACTCAGTGATCAGTCAGCAGACAGAAGTTGCCCGCAATGCAATCAACGAAGGCGAGGATGACAAGATAAGAATTCTTAATTATTAATTATGAGAAAAGTAATATTTGCATAGATATTATCTTTGTAAATTCATTGCGTGTTTTTACCGAGGTATTCGGGTAGCGAAATACTTAGTTTCAATTTTCTAATAAAAATATTATGTTGTAATTATTTTATTTTATTTTTTCTCTTTTTTGCATCCTTTGAAACTCTCTTAAGGACCACTTATATCCTAAAATTCTAACAAGATCTAATTAGAAAGAAAGAAAAAAAAAAACTCATGCAAAACGATAAGGGTGCCACGTCTGTCACCGTCTAACGACAAGGACATGTTCTTGCTTCCAGTTTAAAAGTGCCGCCTCCTTCTCTATCTTTTTCACCCATCTTATTGGACTGACTTTGTATTGATGGCCAAGGGTGACCGGTTTTCAGTGCGCTTGTTTTAAGTCTAATTCAAACACAATATTTATCATTGTCTTAACTCTAAATCTCACTGGCAATTTTTTTTAAAGAAATATTTGAATGAATTTATTCTCAAGAAATGGCCAAGACCTGTACATTAGATTCAATAATTGGAATAATTTGATGAAGCGCTTCTTCCATATAATACATTTCAGAAAAATAGAAGATTAATTTATCTAGCTCATCAGCAATCATATCTCACTAGTAATCTTAAAAGACTCATTTGTTTGAATTTGAACTCACTAACATCAGACTCAATAATATATTGGATAAATTGAAAATAATTTGTTTTATTGATATAATATCTTAATCTTTAACATTGCATATATAATTAAATTTAGAATTAAAGAAATATAAAATTATAATGAAAGTATATTTTACAGTACATATTTCAAGATAAATAATATTGATATAAATATAATATCATATTATACAAAATATCATCGTTAAATTAAGAAGTTTGATTATGAATACAATATATTGAATACTATCTCCATTTGTATGTTTAATCTTTTTAACAACTGATCATTTTCAATTTACCTCTTACTTTTATCTTCAAATAGAATTCTAATAGTTTTTTTAAAAAAATTGTTAATCTTTAAAAATGATCCAACATTAAAATTTAAACCATTTATTATAAATCTAAAATATAATTTATATATTTAAATATATTTATGTATTATGAATATTAATTATAATATAATTTATATAATTAAAAAATATTTATTATAAATTTTAATTATATAAAAATAAACATTTATCTTAAATAATACACACCAAGTGCGTGAATCAATTGACATAGAGTTGTTTCAGCTTAATCAGTGGTATCGAATTCAAATCTTGAGTATGTAGTTGGTTAAATACTAGAAGGGAGAGCTTTGCAACCCAATGGTCTTATTTGGTTCGAACAAGATTGCCTTTTGTGAAGGATACTTATGATCTCGTAAAAAAAAAGAAACGTAAAACACTAGTTATTTTTAAAAAATATACTTTTTGAAAGAAGATAAAACACCAAATTGAATTGGAAATACCTGAAATATAATTCAAACTCCTCTTTAAAATATATCGAGTCTAATTTATAAAATTTCAACTCATTAAAATTAAATTTGGATCAAATTAGATTATTAGAATGACATGAACACTTCTATTTATATCTTTCTAAGATTAAAATTAATAAATATTTAATGTTTTTGAATTATTCTAAAAAATTATTAATATATTTTAATACAATAATTTTTTATTAAATATAATTTTTATTTTTATCGACATTTTAAGAATACTTTTTAACATTTTTGCTCTGTCAAGTCTATATTAGTTAAAATTTAATTTTTAATTCTGTATATAAAAATATTTTATGAAAAATAAAATTCATTTTAATAATTTGTATATTTTAAAAGAGATTAATTATTTTTTGTAGAGTGATATATACTCTTAATACCACCAAGAAAAGTGAAATTGACATCTTATTATAGATATGTACTCACAAAACATATTAATATTTATGTTTCAAAAATACTTTTTTATTATTTAAATTTTTTAAACATATTTTAGAATATCATTCCAAAACGCAAATTATTTTTTCAATCTTAATTTTTTTTAAAATTATTAAGCTTAAAACCAATTCTTTTAAAATTAATTTTATTAAAATCTAAAAATACAATGACGACAATTCAAATAAATGGAGTTAACCAAAACCTTTTTTTTTAAAACACAAATGAACTTGATGCATTAAATGAATCAAAACTTTTAATCCCAAGAGTTAAGCAAAATTTCACATGCATCTCTTCTTTGACTAATTTTAGTATTTTACTATGCTTCTTCATAGTTTGGGACACATAGGGGTATAAATAGGCTAGGTTGAATAAAGTTTTGCTTAAATAGGCCTAGCCTATTTAAAAAATTTATGACCTGAGCTTGGCCTATTACTTATCATAGGCTTTATTTTTAGGCCTAGCCTGATCTATTTGAAAGCTTGACTTGGCCTGTTAGCCTACTAAAAGGTCTATTTCATATTAAAGTCTTTATATAGATCTAACTTCTCTCTATATGGGTTAATAGGCTCATAGGTCAACAGAAAAAAAAAACTCTATGTAAACAAATAATAATCTATAAATATTAAAATCGCTACTACTCAAAGCATGAGACAAACAGGAAAATAGGCGAAAAAGGTTTTGTAAGAGTCAAGTCTAACATGTTTATATGATATAAGTTTATTTTTAATGTCTAATTTGACATTTATGATAACTTATTTAAAAGTTTATTTTGTAATAAGGCTTGTAAACATGGCACAAATTTATTTTTCAATAAGCTTATAGGTTTGACTCTTTATATATGTCAACATGCTTAATATTTAGAAAAGATAAATAAATATATAATTTTAATACATTATAAAAAATTTCATATAATAATAATACTAACAAAAATTATTATTTATATTTATTTAAATAAGTCGGCCTGTTAGGCCTAAATGACTTTTTAAATGGCCTAAAGCCTGGTCTTTTAACTAAATAGGCTTTTATAACAACTTGACCCTGATTTATTTTGTAAAAAAGCTTGGCCTGACTTTGGCCTAATGTAGGCTAGGCCATAGGCCCCTATCGGCGGCCTGGCCTATTTCCACCCATAGACTCATGGATGCACAATATATTATAATCATTGATTAAGCTAAATAATAATAAAAATTCTATCAGTACAAATAATTGGAGAAATTACATTTTCTTAAATGACACTTACATTTCTCTAATTTTTAAAGAGACACACATATCCCATTTATATTTAATAAAGTGACACATATCCTTTATTTTATTTAATAAGATGATACGTACTCGCCTCTTTGATATTAGGCTTAAATACATTTTTAGACCTTTATTTTAAAAACAAAATTATTTTTGTCTTTTATCTTTTAAAATCGTTGATTTGGTCCTTTATCTTTTTAAAATGCTCAATTTTAGTTCTTCCGTCAAGTTAAAACTAAAGTTGCTAGTATTTTATGTTTAAAATAATTAGCTTTAAATATAGTGGCGGGTATTAACCATTATTATTCGCAAAACCCTTAAGAACCCTAAACTTCTACAAATTCAATTACTCATAACTGGTGCAACTTTTATAAAAATTGATTGAGAGTTTTTTTGTGTCTCATAGAGGCGATCAAAAGCCCTCAAAGTTTGTAGCAAATTGCTTCATGTATCAAATTTTTTTTGCGAGTATTGGTTGCTAGTGTGTGTATTTTTAAAATTTAATAAAATAAAATAATTATAATGAAGGTTAAAAATCGCCATTATGTTAAAATTAATTATTTTAAAACTCAGGTTCTTCTTCATTATCTTCTACTAGCCCAAACAAAAAGAAAAACAACATAAAAAAAAAACAAAACAGATCCAAAAAGGTGGTGCGGCAAGATCCAAGAAGAGGAGCGAATCCAAGAAGGCTCTAGAGCGAGAATAAAAAGTGGGTTTCGTTGGGTTTTTAGAGAGGGAGAGAGATTTTAGTTTGATGTGAGGGTGGATGGTTGTGGAGAGAAGAAGAGGTTGGAGTTTTTTTATGGTGATTGGAGTTTTAGCGAGTGATCAAACAGGGTGGAGCATGTCAATGAATCTCTCACATGGAATGGAAAATCATTAAAGGAGGAAGAGGAAAGAAAAAGGGGGAAGGGAGGAAGAAGAAAGAAAAAGAAGGATTGTTTTGTAGAGGTTTTTAACATCTATTTTTTTAAAATTCATATTTTTTTTGTTATCAAAGTTAACGTTACTAACAGAAAGGACCAAAATGAAACATTTTAAAAATATAAAGAACCAAATTGATGATTTTAAAAGATAAAAAACCAAGACGATTTAAAAAAAAAAAAAGATAAAGGACCAAAAATGTATTTAAGCCTTGATATTATCTAAAAGAGATGAGTGTTCTTTAAAAACTAAAGTCTAGAATCTAGATGGGATATGAATGTTATTTAAGAAGACCTTAAGCTACTTAAGTGCAATTTTTTCCAAATAATTTAATTGCTAAATGCATTGTTATAAAATTTTAAATTATAAATATGCCCCTCCAAATTTTGATTTAATAACCAGCTCCTTCCATGTTTCCCATGAAAACGTTCAACAGTTTTGGTGCAGTGCAACAGCGAGTTGCTGAGGTAGGTGGTGGCAATGTGACATCTAAGTTGGGTCACGAGCATAAGTGCACAACAGGTTCGTGTGTGGAAATTTCGAAGCACGTTATTTGCTTGTAGGATTTGCATGTAAAGCATGGTGCAGAGGATGGGAATGAATAATTACACAACAAATTCGATCCAACTAAACCTAGTTTCTTTTGATTGGTTCGGGTATCAGATTTAGCCAAACCTAATCCAAACCAACCTGTGAACACTCTTATACGTGTCATTAGTCAACAAGTAATAGAATTATGGCTAAATTATAGTTTTGATCTCCTTATTTTTTTTACTCTGCAATTTTGGTTTCCTATTTTTTTTAGAGACATTTAGTCTCCCTATTTTTAAAAATCCATAATTTTGGTCTCGCCTTTAAATCTCTTGCATTGACTATTAGTTATTTAATGTTAACTTTGACGTGTCAGTAATTAAATGATGTGTCAGAGTCAGAGTCAATGTTAGAGTCAACGTTGACATGCCAAAGTCAATGTTAAACTACTAACGGTCAACACAAAATATTTGACGACGAGACCAAAATAGGGGGATTAAATGTCTCTAAAAAAATATGAGGACTAAAATTGTGAATTTTTAAAAATAGAGGACTAAATGTCTCTAAAAAAAATAGAAAGACTAAAATTACAAATTAAAGAAAATAGGTGGACCAAAAATATAATTTAGCCTACATCTACTCCATTTGATATGAGTAGGATAAAATTGTTATATCGAGAGTTGTAAAAGGAATTTTAGGGTGCCAATATCAATAGGATTTTCCTTCTTGTTTTTGTAAATAATAAATTATTTTAATATTAACTTATAAACATTTTTATAATAAATATTATTTACCAAAATTTAATTATTGTTTAAATAAATTAAAATATATATTTAATTGAATAATTAGTTAAGGGAAATTTTAATATTAATTTGAATTGTAATAATAATAACATAATCACTCATATCATGCATAGACATTATCTTAATATTAACATAACCCATTTATAGACACAAAATATTAATATACAAAATTTTACACAATGTTAAAAAATAATTTAATTTTTTATTACTTGACCAAACATCCAACGGGCCTTGACAATTTATAATGTATTTAGTTTTTCATTAAAAAATTAATTGTGTTCTAGGGGTTACTCAAACATCATCCGCTTAAGTCAGCTTGCTCCCTCACCCAACTTAGTAATTGATGACTTCACCTATCTTGATTAACACGGCCTTCCACATCCCGAATGCACCCCGGTCAGAATTTTATGCCTACCCTAAAATAGTGAGGAAAACGCCTAACAGCAAGGAAAATGCCTAATGAGGCACCCAAACACACGTCGTCATGTGACATATCTCCTTAACAGTTTTTTCCTTCAAAATACTCTATATAAAGGACTCTGCACTCACCAGATACACACAACTCTCTCATTCTTACTCATTCTCTTATTTTCTTACTGACTTAAGCATCGAAGTCCTTACAGGTGTCACCACTAGAGACATCGCAACCACTGTGAATGCCTATTGGAATTCTTTATCGCTCCTCCTCGTGTTCACCACACAACAAATTGTAATTTGGATAAAAATGTTTTTTTTGGCTTAAATCATAAGACTTTTTAATTTAAAAAAAAAACTATAAACATTTAATCACACCTAAAACAGGATTGATTTAATTTAAAAAAAAAACTAATTACTTTTAGTAACATTTAAAATGAACTTCAAAAATAATTATATTTTATAATTAATCTTTTCCCACACATTTAATAGCCCCTATCTAAAGATTTCAACCTGACCTTGTTTGTCAATGCTCACTGAATATTTGTATTTATTTGTCCAATGATATGAATGAATGCTGAAAAGCAATTGGATCCTCATTATTAGAAAAATACAATAAACAAACGAATCAGACGTTGCTTAGTCAGCTACCCGTGTATCGGTTTCTTATTTTACGAGAAAAATGACACGACATCAAATAACCCCACGACAATACTTCCACTCTTACTTTTAAAAAATAATAATTACAGGGTCGGTGGTTTAGGTTTGTACATAACAGTGATAACAATATTCGTATATTAAAAAATAAAAATGAAAGAATATATTTCCCGTAAACGTAACAAGAGTATGGTTTTGGGTTATCAATGTCCAATGAGTTATGCCATTTGTCTATGTTGGTCAACATAGAAAATGTTTATGTTTGTGGTATTATATATATATATATATAAACACACCACGAAGAGGATGTTATTTTTTACATTTTCGTATATGAAGGAGTATTTCTGCTCGTTTACCAATATTAATCTTTTTTGAGGAATTTGAAAACCCTTAAAAATGGATTGTCTCTTTTCAACTAAGTATTTTTCATACACAAGAGTTATAAATCGAATTCCTAATCACTTGTTTAAGAGATGTGAACCTATCACTACTCAGCCCAAACAATTGTTGATGTTCTTTTTGACATTTAACTGTGCAGTAAAAATTAATCTCTTAATTAAAAAATCAGAAGCATAGCGTGGTTTGCGCTTATAAAAGCAGAGGGACAAGATGTTGCAAAATCTGTGTGCTGCTTGTTGGGGAGAATAGAAACTAAAAATAATTTGACTTTGATGCAATTTAAATGTCCGAACTGCTACGCTAACAACGCTTGTGTGTCCTGATCTTACACCAAACCTTCAATCATTAGTGCCTTAAATGCTATATCTCTTCAGGCCCTCCATATTTTATAACTGTTTTTTTTATACCCATTTCCCACGTTAGCTCCTCACAGCCTTGCACTTGGTGCGGAATTATTTCTTTATAAAACTCGTACATGTGCACGTCATTCCATGATCATTGGTAAAATAGCCGCTACCCACTAGTTCACTTTACGAAACCCGTTTGGTAGTTCCATTGCATTTAATTTAAGCACGAAATCACTAGAAAATATACTTCTTCCAATTTTTTATAATAATTTTTTAAAAAAATTTATCTTAATTTTTTTAATAAAAGTCTTTTAGATTATTTTCTATATTTATAAAAATGTCTTTAATCATTTGACAGTTTCTTAGTCAATAAAAAATAAATACAGTAAATTATTTTTTTAGATTCTCTCCCACAAAATATATTAGTCAAAATTATCTCTCTCAATTATTTTGTTTCTTTTTATAAATTGTACAAAAAAAAAAATTATTTAAGCGAAGATACATTAATTAATTATATAAAAATCAAGAAAATAAAATCTTAATAGTTTTAATATATATATATATATATATATATGGCTTAACTATGTTTTAAGACTCTACAAATATGGTTCTATCTGGTTTTAGTCATTGTAATTTTTTTTGTTATTTTTAGATCTTTGACATTTTCTCAGTATTTTTTTTAGTTCTTACCATTAACTCGAATTAATTTAGTATTGACATGGCCAATAAAATAAAGAATATTAATTAAGATAATTAAAGTAGTGAAAAATATTTTAAAATAAGATAGTTAGATTATCTTTAGGTGCGTAATTCAATTAAGTAATGTATTTATTATTTTATATAAATAAGATAATTACATATAATTTACTTTTATAATTTATTTTTAATAATTATAAACAATGATTTTTATTTCTTTTAATATTGTTCTTGATTTTCAATTCATTAATTTACTTTTAACATTGTATTTTTTTTTCTAAAAAATTATAGTTTACTTAGATGCTAATAATTTACATTTAATATATTACTTTTGTGCTTGGAGACAAAATTACTGCATGTGATATATTAAAATAATAAATTATACTACAATCAGTCAAAATTAATGAATTGAAATGTAAAAAAGTATCAAAAATAATATATTAAAGATAAATTATAAGTGTCTAAGTAAATTATATATATATTTTAAACATTAACATGTTAAAAATAAATTAGTAAATTGAAAATTATAAACAATATTAGAAGCAATAAAATTTACTATTCATAATATATTAAAATTTTTAAAAATATATGTAATTACTTTATTTATATAAAATAATAAATACATTACTTAATTGAATTACACAACTAAAAACAATCTAATTATCTTAATTTAAAATATTCTTTATTACTTTAATTATTTTAATTACTATTCTTTATTTTTTAGCTATATCAACACTTAATTAACTAGAGTTAATGATAAGGATTAAAAAAAAGACTAAGAAAATGTTGGGATCCAAAAATAACAAAAAAATTTGGAAAGACTAAAACCAGACATAACAATATTTGCAAGAACTTAAAACATATTTAAACCTATATATTATTAACAAAATTAAGGTTACTAATTAAATTACTATTTTTTTTTTCAATTTTTTGAAATAACTAAAAAAGTCCTATATATTGAACTAAATATATTACTTCTTATGTGATGAAAAAGGCATATGATAGCCATTCTCCTAAGACATTTGTAAAAGTATATTTTATTTCAATGTACTGAATAATATTTTTTTTTAATTATTAATAATTACTTTTAAAATATTTACTAGAAATATTCATAAAAAAATAACCCGCTAGGATCGGCCTAGTGGTGGGAGGTTGAGTAGTATGCATGAAGTCATAGGTTCTATCCTTAATACGATCATTGTATACCAAAAAAGAAATATTTATAAAAAAATAATATCACTTTTCACAAATATTCAAATAATTATATAGACGATACTTCTTATATGGATTACTTTGAAGAAGTCTCTAGTGGACCAACACTTCATACGGTGTAGCGTGGACCATGTATTTTAATTGGCAAAGGTGGGTTGCTTTCAATTTATATATTCTTTTGCCACGTCATAATTTTTTTTAAAGAAAATTTACAATGACGTAAATTCCCTAAGTGAAATTCAAATTTAAAATTATAAATTAATCCTTGTTTTTTAATTTGAATCTAATAAGTGATAACCTTCTTGAAGATCTCAAACTATTGAACACCACCCAACAACTACTAGCATCAACCATATCTGTCCCTGCAAACCCAACATTAGCAACATCATCTTGCACTAGTGTTGTCATTCAAGTTCGCTCACCCCAAAACTAGCCACCATCAAACCCACAAATACACATGTCGAACCATCGTGTCATGCAATTCCAAGCTTCAAACCCAAGCGTTGTTGTTCTGCACACAAAGAACACTTACGCCACCAACATTAACTCACCATGTAGGCTCTTATGCACAAAATGGCCTTCCCTTCCCCAACTCCTATGACTCACATTGACTCACAACATAGCCTCTTATGGTTATTTTGTTCTACAATTTCGGCGCTCCTGGTTTGTGTTCTCGACTTGGTAACAGAATTGGTGTTTGATTTTGTTAGATCTTAGATTTTGATTGTGAGAATAGCCTGCTATTAGTGCTGGCGTAGACGAAGGTGATGAGATGGTAGAGGAGAAGAAGATGAAGAGTTCAGAAGGGTGGTGTTTGAGTGTAGAGAAGAATGAATCACTTTCGTTTGATGTTCTTATGGATTTGGGAGAGGGTGAAGCTGTGGGCAATGAAGAAGGCGAGGACAGAGTCAAGCTTTTAGGGGTTGTCGAAGCGGAGCTTGTGGGAAGCGGAGAGGGCAGATTCAAGGGAGAAGCCACGATAGGTGACGAGGTAAGAGACGATGAAGGAGTGGGCAAATGTGTAATCTAATTATTTGGGGGCAAATTTGTGTAATTACTAAAGGGCAAATGTGTAAAATACATTGTCTTATAAAAGAAATTCAAAATTTCGATTTATTGGTACTGACTTTTTTCCAAGAAATCATCTGAACCATTGAATTTTATATTAATAAATCTAGTGGTCATAATATCCTGGTTCATTATAAACCACATTATAACTTGGACCACCGTACGACATCTATATTTAAGCATGATTAATTTTGTGTTTTTAACATGACAAAATAATGAAATGTGTAAACAGTCACACTTAATTTGTGCTTTTAAAAAAATCTCATATTGCACATATTGTCGTATTATTTAACACTATATTTTAAGAGTTTTATTAAGGAGTATTTTGAGGTATTAGCTAAAACGTTAAAAACAAAAGAAAAAATAATTAAAGTTAAGGTAAGAGTATATTAAAAATTAAGGTAAGAGTTAGGGATGACATGGATAGGGTTTAGGTAAGATATTATAGTACTTATTTTCGTACCACGTTTCAAAAGAAAAAAACTTGTACCAGTTTTTGTACCTGCACAGCTAACAACTTTAATTACCATTCGCATACTCGTTAAGTACTTATATACTCAAACTTACATCCATTACTTGCACTTTACTTAAATATAAAAAACAATAAATCAATAAAAAATAATTTAAAAATTGCTATAATTGAATATAAAAACCATTCTTAAATCATCTAAACATAATTATATAACATTAACAACGTAAACATTCTTAAATGTAATGTAAATTCTAAAATTGATTAACAATGTGTGTGTGTGTGTGAGAGAGAGATATTTTAAATAAATAATTACATGAATGTATAAGTGCGGGTATAGGATAAGATGAGTACTATAGTACTCATACCTGCACTTATCCCCATTAAACCTATCCTCATTGATCGAGTATTTATCTTATTCATTATGAATATTTTTAACGGTTATCCATAGAATATCGATAGAATTGTCATCCCTAATAAGAGTTAACACTTTTTATAAAAAAGTATTTTTAATTCTTTAATTAATATTTTAAAAATATTCATTAGCATTCTCTTTACTTTAATTATGTGAGTTATTAGTAAAAAAAAATCGTATATATTTGGTGTGCACATATACTTAAAACATTCAAATGATTAAAAATATTTAATTAGAACCATGAATGTTTCTTAATTAATATTCTTACACCACTAAGTAAGAAGGTTTATGAAATATTTACGTACACAAGAAAATTTTTATAAGCTTTTGCATATTAATTAGCTTAGTATGTACAACTTATATGCATCATGTGAACATAAGAAATTCTTGCTATAATTGTCTCTTAACTATATTGAGTTAAACCAAATCAATTTAATTATATTTTTAATTCCTAATTAACGGTCCAAAAAAATCAATTCTCTTATTGCGAATCCTAAATTATATTTGGATTTCCTTGATTATTAAGATTTCTTTTCTCAACTTTTTTTTTTTTGTAAAAAATTAATTATAGACTATTTCAAATACTAAATAAATTAATTCAAACATAATACATACTTTTTCAGATAAGACCTCAATCAAAGTGCTTTCTCTATACTTTAGTTTATCGTTTCTTTTTGTACAAGTCATCGACCATTTTTTTATGTGAAAAATTTATTAATGGTTTAATTACTTATTTGATCTCATACTTGTCGTTTTTTTACATTTTAGTTTCAATATCTAAAAACTATTATTCTCTATACATATACTTTTGATATCGCTTTAATCTCTACCGTCAAACGTGACTTAACTTTATTAGGTAAAACTATTGCAAAATGAAAATTGGTCACTTTATTAGGTAAAACTATCGCAAAATGAAAATTGGTGGTATAAAATCGCCACAAATTTTTTAGCAGTTATTAAACCGCCACAATTTTTGTGGCAGTTATTAAACTGTCACAAATTTTTTGACTGTTATTAAACTGCCACAAATTGTTCTCATAAAATAAAAAAAGAAAATAAAATTTGTGACAGTTTTACATCGTCAGGAAATTTGTGACAGTTTTACACCACCAATTTGCATTTTGTGGTAGTTTTACCTAACAAAGTTAAGACGCACTTGATGTCAAGGACTAAAACAATATCAAAAGTACATGTGTAGGGACTAAAATGGGTAATTTCTAAGTATAGAGACAAAAACGTAAAAAATGATATAAATATAAGAACCAAATAAATAATTAAACCTTTTATTAATTACTTAAATTGTATTATTAAGTACTATTAAAAATGTTCTGGAGATTATCTCAACTTCCCAAACTCTTAAGCCAATGTTGCTTCTTTCAAGCAGCATCGGCTAGGGTGCAATTGTTCTAGGAGTTATCCTCGTTGCCAAATCCTTAAGCCAGCCCGCCTTAGCGTCCGACTTAAGGATCACAAGATCAATTAATAGTAGCGTTGACAATCAAGACCATCTCGGATTGGTCATCTCGCTTATCCCGACTACCATTGTCTCACCTATCCCGGTTACAGTGGTCTCACCTATCCCAACTATAACCATTATGACCATCCTAGTCATAACAAGGAAAACGCTTAGTGTGGCACCCAAACGCATGTTGCCACGTGGCATCTCAACCATTCTAACGATTTTTTTCTGCCAATGTGCTCTATATAAAGGACTCCACGCACACCAGGTGCACATTACTCTCTCATTCTCACCTCCCTCTTATGCTTAAACTAACTTAAGCATCGAAGTCCTTACAGGTGCCACCACTGGAGGTGTTCACCACCACTGTTGGAGCTTATCGAAGCAGCTCTTCTATTTCCTTGCACTCTACTTCACAACAAAAAAAAATCCCGTGTTGAAATCACACTGCTTTCATTGTAAACTAAAAAATATATATCAATTTGTTGTTATAATATTTATTGAGTTGATTATGATTGTAAGTATTTTAATTTAATTTTGAATTTTATAATTTTCATAATTGAGAAATTCATTCAAAAATTATAATGCAGCGTACACCAATTGCTTATAACAACAACAACAACAATAATAGATTTTTATGTCACTTTTTAAAATAACAAAAATAAAAAAAATTATAGATCAATATATTGGGCTTATTTTGGTTCATAAGATCAATCCAAATACAAAAAAGCAAACATTAACATAACTTTGCAAATTACTAGTTTTAGAAATTCTCAAGCTTTCTAAAACTAGAAGTGAAGTTATTTTCAGCACATGTATCATGAAGGAACCAAGTGGCGGATGCTTTGACAAAATATGGCTTGTCCCTAATTGTCCCTAGATAGAGATGATGTTGTTTTTAATTTTCCTCCTGATTTCTTATCCTTTTTGCTTCTTGCAGATTGTTCTGGTGTAACATTTCCTAGAGCTTTCTAGTTGTTTTGGGGCTTTCCACCTTGTTTATCATAAAAAAAAAAGAGAGCCTAATACATAATCTTATTGAAAAACACATTGACACACAACTTGAGTGGAGAATGTTCCTAACACTATACAAGTAATATAGATGTGAAACACTGGATTATAGTGTGTGTTTGTTTTTACATTGGCATATTTTTCAATTATGTTGAATGTGACTGAGCCAAAATGGTGGATTAATGTTGAATGTGGTTTTCAACGGAAAAACAAACACACTCATAGTCAGTGACAGTTATCAACAGCCTAAAATTGTAGAAGCCCATATGAGTACATTCCTTATGCATTCACGCAAGAGACACCAGCCTAACATGCAAAAGTTGATACAAGATAAGCACAAATGACATCAGGTACATCTTTACTCTCCACATGTTTAGTTTCACGTTTTTTATAAAATAAATGTGAGTCAAGATGAAGCTACTCAAAATAACTTTCACGTCTTTTTGAGATTTTCACGTTAATTTTATTTGAAACTTGTATCATGGATGGAAGTCCAAACACACTATCTAATTCTCACTCTCTTTATTTCCTGCTTACGCTGAATCAAGTGTTAGAGTTTTTATAATTGGCTACAACACAGCTTAATTAATTCGTAAACTTACCAGAAATTCTAATTACTCCAACAAATATGGTACTCCTCTAAACCGGTAAAAAAATAAAACACATTCTTAATTCTATTGCATTTTTTTTAGTTTTTCCTTCTCATATTAAAAAAAGGATATAAATATTAGAATGATGTACAAGTATTATTGCCTTAATTAAAAAAGGCAATATTAGGAACAGTTGAATGGACGAAACGCAAGTAAAACTATCATTCCACAGGTGAAAAGGACAGGCACCCATCAATATCTGAATTGTGAAGCTCATAGAAAATATAAAGAATCCAACGGTGGAGGAACATCCATCCGCGGAGACACGGAGCCGCTCACACCCAAGTCCTTGGAATCTCACCCTTCCATAGCAACAGAAAGAGGCAGTGCACGCAGACACACACACTAACTCACTCCCTCCCTCCCAACTAACCTAACCCTGGTTAATTCCCAACCCTCTCGCTCCTCCCGTCCCCGTTAACGTTTATTTATACCCCAGCTGCACCTCCATTCATGTTCCATTCTCCTCTCCGTCTTCTTTTCCCGTTACTTCTATCTGTTGCCCTCTCGTTAGCGTTCATGTGAGGTTGATTTTAGCAAGAGTACAACACAAACCACTTACTCTCTTAACTTGAGGCTGTTCCTTTCCCTAAAGAGGAATGAGTTGCAACGGGTGCCGGGTCCTTCGAAAGGGTTGCAGCGAGTCATGTATCCTGCGACCTTGTCTACAGTGGATCGACACGCCCGAAGCCCAAGGCCATGCCACTGTCTTCGTAGCCAAATTCTTCGGCCGTGCCGACCTCATGTCCTTCATTTCCAATGTCCCTGAACCGCAAAGGCCCGGTAATTAAGTTTTACTTTTTAACTTCACCTCACTTACCTTAACTCCTTTTTCCTTATTTAGTAACGCTGCTCTTATGCAGCTCTGTTTCAATCTCTGCTGTTCGAAGCGTGTGGACGAACGGTGAACCCCGTCAACGGTGCCGTGGGGCTTCTGTGGACCGGAAACTGGCACGTGTGCCAGGCAGCGGTTGAGACCGTGCTCCGTGGCGGCACCCTGAGGCCCATGCCGGAGCTTCTCGGCCTGGACGCTCCCACTCCCACCGGCGACGACGCCTCCGAAGGGGAAGTTACATGTACCGACCAGTGGAGGGTCCGAGATCCGAACCCGAATGTAAGGTTCGCGAGTTCGAGGTCCGATAAGGTCGCTTCCGGCGGTAAACACAAGCGATTTGAAGAGCTCGTCAAGCTCCAGACGACGACCGATCTCAATCTCCGCCTGACGCCGAGTTTCCTGCAGAACGTGTCGAGCTTCGGCTGCCGGCGGGAAATTCGCCGGCCGGGGTCGCCGTCGATGAACTCGGAGGAGTCCGTGACGACGACGGCGTGCTTGGAAAGTGGGATCGGAGATCACTACGCTCCCGACGGAGACCGGAAAGTGCTGAACCTTTTTATTTGAGGGTTCTCTAAGATTCGTGTTTTGCTGAGGGTTCTCGCTGACGCGTCCCTTTGCCTTTTTTTTTTTTTAAGCTTTATTTTGTGAAGAGGTTTCCCGGAATTGAAATGCGGTGAGATTTTGTAAGAGATACCGGCACAGGATTTTTCTCTCTGTGTAGACAGGGAGAGAAAGATGAGGGTTCGTCGGTGATGATTTTTCCTTTTTTATCCTCTTGATCTATCAAACATGTTATGATGGGGTGACATGAATATGAAATAATTAATTACATATTTCTTTTATTTTGGTTGTTGTTTTTGCTGGAGAAAAAATTGAAGTAAGAATTTTATGATTTTATCTACCCAGTTGAATACAGTCTTAGTGGTAATTGGTAAAAATTGTGAATGGGAGCTTAATTTGGACGAATTGATAGAATTAAGAAGGATGATGAATATTCAGTTTTTGATTGTTTGCGTACATGGTTACCAGCTACGCCCGTAATTAAAGAATTTGACCTGATCCATTCCATTTAGAAACCGCGTGTGGCAGCTGTCTGATGACTCAGACTTGATCCATATGTCGATGTTATTTACCTGCCCTTCAAGGCTTCACCTTAGTACAATATTGAATTGTATTTGTAAGGACTTAGATTTTCTACAGTAACATTTTTACTGCATTAGATCTCAGTTATTCTTTTATTTTTAATATTTGGTAATTTTAATATATAATTTTTTTTTGATTGAATGGTGAAATTAAAAACTCTATATGGTGCAATTGTTTTTCACACTGGATCTATTTCAGTATTTGTATCCCTTTAAATTTATGCTTTTATTTAAAATAAATAAGCAAGCATCCGCAATTCAAAATGATAGGATCTGATAGCTTGTGATAATATAATTTGGAGTCTAATTTCTTCAGTATAATTGATTTGAATAATTTCAAATCAAATTCTTATAAGCACTTATTCAAAGCCTTATGTATATATTTTACTTATTTGGGAGGACTGGATCATTCATAACAGGTTTGACCAATATAATATACTTTAAGATTACGAGAATAATGCTGAGATAATAAAATGTTCGAGGTTTGAGAAGGCGGAGTTATTAGTAAGTTTGAACAACTTTATGGACAGTGGAAAAAGAAAACTTTATTGGTAAGGATCATTTTTTGCAGAATCCTAGACTTCTGAACTGTTAAAATTACTCCTAGAACTCGCATTTACATGAACTTTAGCAGATGTTGTTGGGGAAATACCTTGCCCGTAGGTGTGCAATTGGAGACAGTATGCACTCTTATCTTTTTTGCTTTGGAAGCAACTTGGCAGTCCAGCCCCACGCCTTTGATGGGGAAGTTTGATAAAACTGACCAATTGCAGTGGTTGCAGCGAATAAACGAGAAAATATAAAAAAATATATATTTGGGTTTTATATGTTAAGCTAGCAATTAAGCGATAAGTAATAAGTAATTAATCAGTGAAATGGGAGGGGTCGGAAAGAGAAGAAGCATAGCTTGTTTGTTAGGTGACTTTTGGAGTATGCAAGGAGGCGTACAAACTACAATGACAGTAGGAATCGAGGAGCTACAAATAAAATTGGTGATTGCTTCTTGTCCTTGTTCGTTTGCCTTTACCAAAGGCGTCGCCAAAGAGCACGGCTCGCGTCAGCATCTAGGTTTGGCCCTCATCCTGTGTTGTCCAATTCTTACTAATCATAAAATATTATTACTACGAAAATATATTACGATTTCACTAGCTTGTCGTAATTATCTTTTATCTGACCCCTACATAATTATAATTATTTTTTATAAAGTAGGACAGTGTGTGCACTTCAATCGATTTATTTTAAAGAGTTAAATATATTTTTAGCTTTTCAAAATATGACAGAATTAGTTTTAATTTTTAATTTTTTTTCTTAAATGAAGTCTATTAAATATTAATAATTTCTTAATTTGATTCCTATGTTTAACTCTGTTTAACTTTTTTGTTAAATGATGATTACATTGGCTTCCAAGTAAAGTATTTTATTACTTAAAGAGTCTAGTGGTAATTGTTAATAAAAAATTGTGTAATTACTTTTGTTTTAGCTTAAAAAAAATTTGTGGTTTAGGGTTAAATATGTACTAATTTTATGTAAAAAATATGTTACTAATGTGACCTGAACATAACAATTGATATGGATGGCTACACCAACAAATTAATGGTGACTATGATGTTGATGTGGCTATCATTTAACAGCAAAGTTAAATAGAGTTTAACACATAAATTTATGGTATTTTTAATATTTAAGGGACTTTATTTAAAGCAAAAAATTTTAAGGGACTAAAGCTAATTCTATTATATTTTTGGATGACCAAAAACATATTTAACCCTGTTTTGAATGTTTGCTAATATGCGGGTTTGTAAAAAGGTAAAAGTTTAAGAGAAATGGTATTTGTATAATAATACTACCTCCTGTCTTTTATATAAGCAACAAATACAGGGTTTTTTTTGTTCTAATTATAAACAACATGGAATGTATTAATTGACATATCCTTAATTAATGGTAAATTTTATTTATGAGATATTCCATCATTCTCTATGCAAGTAGATACATTCATTGACATATTAACAATATGAATTACACTCATCGGTTGAGAAAATTATTTCTTAAATTATGAGTAATATCATTAAATATAACCACCACTTAAATTATTTAAGTTTATGGGTATTTTTGGAATAAAATTTAAATTCATGATATTATTAATTAAAATTAACTAACTTAACTATTTTTATTGGTTTTGATGAATTAGTTATTTGTTGCTTATATAAATGATCGGGGGGTAGTATTGTCTAATTTCTTTAACAACAAGGAGGTAAATAAGAAGAGAAGAAAAAATGTGAAATAAAATGAGAGATGTGACAAAGAAAAGATAGACAAATAAATAATATTGTAAAAAATATTATATGAATAATATAATTTACGGTTTAATTTTTTTTATATTAATGTTATTAAATTTTATAGATATTTTATTTAAATGCTACAAAATATATTTAATGAAAGTTATTTAGTACTAAAAAAATATTCACGTGTCATTATTTAACTTGAGAACTTGACTGTCAAGCAAGAAGCATGTAAATTCATTCGATGGGAAGTTATTTTAATTTAACTATATGTCTTGAATTTGGGTATTTAAAATTGCAGATGTATCAAAAACTCAATTAAAAATATACTACGTTTAATTTTTAGTATTTGAATTCATTTCAATTAACTTTAAAAATTAAATTAGATTCTTGACACAGAAACCCTTATAAATGAATGGTATGATTAGAATTTGCATTAATATTAATTTATGTTGCTATTCGTCTTTCACATTTTGTTTTTTAATCTACTTCTGAGTTAACTTTTGATATTTATAAGAATTTCAAAGTTTATCTTCTTTTTTTATTATTTTACTTATTTGTAGTATGAATAAATTTTGTTTTCATTTTTTTTGTTTCATTTTGATTAAATATCTTTTAGCTTTGGTTTGTCTTCCAAGTCTTAAATGTGGGGGGAATGAGTGGGAGCCACTTCACCACAAAGCCACACAAATTACAATACTTTTACTAAATCCCAGATAATCCATTAAGAATGTGGAGAAAAGAAAGTAAACCAAAAACCATTTGAGGATGAGCTGAATGGAAAGCAAGTGCAGCAAATGCCTTTTATTTTTCTGCAATGCTGCGTCTCGCCGCATTTGCCATGGACCCCACGGAACCTTCCCCCATTAAGCAATGAGGTTTCACATACACCTCTACTTCCACTACATGTTCAGCGTCTCTACTTCCACCCGGTAAGGTAGTGTCATTCCACCTACAATTCTATCCACTCTCTGTGCACCTCACCTAGCTTCGCCTCCTCCTACGTTGGAAATGGAATGACTTGCTCTCTCACAACACGACCACACCTAATCTCCAACCATTTATGACATCATGTTCTTGCCACGGCGAACTCAATTTCTTGGTTCTTATACCATTTTTTTTAATTTTAATTAGTATTTTTTATACATGTTACATCATAAATATTTATTTTATATAATTTAAATTATAATAAATAAATAATTTTAAATATATAAATTATATTTTAGATATGAGATGTTCTAATGTACATTTACTTGATTTTTAGTTAGAATATATTAACAAATTATAACTAAAGAATATCTGAAAATATATCTATGGTGTAACGTGCTAATGTACTTCAACTAAAAATCAAATAAGTGTGTGTTAACAAATGCTTGTAGAATTTGTTAATGTACACCTACTTGTTTTTAGTTAGAGTGCGTTAGTAATTTAAGATTATCTAAAAATATACCAACGGTGTAACTTACTAACGTATTCCAATTAAAAATTAAATGAGTGTACGTTAGCAAATCCCTTTAAATATATAATAAATAATTTTAATTGTGATATGAAGTTATTTTTAACTACAAACATTTGTTTTAAAATAAACTACTAAAGTTTAATTTAAAGACAGGAATAAGATAATAGAAAGGTAGTTTAAAATAGTTGGGAGAATAAAAAAATTGTTTTGTTTTAGAGTGTGTGATATGCACTTTTAAAGAAAAAAAGACAAAAAAATATTAATAATGACTATTAAAGGAGTGAACGTACTATCTAAATTATATATTCTAATTTATAATATAGGAGTAAACATGTTTATTTATATTCTTCTTTTCTTATTTTTGTTATTTTCTTAAATCAATCTTTAAAATTGGTTTTAAGTAATAAAAATAAAAATATAAAAATTTTCAAATTTATTTTTATTTTAATTTATCATATGGTCATAATTAGATCGGGTCAGGTCAGGTTTAGAATGTTTAAAAATTCAAACCAAATTAACAATGTTGGGTTGGATTGTTTTGAGTTCTCTGATTTTGGGTATGTAACTCAATCAGATTGATTTGGAACAGGTGATTGGGTCATATAATAAAATTAATACATTTTGGAAAAAATAAAAAAATTATCCAAGCAAATATAATACCAAAGATAGGGGGAAAAATATTTGTCTAGTTATCAGAGACTTTAATACATGTAAACACAAGTAAATATACAATACAAATATAGATGTCCCAAATAATAAATCAAAATAAATTACACAATAAATGTCCAAAGTCCAAAAGTGACAATTACATAAAGAACAAACTAAAATAACCTCAATTAGTGACTATCAAATGAGTATCCTTTGCTCCTTGCCTCCTTTAGTTCAATCTATCAAAGCATTTCTACAATATTTAATGAAAAAAAAAGAGAGACTAGAAATGAGTATGCATTTAAATATTAAAGTGATGGACTCAAAATAAGAAATTTATGAGTAAAATCCTTATTGTAAGACTTCAAAGGCACTTGCAACTACCATACCTAATTAAACTTGTTCCAAGGCATTTACTTGTTGTGGACTTGGACCACTAGCATTTATAGTAAGTTTCAACCAATTTTAAGCGCAAATTAAAGCTTCCATAAATGTTGGGATTCAATGAACTATGATATAGGTCAAGAACACAACCTCTAGTGCTAAATACAGACTCAGATGATACTCTAGACACTGTAATGGTTAATAAATCCCTAGCTATACGGAAAAGAACATAATACCTTATAGTCATTTTTCTCCACCATTTAAGAATATCAAACCCAGGATACTTATCCTTGACCATATCCTCCATATACCTATCCATCTCATGCTTTTGGAGATTATTTTGTAAGCGTCTTACTTGGAATCCAAACTTATCTATCATATTAGTCTTTTCCACATCCACTCTTAGAACTATGAATAACATGTGTCTATGAACCACTAACATTGGATGATGCACCACTACCATCACAAGTATAAATAAGAACAGGATACCATTCCACTTACTAATCATATAATTTATGTATCATAGCTTTTAATTTTTATAAAACAACTGTAGTCCTTTTTGTATATATCGAATTAAAATAGAACTCAATATAAGCCTAATTATATCATGGGCTAAAAAAAACAATCACAACCAGATAATTTACATTCCCACCATTAATATCCCAATATTTGTCAAATTTTTTCGTCATATTTATTGTCATTTTTTTTCAACACCAAATCATCCATTCCCATCCATTCAACTAATGCATCATATGTGACACTTAACTTAATAAAGAAACAATTAGTAGTGACTTGAAATGATTTAAAAAGAGCAAGTGTAGCATCATAGAAAATATTCAAAAACTGTATAAAAACAGGAGCAAGTTTCCATTCATTAGAATTAGGGGGTCCCCCTAAACATCAAGAGCCTATACAAATGCATTATCATCATATTCAAGAAGACTAATTACCTTTCATATTTTTCAGTTGCTTCCAACACCAAATATGTGGAATTCCATCTAATTGGCACATCTAGCATAAGCAATTGTTTAAAATTTAAGTTATCCTATTGGGCACACTTTTTAAACAAGCCAATCTAACTAGAAGTGGAAATGACCCCACATACTTACAAGAAGCCCTTATCTTAACAATATAGCAAAATGTGAGCGCAACACCTCTTCAAAATATGAGCATGGAGTATTTATAAAGAATATCCATAATGACATACCAAAATGAAAACAAAAATTAAATGTAGAGAATATTGACATATAATTCAATTATGTAGAGAACATCACAATATCACAAATAATTGAATATTTGCAAAGAATTTGTATTAACAAAGAATGTGATTTTAGACAATCCAAAGAAACAACCAACAATATACAATATTTCACTAAATAATATGCAAACCACATCACATTGTGTTTGATTAAAACAAAGTTATTAAGACATTCAAGTTTTGCACAAGAAAAAATAGTACTTACACTCTATGCAAATCATATAGGTTCTACACATACAAATACTGCACAATGTATAATGAAAATTCTACATATTGCAAACAAATCATATAGGTTTAATAGTCTTTGCAAATCATACAAGTTCTAAACATACAAGTTTTGCACAGTGTACATGGGTGTTTTGCGCAGTGCAAATCATATAGGTTTTATGTAGTGATAAACAATTTAAAAAGGGGGAAATAATGAACTGGAAGCATTAATACATAATAAATTTCCAATCTCTTTGCATGTCAATGAAAGACATTTAGTTATAAGAAGCACAAACATTTCATTGCAACCAAATACACCATAGAATAACATAAAACGCAACAAACATAAGTGCTCTTGATTGGTTAGAACTAGTAAAAACCATAAATAAAAAATATCTTAGTAAGAATTAAGAAATTAAGTGAAGCTTTTCATATGAACTTAGTAAATAGAACATTTGAACTGAAGCACAACATTTATAACGAACTTTCCTTAGATTGACAAAAAAAAGATAAGACCATGGAAAGATGTGATCATGTTCAACATGTTTCACCTAAAAGAAAGCAATTTACAAAAAGAAAAAGGCCTGTAGAGAAATAAGAAAAATATGCAGATCAAATTAACAGAGAAAAAATTCTTTTAAACAAGATCTGTTGATATGTTTCTCACATAATACTATTTATGTGTTTTTAACTTTTTGAGAAAAAAATACAACATTATAGAACTAAATAAAAACTCAATAAGTTTTACAAGTTACTTAAATTTTGAATGCTTAGTTTGACCAAAATATAAAAATAATTCATTTGATTAAAGCATGATATTTAATTTATTTACGAAAATGCGTATAAATTTTCACATTACAAAAAACGAGGTAATTATGTGTAAAATTGATCTGACCAAAATATATAATCACAACATAATTATTGAGTAAAATACCTCATGCATAAATATAATTGAAGTACTGAATGAGACATTCATACATTATAAGTAAAATGGTACATTGTCTAAAAGTGTCACATAACCAAAATTGGGATCCAATAATTTTCATTGAAATTTACAACATAAACCCAATAAAAATGAAGGTGAAATGTCCCACAATTGTGAAAGCGAAATCAAAAAAATCAAACATAAATCCCTAAGTCAACCTACTAAATTTTTAACTCTAAGGCTGGATAACCTCAGGGGATCTTCCTCGAGGCTCATGCTGTCGATTGTAGATTGACGACATAGATCCCATGCAAATGGAATCACAAATAAACCTCTCAACATGTCATTTGTTCTCGCGACATGGACATCATGATCATTGCACAAACACAAACAAAAAGAATAAACATGCATAGCATAAATACTATGAAAGTACGCACGTATTGACATACATCATGCTTTCAAAGATTAATTTAAACACATGCCAACAATGAGAATACATACAAAAATTTAATCTAATCGTAGAGCACTCAACAACATAAGCACGCAAATCAATACAATGTGTCTAACACCCAATGCATGTCCCCCAACATGGTATATCACCAACACTGACCATTTAGGCAATTAATGACATGAGCCAACAACCATTTGGTGGACATACCACAGTTTGATCATGAGTAGCATAACACAACGTTAGGACGTTTGTGTGGGGATAGTTAAGTTCTACAACACAGAGTGCACACTAACCCGATCCCCTGTAGGATTTCATGCCCAAATGTCCCCAATGTCTCCTACCTGTACTTGCATATGTTCATATTTCCTAGGTTGAATGCAACTCTTATAAAACTACTTAACACATACATATAAATACATGACAATCAACATGTACATCATTATAGAATAAACATTCCGTCAACACCACTTAGACCTTGATATGGAGATAGATCAACGACATTGTATTTAAGTCTTAAAATTTCAAGCTACAATCACCAATTGACACCATTACACCATGTTTAGTCCACCACAAGGTTATAAACCCTTTAAAACACCCTAAATAAGGTCTAGACAAATTATTAAAGTTTTTAAGAACTTTTGTAAGTTTTAAAATTTTTAATAAATTAAATTAAATTCAAATATTTGATATTTTATTTATAATTTAGAATCAATTTATTGTAATTTTGGAATTCCCAGAATGCCTTTAAAATAAAAAAATATTTCTACGAATCCTTACGTCATTTTAACTAGAATTTTTTATGAAAGTCTTATATTATCACCACTATACTGAGGTAATTTTCTTAAATTTTTTGAAGCTTACTATGAAAAGACATTTTTGCCCTTAGGTTTAATTTAGTTAACTAAAATCTCCGTGATTAACTCATATTAAGTTGAAAAATTAAAAATTCCTTCAATCCTAAATTAGATGAATTATTTATGATTGAAATAAATTATTTTAATAGAAAAAATTACAGTTTTACTCTTAATTAGTTAATTTTGACTATAATGCTTATAATTAATTTAAATTAACTTAAAAATTATTAATTCTTTAAATTTGACCCAATACTTTTTATTAATCTCAAAATTAATTATTTTAATCATAATATTAATTTAATTTTACACAAAATTATCATTTTGCCTTTAATTAATCTAATTATCAATTTAATTACTAAATCTAGTTTGGATTTGATTCTTTTTAGGTCAATCTTTTTCTTAAGTCCACCAACTTTTAATCTTAAATCTTAAGTTAATGCCCTAAACCCTAATCTCTTAAAATCCTGTTTATATAAGTTTTTTTTTATTCAAAACCATGATATAATTTAATCGAGTTACATTTGCCTGTTGATCTCGTTTTTTGGTTTATTCTAATGTAAATTAAATATAAAAAAATTAAAAGGATCATTTGTATATGAAAATAACATTTAAGGACTATATTTCGTATTCACTACTCTTTATTTTTTATGTATAATGTGATGTCGATGAGTCTCTTTTCATGTAACGTTAACGAATTATTCATTCGTAAAAATTTAAGTTTTTAAAATTAATTATTTAATTCTAAAAAATAATAAAAAAGATTAATTAATTTTTGAGTCTCTATACCTACATCAATTTTTTGTTTTAGTCATTATACCTAAAAGCTCTACATTTTAGTCTTTATACAAGCAATTTTGTTATATTTATTAATATAGAGACTAAAACGAAAAGTTAATGCAAGTATAGAAAAAAAATTAATTAAACCTAAAAAGAAAAGTAGAACAGAAATAAAAAAAGATTGGAGTAAAAACAAGTTGGTAAGTGACAAACTACGCACTAGTAATAAGTTAGATTACTTACTTAGTACGTGGCTATTGACATAAAAGTGAAACTAAACAGACACAATTACGTAAGGATATTATTCTAAAAGAAAATTCTTGTGTCCTCTCAAACGAAGTAGAGAATAAAGAATAGGTGCATATATGGGCTGGCACGTGGATAAAAACATGGAATATGAAATCTGGTTGTGGCAAGCAAAATTATTCGAAGGAAGACAAGGAGAGCGAAGGTGTGACGCGGATTTCACCAACGTTCCCTTTCAACAATGAATTTTGGCGAACACGACAAATTCCAAGCTTCTTGGTGCGGATGCAGTCTCGCTATTGAACAAAAAGATATCTTCTGGTAATTCTTTAGTTAAACATCCTTCTCCCAACTGTAGGTCCACAGTCGCAAATAAAAAATAAATACATGCATAGATAGAATAAAGTTTATTTATACTGTTATCAAATTATAATTATTATATAGGATAAATTATTCACTTTTAAAATAATTATTTTAAATTTTATATCAAAAATATTTTTTGATAGAATGATAGTATAAAATTTTGAAAAAATAGGCTATGCATTGACACTGTCTTCCAATTACAAATCACCGTATATGGTAAGTTTGATATCTTTTATAATAACTACAATAAAAGTCATACTAACGTTAATTTCTAATTGGTTGATCGTGTAAAACTTTTTATACTGACAGTGTATAGCCATTAAGTTCAAAAATTTTTTTACCGATGAAATATACATATTAAACACTTAAATAATATTGTTTTAGTAATTTATATTTAATAACTACTATTAAAACAAAGATTTGGCAAAACTAATCCTCTCTTTGGATAGAAATGAAATGAAAGAAAATAGAAAAGAGAGAGATGAGACAAGAATATTAAATTTTTACCATTTTGTTTGAAAGGAAAAATAAGAAGAAGATAAATTATTTCTATGAGACCCACTAAAAACACTTATCTCTCAAATTGACTTGAAATAAGAGGAATTTTGTTACTTTAAAATAAGAGGGTTAGTTTATCTATTTTGATTTCTTTAAAAGTAAATATTTTTTAAACCATAAAAAATTTAAAAAATAATAAATAATTTATGTTAAAAAAATAAAGGAGTAAAAAATAAAATTTTTAATTAGTATAAAAATATTTTTATATATTTTTATTTATTTATACCTTTTTTCTACCTTTCCAAACAAGTAGAGAAAAATTTCTCGACTTCCTTTCTCCTTATTTATATTTATCCAAATAATATATTTTGGAATCAAAATTTGGTGAATTCTAAGGTGAGGGGCCAAAAAAACCTCTCACAAATGAGGGATTAAAATAACCGTGAGATATATTATTAAAATAAATGGATGACTGAGATGGAAGGTAATTGTATTTTTTCTCAACTGTCAAATTATTTTAACAATATATCTAACAGTTATTTTTAACCCCACATGAGTGAGGGCCTTTTTTAGCCCCTCACCTTAAAATTCACCAAAGTTTGATTCTAAAATTCATATACATTGCATGGTTGTTGTGTACCATCACCTCCATTAAAATATGTATACTCCTGTATTTTAAAGATGGTTATTAAAAGAGTTTTTTAATTTTTATGCACTGTTAATGTAAAGTATTTATACAATTAATTGATGAGAAATCATGGTAAGTATGATTTTTAAGGTTATGGTGTACAAGTCAACAAACTTATCATACATGACAATTTATGATTGACTGATAATATAAAACTTTTTTACACTATCAGTACATATACTATTTACTCTGACTAAAATTAGATTACATTATCTAAATTAATTTAAATTTGGTTGGGTAATTAGTTTAGATAATCCCTAAAATTGACTAAGAAAATAATTACTAAAAAAATTGGTTAAATCATTTTAGAATCACTAAAACTAGTTAAAATGAATGAATTATTAATTTAGTCCCTGAAACTGTAATGGTCAGTTAATTGGTTTCTAAAATTAATAAAATGGCAAAATGATCATTGAAATTATAAATTATCATTCAATTTAGTCCATGAAATTATAATGGTTTGTCAAATTGGTCCCTAGAAATAAAAAAGTGACAAAATGATCCATGAAATTATAAATCATCAATTGATTTAGTCTCTTTGTTATTAGTTGGCGTCATTTAACGTTGTTCAAAATGCTAAATTAACATGTTAAGTGCTTGAGTAGCAACCAACTAAGCACATATATGTGGTTGCCACATCACAGGGATAAAAATGACTTAAACATTAATGGATTAATAATCAAAATTTTTCCTTACATATGTCTTTGTTCTTCTTCCACCTATTAGTTTTGCATTAGTCTTCTTTTTTTGGTACTAGACCACATGTGTTCTCCATGGGAGACAATGTTGCATGAGCCAAGTAAGACCATTAAGAGCAGCAAAGTTCTCTCTTCGAGTATTTAATACAACTGCATATTCAGGGGTCGAACTCGAGAGCACTGATTAAATTAAAATAACCTTGTGCCTAGGGACGGAGCCAGAAAAAAATGTTAAGGGAGGCAAAAATTTATCACATAGTAAATAAAAATAACATTGACTAACTTCTATTAATAATTGCTTAAAATAGTAGAAGTTAAATATTTGATACCAAAGATCAAGCTAGCAAAACACATGCAATGGCCTCTAATAGACAAATTGATTTGAGCTTAATTAATTTATTTAATAATGGATAAAGTAAAAAAATATTTCAACTGATGCACAATATTTATTAGTTTAATTTGTACCACTTTGAGTCATGTCAAATTTTTCTTTTGAATACAATAATTGATTTTTTTATAAATTGTTTATATTGCTAAAAAGGGAAAGCATATTCTATAGCAATAATCTAAATAATGTCAAATCTTTTTTTTTAGATATTTTAAATAATGTCAAATTTGAATGAATATTTAATATATGCAATGAACTAATACAGTATAAACATTTTTACAATAATTTTGATTCCTAGGAAAAAAATACTTAGAATCAAGAAAGTTAGTGCGACCACTTCAACAACATTATATATTGTATCAATATTATAAAGACACAATGTTGAATAATTGGCACACTTCCACAAGTAGATGGCCTTATCTCTTATGGCCAAATATTAGAGAGAGTGTGGGACAATTTTTTTTCAAACAAAAATATTGAACAATTTTCATTTTTTAGGGGGGTAGCTGCCTCGTTAAAGTCACATGTAGTTATGTCCTTGCTTGTGCTAGTTGATCCATGCGCTTAATCGTTTTTGCATTAATCTTCTTATCTACCTATTTAGGAAAAGCCACTATCATATCCCTTAAAATCAAATTGTGTGGAATATGCACAATTAAATGGAGGGACTCAACTTTTTTAAATACTTTAGAAAGGTTAGGTCCCTCTGTTTAATTATGCATTTTCACACAACTTGATTTTAGGGGTTATGGCATTTCCCTTAATGAGTAGATACGAAAACTAATGCAAAACTATGGGTAGAGGAAGGACAAAGACTTAGGGAAGGAAAAAATTGGTTATTATTCCACAAATGTTTGAATCATTTTCATCTATGTGATGTGAAACTACATATATGTGTCTAATTGGTTGTCACTTAGGCACTTAACATATCAATTCAACCTTCTTAATGATGTTAGATGACATTAGCTAATATCGAAAAGACTAAATTGATTAGTAATTTACAATTTCAAGAATTATTTTGTCATTTTTTTAATTTCAAGGACCAAATAGATTAATGATGTTAAATTTCAGGAAATATTTTATCATTTTGTTAATTTCAAGCACTAATTTGATCGATCACTACAGTTTTAGAATTGAATTGGTGAAACACTCCAGTTAAAAAGTGGATAAAAATTGATGATAACGAACTAATTTGAGCTAATATTTTTAAATAGATAGACTTGTTTTAAAATTATTTAATTTTTTTTAATAAATAAATACTCACACATAACCCCATGTAAAAATTGTTATCATTTATAAATGTTGTTATCTTATAAGACATGTACCATTATCTATTTATATTGATTTAAGATTTTATTTGACTTGAATTTCTTATAACTCTTTTTTTGATAGAGATCCCATGTACCTTTCATTAGAGGCAATTTTGGTTGAGTCGAGTGGAACTACTAAGGTTCTTTTAATTTTGTAGTATTGGTATATCATATAATATTTTATGTATAATTATTACTAGTTCGAATCACATAAATTGTGAACCTATATCTTTACTGGAATTTATTGATTTGTTTAGTTTTTAAAAAATTAATTTTTAATTATATATTAATTTTAAGAGTTTTGATTTATTTCAAAATATTTGTTATATTAGAAAAATAATAAAATATTAAAAACATTTTATCACTAGAAAACCAACCTAAACTACGTCGATGATCAGATCAATTATTTTTTAACTTTAGATTAATTTATTTTAAACTTTAGCCTAATTTTTTCTTCTATTTTTTGTATTTTCTTTTCTTATTTATTCATTTTGATCTTTTAATCTCACTTAGTATTACCAAGTGTTTTAATTTGATCATTTTTATTATATAATTTTTTTATCATATTTTGAATAAATAAATTAATGAGATATATAAAGTGATAATTATAGAAAAAATAAAATATTAAATAAAATAAATATTTAGTCATTAAAGAAAAAGAAATATTTTTACCTTGCATTAATATAAAATTAAAATTTATATAAAATAGACAATATTTAGAGATAAAAAAATATAATAAATTACTGTTTTTAATCATAATTCAATGATCCAAACCAAACTAACATGATCTTAATCGGATTGATTCAGTTTGAATTGGCCAAATAAAAGTTTCAAAAAATCAAATCAAACCAACCTGATGAAATATGATCAGTTTGGATTTTATTTTGTCTTAAACTCAAACCAATCGAACTAGTGAACACTTCTACAAAATTTTTAATTATGAGATTAAAAAGTAAAGCTTTTTGATATAAAAATTGGAATGAAAAATGATGTTACGTGTACGAATTAAATTTTAATAAACTCAAGGTGTATAAAACCATTTTTTTTTTCAAGTGTAGGACTAAATCCAATACACTCATTCAGTGTATACACTTAATAAGAGATAAAGAAAATGAAAAATACAATAAATGATAGAGTTTAATGGCTATGCACTGTTAGTGTAAAAAGTTTTATATTGTTAACCAATTAAAAATCACAATTAGTATAACTTTTAAAGTAATTATCATAAAATTGAACAAAGTTACCATATATGTTGGTCTGTAATTGGATGACAGTGTAAAACTACTTTACATTATCAATACATTGCCTATTTTCTTTAAATGATGTAATCAAAGTGAAAGAAAAATCAAGTAAAAAATATATAAAAATACGGTAGGTATATATATTATTTAATTGAAAATTATCAAATTAAATTTTATTTTTAAGATGTATGACTGAAAAGAATAGAAAAATAGAAAAAAGAAAGAAAAAATAATAAATGACGTGATGAAAAATAAAGACAACGATAAAAAAAAAGGTGGAAAAGAGATAAAAGAGAAAATAAGTACTCCCTTTGATCCTTATTATAAGACCCAATTAACTAATTTATTAGGATTAAGAAAATTAGTTAATTTAGTTAGTAGAATTAAATTGTCTTAAATTTACATGTTTCTTACAAAATTATCCTTAACATTAACGAGACATATTTTTATTCTTTTTTTAAATATTTAATTCTTTTAATTTCCCTCATCAATAATACATTTATTGTCTTGATTTTTATTGGCTCTGAATATGAAGAGACAAAATAAGGTTTTCAACATTCTCTCCATACAAGGCAAATTTAAACTGTCAAAAAGTCTAAGACATTAATATATCTTACTTACTATTTATTGAACATAGAGAAAAAGACTCATAATTAAGGATATTTTTGTAAAAATAAATAAATTAATGCATGAGACATTTTAAATCGATTCTTATGAAAAGGACTAAACCAAACTTCTAATTTGATTCTTATAATAAAGACCAAAGAAAGTATATATTAAGAGAAGTGCTATTTAGTACAAAATATATTGGTACGAATTTGCATGAAATAAATGAAAACTAATCAAATCACAACACTAACCATTTAACTTAGGCGTTTTAGGTAGGGACGACAATCCTACCCATACCCTATGGGTACTCGTAAAAAATATCTGCAATGAGTAGGGTAAATACTTTCTTAATGAGAATGGAGACGGAGGCGGGTATTTACCCGCAAAATTTAATGGGGATGGGTGTGGGCATGGGTACTGTAGTACCCACCTCGCCTCATGCCTAGACCTATATATATATATTGAAAAGATAAATTCTAGTTATTATTATAATATTTAAGATCTTAATTTATTTTAATAAAAAAATATTGGAAGAAGTAGTGAAACACAAACAAAAATAAGATTTTAATTTATATGTATTGTTAGTGTAAAATATTTTTACGCATATATTTAATAGGAATTCACCATATTGCCACATCGATGAATAAGATGAGGTGAAAAAATAATTAAATTTTATTAAATATATGTGTAAAAATGTTTTGCATTGGCATTATATATAAATTAAATTCCAAAAATAATTCATACTCTACTAAAAACATTAAATTTTATCAAAAGATCAATTTTTTTTTCCAAATGAATGCATTGCTTCTAATTAAAATATTATTGACAATATTTATAATTATTGTTATTTTTGAAAGTAACTTTTTTAAATCTAAAATTATATAAATTTTATTTGATATTAACTATGTTAAAGGACAGATTGAATGTATTTGTCTTATTATATATTGATAGTGAAATGTTAGAAATACTTAATCATAAAACTTTGATCAATAATTTCGTAATTGATAAAAAAATAAAATCAGAATTGACAAATTATATTAAATTAATTTTGAATATGAATTTTGTCTAAGGCCTCAGAATTTTATACCAACACTTAAGTAAACTGCGGGTAGCGGGTGTGGGTACAGGGATATAGGTACCTAGCTAGTATGAGGGCAGAAATTAAAATTGCTACCCATGTGAGTATGAGACTGGGTACGGATATTTTTTTCAAATCCAGATATAAAAATGGGTACTATAATACTCTACCCAGACCCTACCCATTACCATTCCTAGTTTTGGGTAATCATCAAGAGATTCTCAAAATAAATAACCAATCACACACTGGTACGAATTTTCGTTTCGTACTATTTATCATTTCTCATATAATAATAATATATATATTTTTTTATAAGAGTAAATCTTATTTATTTTATTATTCGTCTCCAATTCTGCGCTCATAAGATTATACGATCTGCGAGAATTCGGGGTAATGTTCGGAATTTTATTAGTATTTGCAAGTTGCAGACCAAGTTGCCAGCTTGGGTCTACTTGAAAGTGAATTAATGCGGATGACGTTGTCACACTATAATTTGCTGCTCTAAGATTCCCTTCGATGTGCTATATAATGCTTGGCTTGCCAGTTACCAATTAATTTAATAATATTATTCTTATTTTAGGCATGCGATTGCAACTCTTGAATGGCTATGTTATCTGTATTCGGTTTCTGTTTGCACGCAAAGCCAGACACTAGTCTTTTTTCCTGGACCCCAAAAATATGGCCCTTCAAATGATTTTAAAGTCACTTCATCTATTCCAAATTCCAACTCCACAGGGTTATAATTTTCAATTTCCATTATGATTGGCTCTACGCCACCAGTGTGGGAGGTATAAAGGTACGAGGTCCTTACTTCAACGTCGCGACAAGAATTATCGATGCGTATTGCTGATTATCCCATAGATTTAATATTTCGTTTTCTACTTAGCATAACGTATGTTCAATTACTGAAATATTGCTCTTAAATTTTGAATAAGTTCCACGTTATTCAAATTATTATAGCCATTGCAGAAGAAAATATAAAATCTCGTGCTCGTGATTCGTAAATCTTTGCATCTATTTCTTTCCCTATCTGTGACCCTGCATCGTGTGGCATATGGCTGTTTACCGAGCATTACTACACGTCATGATTCTAAATTATGATTGCGGTCACAGTCGCGGTTGTTGTTTTGTTGTGATTCTTGACAATGCGGGAAAATGCGGTTAAAGCAGTTGCAATTGCAGTTGCAATGTAGTTGCGATGAGTCAAAAAAACTTTATGTTGAGAGCGCAATTGTGGTTGCGGACCAATTTAGAACCATGCTACACGTTAAACCTGAGTCGTGGGACTAATACTGGGACTAATCTTTCATCTTTGCACGTCCACTCAGCACATCATTATTTCCTTTCGGTGTTACCCAACTCTCACTATATCTTCAGCGAGTGATAATGATAGGAGCAGATGAAGAGAAATTTCAGTACGTTCATAAGCAACACGCACTAGAAAATTTTACTGTATATAATAGGAGAAATTATTAAGTATTTTTGGACTATCATGATTCCCATTAATTTTCATGAGATATATAATCAAGTATTATTAATTTTTTTTTTCATAAATTGTAAAATTTGAATATGTATTATATTCCATATGTGGGTTGACAACTTGACATCAGCTGTGATTGGTAACCACCCATAAGCAATTGAATTTCGGTCCCATTGCATTCCAACCACCCATATGGTACTAGTGAGTTGTACTTCGTTTCTTTTTTCTTTTTTCTATGTTTCTTTCGTCTTTCTTGAAATACTTAAAAATACTTAAAAGTTAAAAGACGTCACAATAGTATAATGTTCGATATATACTTCTGTAATCGTTTACAAATTCTTGTAAAATCTAGTGACTAGAGAGCTTTCGCATTATTGTCACTATTATTTTGGTTTAAGATTGTCCAATTTACTTATCACAATATATAGCTCCATTTTAAATAATCCTTTCGCTTGAAATTTGTTTTTTCTCCCCTTTTTTGTGGCTTAAAACTAAGAATAGGTTATCTGAAATCAACCTAAACTGAAAAACAATGATTCCTTTTAAAGGCTCATTCATTGCACGGTTTTGGACTACAAAGCACAAGCTTTCCGGGGAGGTTGGAGGAGTTTCATAAATTTCTGGTTGTTACAACACGTGTTTGGGGTGAACATTTATAAATTTAATTTAAGATCATTTTAATTCTGTAAAATTTATTTTAGTTTGGGAGGGAATGATAAAAGGGGCCAAAGGCCCAAAACAGCTCAGCCTACTCTAGCTTCTAGGAAAAATACTAGTAGAATTGTCAGCTAAAAAAACAAAGAAATACAAGGAGGAAGAGATTGAAACTTATGTAAGCCAAGCTGAAATGAAATGAAGGACCCTTCTTAGCCGGGGCTTTTTGATCGAACTGGTATAAAGGTAAAAATAATTTATCAAAAAATGTTTAAAAAAATTACCTGTTTGGAGTAGTTTTGACACATAAAATAAGTTTTACTCATAAATGGATACCACGACACAACAAAAATTGTCATGTTTCACCATTGAAGTACTGTACACAGTACCCATTCACCATGCTCAAACGTTGGTATGAGTTGACATGTCACGGTACTAGGTGTTGTGCATGTCTACCTACCTGCTCAATACATGGCTCAGCTATAGCACATGCATATAACACGTGTTACACACAAGTAAGTATAGTACTGTATGAAAAGTTGTCACATATTAGCGGAAGCTGTCACATGTTAACTAACTACGTGTTCTGTTACTTTTTATTTCCCTTTTTCTTTTTTTATATTTGTTTCTTCCATTTCGTTGTCCACATTTGATACTACACGCAAAACATGTAATTATATTTATAGTCGTATTTGTTTCTTCATCTCCATTTCACTTTTATATATATATATATATATTTCTTTTCTTTTCCATCACATTTCCTTTCATTTTTTATTTTATTCTCACCTATACGACCAACCCAAATTTAGGATATACATTCAACATTTTCCTTAAATATTTGGACAGGCCAAATGCATTTAGACTTCAATTGATCTCATGATTCAGATCTCTTTTTTTTTTTTTTTAATTTCTTACGAGAACATTCTTTCTCTCTATGTATTTTTTCTTTTTACGTATTGCAAAAAGGAAGTCCTCTTCAACTTGACCAGGCCATTTACCATATATGCCATGTACCAAAATGAACATGCCATTTATTCACTGTAGAATAGTGCTCCTAATATAATATTTTCAAGATGTATATAGATTACAAATGTTTGGCTTTGAATTTAAATAATTATTTTTTAATCAAAATTTTGCAAATTATGCTTATTAAGATACGTTTACTTTCCAATTTACACATTTAAGAAATGATAAAATTAGCTTATAAACCAGCTGAAAGTTTACAAATTAGCTAATTGAATCAAAAGTATTTAATGAATTAGCTAATAAACTAGTTGATAAAATAAAAATGACATCGAACAACATATTAATTATTTAATTATAACTATATATATATATATATATATATATATATATATATATATATATTGTTGTAATTATTGTCCTAATTTTCAAAGTGACAAGTTATTAGCAATAAATTCATTATTGTCCTTTGACTATGTTTGGCGAGTCATTTCAGTTAACTTTTAGTTTGTTTTACTAGCTAAAACGCTTATTTGATCTTATTAATAGTGTTTGATAAACAAGCTTTTTTTAGTAGCTTGTAGTGTTTTTTGAGATGCTACTTCAAGTAGCGTTTTTTAAAACACTAACTTCTAGCTTCTAACTTTTTATGTATATTTTTTATCCTTAAATAATTATTAAATATTCTTATTACCCTTCTTTACATAAGGTTTTATTTCATTTTTGTTTCTCTTCCTTCACTGTTTATTTTAACCATTATACTATTTGCATTATTTGTTATATTATTTCAACATTGTACTTCAAGATATTTTAACTACTACAGTAATCAACATAATGAAAGTGTCAATCTACTTAAATGTGTGCTAATTTATTTTATTTTAAACTTGGTTGGGTTTAAGATATAATATAAAATTAATAGTAGAATGTATGATACAAAAAAATATCATAATTCAAACTAAAAATATAATTAAAATAATTAATCTATAAATAAAAAATTACAAGAGTTTAAAATTAATTAAAAAACTAAAATTATAATTATCTCAAAATATATTTTATCAATAAAATAAAATTAAAAAAATATAAAAATATCATATAAATATGTCAATTTTTGTCATTTTACATTTATCAATGACTTTAATAAATAACTTTACCAAACATTTATAATTCAATAAGTTAGCTTAACAACTACCAGTTTTCAGCTACCAACTAACTTTTCACCTTTCACTTACTTTTGCTAAACATAGCCAAAAATCAAAGAAAATTGTTTACAAGAAATAAAATTAAAGCTCACTCATTTTATGAAAACTAAAAATGTATTTAAGCCTAAAATTTAATACGTATATATTTATTAAATAAATTTTAATTTTTAAAATTTACCCCACTATGTAACTCTGGCTCCGTCTTTTCAAACATATAACACATGCCATAAAATTTTAATCCTCATTCTTGAGTGAGTACTTTTAAGAGTCATTCTTTAATGAAAGCGTTTTAATTAAGAGTTATTTCCACTCTCTTTGAGCTACATATTTTATCCTAATCATATGTATTAAGCATTAAGTTTTTTTTATTTTTATTCTTTTTAAATTTATTTCTTAATTTTAATTTTAAATTTAATTTAACAATTAAGCTAAAAAATTTCTTTCTTAACCATCTCAAATCACTGTCCTTTTATCTTTATATGTAGACTAGATTTTTTTAACCACTTATTTTTTTCAATATATCCTTTTCACCTTTATTTCTAAATTAAATTTTAATAATTCTTTGAAAAAAATTAATAATTAAAAATAACCTTGTATCATAAATTGTAAATCCAAAATATAATTTTTTTGTTCAAATTTTTTATTTATTATGAATTTTAATTATAATATAATTTATATATTAAAAAATATTATTTATTATAAATTTTAATTATATAAAATAAACATGTATCTTGTATATTGCACAAGCAAAAATAATAATTTCATGTATTATTTTCGTTACATAAACCTCTATTAATTTCTTATGTTGCAATATGAATTAAGTGAGGTCAATATGATGTCAAATAAACAATATTTTGCCAATAGGAGTTGACATATCTGGCCAAGTCTTTTGCTTACATTGGCTGTGACTTGAGTTCAATTCTCAGATTATTCCTGTTGGTAAGCAATATGTAATTTCCATTATAATTCCTTGTTGAAGTTGGTGGTCTTCTCTACCCTTGTAAGGGAGTGTGCTTTTCCCTAATCTAAACTTATGTTCCAAAAAAAAAAAAAAAACGAGATTTTAGGTATAATTTTGTTAAACTTCATAAAGCATAGGTTTAATTTATGATTTATTTTAACAGCAATGCTATTTCATACAAATGTTGTTTGTGCAAATTACACGAATTGATTATGTAGATGACTTCTATTTTAAAAAAATAAATATTAGTTATATTTTTAAGAGAAAAAGATTATGCACTGATAGTGTAAAACAGTTTTATACCGTCATCTAATCACAAACTACCATATATGGTAAGTTTGTTGAGTTGTACAATAATTACCCTAAAAGTCATATTAATGGTGATTTTTGATTAGTTGACGGTGTAAAATTTTTTACACTGACGGTGCTTAGTCATTAAACTCTTTTTTTAAGACTTTGACAAAAATCACATTCTTGCATATTTTATGAAGATGTAATCACAAAGATTTTACTACATTACTAATTATGTTTATGTCAAACATTCCGATTTTTACTTCTTACTCTCACACATATAGAGATGGAGGTTAGGATTCCTTTCTTAAGGCAGTATCGTGGCAATTCACTGAGTGAGGCTTGCACTCAATAGTAGAACGATGAAAGCAGTAGTGGCACTCCCCATATTTAGATGGTTCGAACTTGTGAGCTCGATGCAAATTTGCCTTTCAAAGTTGCAAAACACAATTCCTAGTGTAAGTTGCAATCAACTTGGTGCATTTTGTTGGACTAATGAGTATAAGATGTAGTTAGAGGTGGTGGGGTGGATGCCTATATACCACTTCAAATGGTGTTTGTTAGGTTGCTGAATGAGAAGTGGTATTGTACCATTATTATGCCCATGGTAATTACCAACGTATCCATGTTGAAATTTTATATTCCAATAATTAATATGGGCTAATATTATAAGACAATTATATTAGCTATTTATCATTAATGGGCTTTATTTTATGTGGTCAAATTAAGTGAGCCCATTAGACTTTTAAATAAGATGATATGGGCTTAAATGAGCAGATGTCAGTGTTGGCTCATTAGGGGATAATGGAAACCCTATTAGGTTAACACACTATAAGAAGGCTATGGTCTTCAATACACCGAATCACAGAAAACTCATACTTCTTTCTCCCCATCTAAAGAGAGGCTAAGGTTCCATTGGGAACTCAAGAGATTCGGTTGAGGAAGAACCATAAAGCCACCGGCTCTCTTTGTTCGTGTTCGTGATAAATTGCCTCGAAGATTCTGTGAAGAACGCTTAGATAAAGAATCGATTATGAATCCAGGTATTTATCCTATCCTTAGTAATCCAGCATGTTGTAGATCCTGTGTGAACAAGAACAGGTTGTTCTTGATATATGCATGCTTTTGTAATTATATGCTTTCACCTAAAGTTTTCTTGAATTAAAAACTAAATAAAGCATGCCTTTAAAGATTATTTCTCCCTTGGTCTATCTAAAGCATCCCTCACATTTTGCATGAGATTCCACTTATTTCATACTCATTAGCATTTCCCTTATTTTAATAAGGCACACTTTAAACTTAAACCTAACTTATTTAAAACTATCTTAATAAAAGAACACTTTATTTTAAGAATGTGAGAATTGGGTCATATAACTATGTATAGATAATCAATATTAAAAGTTAGTTAATAGTGACATGACTAGTTAAAAAAATATGTGCATTTATATTGCAATCTTCATCATTTAAATATGATTTAATGGTTTATATTTATTATTTTTATTATATTGGATGAGAATCAAGTTACTCTAAGAATAACTCTTAACAGAGTTACTTCATTCATATATATTAAATTTTAATAATTCAATCGTCCAATTAAAAGTTTTTATCAAAATGGATTAAGTTTACAATTTTTTTTATAAAATGTTAAAGCTATTTGATATTTCATTAAATAAATTCAATGTAACATATAATATATTTTTTAAAAACAAAAATAAATATTAACGATAAGATTCCTAATTACAAATGTCTAATTTATTTAAAATTTGATGAGCATTATTATTAAAATAATATCAGAATATAAAACTATTGAATTATTAAAATTAATCTATACAAAAAGCATGTGTGTTTATATATGTATTGTGTTGCATATCATTTGAAAGAGGGAGAATCTAGGCACTTGGAAAGAAGTTGTAAGACACTGGTAGTTTAGACTAGAGGTGGTTGAAGCATTTCATTTATTGCCGTGCTCTTGTTGTGAGTCAGTCTATTTTCTCAACACAATTTCAAATCGTAGAGATTGATGTTAACCTTCCTTTTGAAAACCAAATTAACAATTCTTGCTTATTTAGCCAACACTCATTATATGTCATTCGACGAAAGCCCGGTTGCTAGTATGCTAGAGATAAACTTACTTCTTTACCTTTAGAATCTTCCCGAGTTTAGGAGCTGGATTTAATTATTTATTGGCCCATGCTATTTACACTCTTCCTTTTTTGCTCTTCGCATAATCTACCTATTTTTTTGTATTTTTTTTTTAACAAAAATACCTTTTCACGAAAATAGGTTTTGTAACATAATTATGTTCTAATACATTGTGAAAATTAGATTTTGTAATATAAAAGTCATATTACAAAATCTAATTTTCACAATGTATTTGAACATAATTATGTTATAAAACCTAGTTTTCGTGAAAAGGTATTTTTGTTAAAAAAAAATACAAAAAAATAGGTAGATTATGCGAAGAGCCAAAAAGGAAGTGTGTAAATAGCATGGACTGATAAATTTTGTAAGATCTGCAAAAAAGTGAGTGTGAAGGTGACAGGAAAGAGAGGTATTTTGAAAATATAAAAAAACTAAAAAATAGTGAAAGATGGTGAAGAACATAAAGAGAGGTATAAATAGCATCAGCCTTATTTATTTAGTGATCATTAGTTTATGGTCCAGCAGTAGTTTCGGAGCCTTGTTAGTGAACTCTTTCACATTGTTCAGCAATGGCTGCCCAATGTTATGGGGTTTTATTTCTAAGCCCAGCAACGTAAACAAACAAGTGACAGTATAGTTTTTCATATGAAAGGAGAAAAACAAGGGTCCATTCACAGTGAGGGTTAGATCGACAGAGCCCAAAATAGAGAGGACCGCCCCTTTTAGTCCAATATTTTCTAATGGGATTGAAGGAGGCATTTAGAACTTAGAAGAGTTTATATGTGCTATAAAATATTTTCTGATTTTTCTGATTTTTTCAATTTATTTCAATAAAGTTTCTAGTAAAGCTTATTAAAATATTTTAGGCGATTATTATTCAGGTATACAAGGCTAAAGGCCCATTTACACTAAAGTGAGACTGCCTAATACTTTTAGGGAAAAAAAAAATAATTTTAAAAAATTATTATTACATACTATCTATTTCCTATTCTTGATCAGTTTTGCGAGCTTAGCCTATTATTCTATTACTACAATTATCAATGTGAAGTTTGGAAAATTGGTAGCTTTTATATAAATTATTGCTTACCTTTATTCTTTCTATTAAATTGGTTAAATTGTGATAATGTTGTGATTTTTTGGTAGAAGCCTTTATGTATTTTTTTTAACTTAAATATACTTTTAGTTAGTGGTTAAATTTAGTTTTTATTTTTCGAATTTTTTATAAATTTAAATTTTCATAAATTTATTTTTTTAAAAATAATTATGATCATCAATTAATAGTGAAATACTGTTAGGTTGGTCTTGACATTTTACGAGCTTGGGGGTGAAATAATAGATAAGTTCCTATTATATACAAGTATTATAAAATGTAAACATATATTTATGAGTATTTGTAAATTGATCCAATTCAATAAAAATTGTTCCAAAAATCTAAAAATCGAATAAACCAAAAATTTGTATTGAATTGGATTATATTTCGAATTTGATTTTGAAAATCAATTCAATCAAATCCAAACTGAACTTAATTATACATAAGTATGTATTTTATTTATAAATTTATGATATCACTGATGTTTACATTTTCATTTCTTATATATTTATAAAATTATCACATAACTTATACTTATTTATGAAAAATATATTTAATTAAAGATAATTATTTAGTAACTATTTGAGTAAAGGTAAATAAATATAATTAACAAGTAGTGTAAATTTATTTTTAATAGTATTTATTTAAAAATTTATGCTACTATTAGTTATATAATGACTTATTCATGAGATATTTGATATTTTAAACTATTTTTATTATGTTTATTATATATCTTACCATTTGCTTAATATTTTCTATAAACAAAAGTAAAACTAAAACTAAAATCAAAAATTGATCCAATCCAAACCACTTTAGATAATTGGATTGAATTCATATTTTAAATCAAGTTGATTGGATGACAAATTAAGAAAAGAAAACCTAAGTGATTGGATTGAATATTTTTTCATACATATATTATATAAAAAAATAGGCACATAATTTTGTTAAAAATGATACATTTTATATTACATTAAGTGAATAACATAATTTTAACAAATTTCAAAAAGATGTATCATGTTTTTAATTTAATTTACTCCTACTTATCATATATTATCAAAAAAATATTTTTTCTACTTGTAAAATTTGCACTTATTACCTGTAAAACAGAATGCATAAACTATTATAGTAAGTGGCTTCTTTGAATTCGAATATTTTGATATGAAAAATCACAAATCATACCATCAATATTAAGAGATAGAAGAATACATTTTTTTAATAAATGTATAAATTATATTTTCCTTTATCCTATCTTGATATTCTTGCTTCCTTTAAATTAAATACAAAGATACGATAGGATAAATAATAAATGCTTATAACAATAGTGAATAATTATCAAACTTTTTACTACATAAGGAAAAACGAAAAATAATTATGTGACCCACTACAACTAAATTATTAGCAAGATGAAAAATTAAAAATACAACAAAATTAAGAGTTTAAAAACATTGAGTTTTGAAAACTTACATCACAAACTATTCTCATTGAAAAGTTAAGAAGATGAATATTCAAATAAATAAATAAATTAATTTTTTCCTCTTCAAATTAATTTAAATTTTTTTTAGGCCCTTCAATCTCAACACTAAGTCCTAGGTTGTCATCCCTCTAACTTTGGTCCAAAGCCAACCCTAAATAACATGTATTTAAACATGATATTAGTTACTATTATAAGGTGATATGTAATGGAACGTGTTTAAATACATACTAGTATTTTAACCTGTGCATTGTACGGGCAATCTATTATGTAAATTTTATAATTATAATTAATTATTATAAAAGATTAAATAGTAATTAAATTAATTAAAATTGAATATAATTTAATATTATATACAATATTAAATAGTAAATTAAAATAAATTATAAAAAAATAAAATAAGTTAAAAATAATAAATAAAGTAGTCATATTGAAAGTCATTTATGATAAAAAAAAGTTTATAATATGATATAGAATAACAATTGCAGTTAATCTTTTTACTGTAAAAAATTAATTTTACTTAACAATCTTATTAAACAAATGAACCATTTTAAATGAAATAATTGTTAGTAAAAGAAATAAAACATTTATAAGTGTGAACACCTAATTTCGTCTAGATAATTAAAAAAATAATAATAAAATTAAAAATACAAAAAATGATGAGAAAGTTTGGAATTAAAAAAATAAAAAATAAAATGATAAAAAACTAGTAAAAAGTTAAAAATTAAAGATTGAAAAAAAAGATAAATATTTCATTAAAAGTTTTTTCATCATCTAATCCAATTTTCTTTTTAATGACTTAAAGAAAAGACAAATAATTAATCCCTCTCTCACCTTTTCGGTTTGTTGCTCTTACGCACCGCACAAATTTGTTTACCCTCACTTGTTGCTAACCTCATTCCCACTAAAAGACAAAAAAATTATAGCAATAAAAATCTCACAATTTCACAGATCTTACATTTTTGGGTTTTTTACCAAAATAATAAAAAAAATTATTTCCCAAAATACACTAATTTACTGGTTCATGTTGAAACCCCCACCAAGAGCTGACTTCTCACCCCCATTTATTTTTTCGAACCTGTTGGGAATTCGAGTCCCCATGACCCGACTTCTCAACGGGTTTTTTTTTTTTACTTTTGTTAATTTTATTATTTTTGTTAAATATAAATTTAATTTAATTATTATTATAATTATAGGTTAAATAATGTGGTTAAATAATACATTTAGCGGTTAATTAAAATAATTATACCTGACTAAAAATATTAAATATTAGATAATCGTATTAAACTAGTTGTTATTTTTGGCAAATTAAAATAATATTTATTTTTAGTTTTAGTAATGTGGTAATTTTATGGAAAAATGAAATTGTGGTTAAATAAGCAAATGATTTAAAAAAAAAACACAGGGAAGAATTAAATTAATAATGAATTAAATTAATAAAAGTTACATAGGATTAAAAATCATTGGGGCTGCTTTGACATTTCAGTACTGGTTAGGGCATTTATTTTTGGTATGTCCTGGTGTGCGACATGCCGAACATCTTTTTGGTTGACCCCTTTTCTTTGAGGTCCATCTCAATACGTATTCGAGTCGATTTCGGGTGTCCACTGATATTCCTGCGCATAGTGGGATTATGGGACAATTTCGATCGTCATATGTTGGCCACGACCCTTTATTGGGCAACATGTGAAACCTTCCGCTATAGACATTGGATACATATTCCAACGTGTACACCGGACTCACAAATTGCATGTAGTCATAGTGAATTTGGTTACAAGTAGCAACGACATGTGCACATAGGATGTGTAGTTTCTGGAACTTTCCACATTCATATTGTTGCTGTTCCAATCTAACACTGAAATGCCCTACAGGTCGCCTTTCTAATGGGTTAATCAACTTGTGCACCCAGAATGTTGAACCGTCTTGATCGAAGTCCTTCATGTAGTGCGTGTTCACCTTTGTTGTTGCATCTTGTACGACATTGTTAAGAATCTCTGTATATTTTTTGCCAAAGTTTATCATCGTCGTTGCTTCCCTCCCCCTTCTGACAAACAATTCATTACACCTAAAGTATGTTGCTTCGACCAATGCTGAAATGGGTAGGTTTCTTATTTTTTTAAGTACTGAGTTGATTGCCTCCATGAGATTGGTGGTCATATGTCCCCAACGTTGCCCTCCATCCCATGCGAGAGTCCATTTTGGCCTTAGGATTTCATTGAGCCATTGCGTGGCTTTTGGATGCATGTGACGAAGATTGTTGTAGTAGTAGAAAAAGTTCTCTCCGTCATGGCATATGTTGAGGAGTTGGAATGAAGGATTGTCAGAATGTTATGATTAGAATATTAAAAAAAAAATAATTAACATGTATGCAATACGTACCTATATTTACAACTTGTTTCTTTTGATTAGCATTCTTAAAGTGCCTCATGAAATTTTGTGCAATATGTCGAATGCAAAACACATGCACTAAATCTTGTTCTGTCCAACCACTCCCTCGTCGTGTGTAGACACTCTTTATCGCTTCATGCCTGTTTGATATTAGGCATAGACCATGTTAGGTGTGAAGTACTTTCTCAAGGTACTTGAGGACGAAGAACCAAGCATCTGTTGTTTCCCCCTCAACTATGGCAAAGGTTATCGAAAGAATATGGTTGTTCCCATCCTGTGCAATTACCACCAAAAGAGTACCTCTATATTTTTCATACAACCAAGTGCCATCGACCTGAACTATGGGCTTATAGTAGGAAAATCCATGGATGCATGGTTTAAAACTCCAAAAAAGACAATGGAAAACGTTAATGTCACCATCTTGGTTGTTACATGGCAGCGTCTGCATTCTAACAATCGTCCCAGGATTAGTCATTTGGATTACCTGGAGTAATTGTGGTAAATCCTTGTAAGACTACTCCCAATTACCGTAGATTGTTTCTATAGCCTTTTGGTTTCCCAGCCACGCTTTTTTGTAAGAGGTGGTCAATTGCTTAGTTGTTTTTATGTGCTTAATCAGTAATGGCATCGAGATCGAGGGATCATTTCTAACCAGTGCCTCGATCTCTTTACTGATCATCGTTGACGTAAGTTGACGATGATCTTGAGACAACATTGGTGACGCACATGTATGGGGCCCTTGTAGTTTTTTAATCTCCCATTGTTTGCAAACCTTGCCGTATGTTGCTCTACACCTCCATGCGCAACCTTCAACACGACATTTTGCAACAAATAATTGTTGGTCATAACTTAAAACTTTGAAGTCCACATGGTTCCTGATGTGATGCTCCCTAATTGCAAACAAGCATGATTCTTTGTCATGGAACCGCATCCTAACGTAAAGGGATGCAGGGTGTTATACATGAAATGCCTTCACAATCCAAGACAGTGCATAAACTTTGCATCGTCTTCTGTTGCATCTAGTTCGATAATATGCATGTGTGGGGGCGGATTGTAAGCATTGTTGGTTGTTGAGGGGCTTACGTCTTGCTGGTGGTTGTCATCTTCATCATCATTGTCGTTCACATGGTGTTCCAGCAGGTCTTCTTCGTTATCACTAAAAGGGCCAACATATTCGTCATGTGGACCAGCCCTAGCATCGTCAATTTGTTGTGGCTCGTTGGGTTGGGATGGTGGTTGTTCGATGTATGGAGGTGTTGATAGTAGTTGGGTGAAAGAGGAGGTGGCTGGTGCAAATTCAGAAAAATTAAACTACGTGCTGTTTAAATCAAATGAATAGGCATATGGTGGGAGTAGGGTAGAAGAGGGGGCTGTCTCCCATTCATTTTGGTGGGTATACTGTTGGTTAAGATCAAATGTTGTTGCATGCAACGATGTGGGAAATGCATGTGATGATGTGGGGAAGAAAGCAATGTCAGGTTCAGGATATGTTGTAGAGGGTGTGTCCTCCAACATGACATAGAGCTCTATGCATCCAAGTGTCTTGTATTGGGCAGAAATTGTGAACATACTGTGGACGTCCTCATCCTTGGAAAGTTTGACTGCCTCATAATGTATAACTCCTTTGCCAACACATAAAGGGCTTCGATGAATGATACTGTCAACTGTTGTTGTTGGTTGAAGTTTGAGCTTTTGCTGGATTCTTCGCTTTAAGGTCTCAAGTGAATGGCCTTTTTTGGTGGTGAGGATGACTGGTTTGGGCATTTGAACTTTGCCCCCTCCTTGGATCGAGTCATTTGGCCGTTGTTGTAACACCGCTACTTTTGTATATTAAATTATTCTGTACGTTTAAAAATTGTTTTTAAGTCATCAATGTATTTAGAACAATTAATAATAATTTTATAAATTTTTCTAGAATTTATTGAGATAATTTTTGTAAAATGACAATTCTGAAAATCGAAAAGGAATTTTGAAATTCTGACTCCCACCATTTTGCTCAAATCTCAAGAGCTATTTAATCGTGATTTTTAATAATTTTTTCGAGCTGGAGCCCGGAGAAATTAAAAAATAACAATTCTATCCCTATTCCTCAACATTAAGAACTAGCATGAGGAAAAGATTCAATTGACATTAAAATGTCAATTTGAACTTGGAATTATGTCATATATATTAAAGTATAATTTTGGAAATTTTTGGAAATTTTCTGAAATTTCTGTGTAAAATGACCAAAATGCCCTTACGTGTCTAATAAGCTAGCTAGTACTGGTTTGACATTCAAAAAGGGTGAAAATGGTAATTTTAGTTTAATTATGGGTAAAATATTTAATTTTATAATTTTTATAAAAATTTTGGTATTTATTGAATTAAAATGGATTTTCTATGAATTTTCTAGCTTAAAAATACAAAATAAATACAAATAATTTGAAATAAATTAATAAAAATTAAAATTTATTATTAGAAATTTATTTTTGATGAAAATTAATGTATTTGTCCAGTTTTGCATTAAAATACATTATTTTGATATTAAAAGCTAATTTTTTCAAGTTTAGGTGTTTTTGTCGGTACCGGTTAATTCACCTACAGATAAAATTTGACACATGGAGGCTTGGGACAGCTGGAGCACGTTCCCAACCCTAAAATAGGTGATTCACCACCTATTTGAGATATGTGTCCCTAAATTGGATTAAAAATGAATAAAAATTGGATTTATGACATAATAATGACATAATGAATGATGTAAATCTTTGGACACCTAACCCCACTCCTTCTTCTATAAATAGGCCTCAAAGTTTTCAGATTTTCACTCATCCTTTCCTTTCCTTTCACTCATCCTAACCCCCCTCTTTCTAAAGTTTTCTCTCTCTAAAATATTTTTTTATCTAGTTTTATGTTAAAATTTTGCTAATTTCAACTAGTAGAATTTCTCCTCCTAGAAGCTTTGCACCAACAATTCCATCCTCTTCATCAACTATCTTAGAGGTAATGGGGGGAGTGGGGTTGGTTCTAAATTACTGTCACTTTGCATGTTGGTAGGAAGGATTTTTCCTTAAACCCGTTTAGACTTAAATTTTAGTATTGTTATTATTGTTTAAAGTTAAACTTTAATTTTTACTAAGTTGTTACTCTGCTCAAATTTAAATTATTAAATTTTACTTGCTAAGCTGTTACTCTGTTCAATTTTAGAAAATAAAAATACATTTACTAAGCTGTTACTCTGCTCAAATTTAGAAAATCAAAATGCATTTATTTAGTTGTTATTCTGCCAAAATTTTAGTAATTATAGTATAATTGTTATATCGTTATTCTGTTAAAATTTTGGTATAGCGCAATTTCTGCATAATAAGGCAGAAATGTTGATTATACTGGTGCTTAAATTAAATGAGACCAGGGGAACCTCTGTTTGAGAAATTAGGAAGTGATAAATTAGTGAGTAATGTAAAGCAAGTGACATGTAGTGGCATGGCACCCTGCTAGGGAAACCACAGTTTGGTACGCTGAGGAATGAAAGACAGGGACCCACTTGCGGAGGTTTTGGGGGTAGGCATCGAGTGGTGAAAGTCCAATGGCCAGGGTAGCGCCCTTGAGCCAGGATATTCGCCTAACCAAACTCGATAACCCCGACAACTACTCAGCATTCCAGGATTGCTTTGAGAGTATACCTCTATAAATGGATGTCCGAAATTATTATTTTGTTCCTCAATGATGACGAGGACTGTACCGTGTGATGGTGTTGAGAGAGGTATATGTACTCCCAGTCACTTCCCAGGTTTTGTTGAGAACTATTACCCACTAATGGGAAGTATGGATCCATACCTAGTCAAGGGTAGTCGGATACAACTTAGAATGAACCTTAGGATCTCTTATGTTGTCAGTTGTGTTATATCTTTGTTTTATGGTAGATTTCCTACCGCACATGTAAAAGTGATTTTAGAACAAAACACCTCACTCCATTATTTTCTTTTGTGCATGATTGGTCGTGATTATTGAAGACGACATTAACGCTCTGTGATGCTGAGTACAAGATAAAGAACATCTCAACGGGGGAGGACCTGAAGACCTATAGTATTTTCTTTTTGTATAAGGGATAGGGTAGATAAATACTGCTCTGTATAGGATCTCTTTTGATGTATATAGTGGGCTAGGTAGTATATGTATTTCGATGTACTTTTGTTTTCTGACTGTTATGTATTACTCAAACCATGATGTACAGTTTTATGAAATATATGTATATATCTTTCATATTTTATTACCATTTCCAAATTCTGTTAAGTTTGGAATTTTTTTTTTAAACTGGAAAAATTTTACACACATTTTTATTTACTTAAACTTAATAACCAAATTAATATGAATTATATTTAAAATTAAATGGGTGTTACAGTTGTAGTAGATAATAAGATTGAAGTTGGATGAAGTTATGGCGAAGGTGGAGAGTTTAAACTTTTTGGCTGAGAATGGATGTGGAGTGAGGATATGTTTCTGGTTTGCAAACTGAAGTTGGGTCGTGGTCTATATATAGACATGGAGAATGATTGAATCTAGACCGTTGGCTTCGTGAATACAATCTGGGTCGTTCGTTTTTTTAGACTGACGCAAAGTAAAGATCTTTGACGCACTGACGCAAAGTAAAGATTCCTTGACGCAAAGTAAGGATTCTTTGACGCAAAGTAAGGATTCCTTGACGCACTGACGCAAAGTAAGGATTCTTTGACGTATTGACGCAAAGTAAGGATTCCTTGATGCACTGACGCAAAGTAAGGATTTCCTGACACAACGAAATCAACAGCTAATATCGCAAGTGCACTTCTATAAATACATTACATGACTATCTCCCACATACATGTACCTTCACTTTATCGCATTACGAGTAACTCCTTCTAAAAACCTTTCTTCCTTCACTTATTTTACTATTTTTTCCTCAGAAAAACATAGATTCAGAACTTGCGTTTGTGCACTTCAATGGTCATATGACAACAACTTTTGAAGGCGTCTACTTTCAGTCTCCTAATCCTAAGTCATTTAGGATACCTCATGGCATCACATTTGTTGGCCTCCAACAAAAAATAATAGAAACGATTGTGCTTCCTAGGACATAAAAGGGTCGTTGACATTTATTATCGATGCCCTACAAGTATAGGGGATTGTTGTGTTGTATACAATGCTATGAAAGTTCGAAACGACGTCGATTTAACTGACATGTTATCGATTTTCTTCCAACATAGACATGTTTGGCCTATCGAGTTTTATGTTACGCTGGTGAGATCTGTTGACGAGATAATGGCGCGCTTGAGGCAACCTAGATCGGTGGACCAAATCATGGTGTGCTTGATGCAACCACAGACATCAACCAACCATGATGAGGAGACCACTGCTAACTTGTCTTAACCATGATTAATGTTATTATTGCCCTTCGTCAACCGCTTTCAATAAACTGCATCGAAGTAGAACATGTCCTATTCAGTTCATCAATGTTGTTGTTGTCTTATGTCTACTGTTTTCAATTCTATGCATCCATGTACAAGTTGCTCTATTCAATTCATCAATGTTATTGTTTTCTTGTTGTTTCTGTTTATGGCTTAAATCGTGTTAAAAAATTTAGAAAAACAATACTAATAACAATATTAATGTATAACACAACTAAACAAAACATGTCATTAAATTATAACACTTCGATACATGCGATTCATGTTCGCAAAGTGGTCTTATCAAATCTTCTCATCTTTCGTATAATGTGATCCAAGATTCATGGTTTCATTAAGATATTTTGACAAGCCATTCATGGTTTCATTAAGATATTTTGACAAGCCATCCCACAACCATGAGCTTGATGGATGGGACTGTGGTTGGTTAGATGCCTGCGTTTGTTGATCCTCGATAGTCGCGTATAACTCAACGGACGTGAGGTTAGGCACTTCAGTGAATACAGCAAACATTGTGTGTACATCCTCATCTTCTTCAAGTTTGCACGCCTTATATTGAAAACAATCACCCAAAAAGGATATTAGACATTGAAAATGGAGGTGCGCCACCAACTTTCCATCCCCCGGTCTAATCTTATTTTGAATGGCTTGCTTCAACACATCAAGTGTCATACTTGTGTTGACTCAGAGTATCATTGGGTCATTATTAACAAAGCTTGACCCATGCTCAGTTTCTCTCATCTCCCTATTGTAATATACAAAAGCAAATACAGGTCTGGATGCCATGGCTAGGGTACGGCTTAAGGTTTAGACCTAGGGTGATAGCTGAGATGATGCATGTGTTGTCGAATTTAACATCCACACATGTTACATTTATACACTGTTTACTCGATCCAAACATTTATAATTGTGTTGGTAGAAAAAGCAATGGTCGTGATCGCATCGATGGAATCAACGATCCAGATCGCCCCGATCCAAATGCATTCACTGTTCATTCGTCAGGGAATCTTGCAGGGTCTTGTCCCCTTCGTAAGGAAAAAGCAATTGTCGTGATCGCACCGACGGAATCGACGATCCAGATCGCCCGATCCAAATGCGTTCGCTGTTCATCCGTTAGGGAATCCTACAAGGTCTTGTCCCCTTCGTTAGGAAAAGCAACGATCGTGACAGAATCAACGATCCAGATTGCCCGATCCAAATGCGTTCATTATTCATCCGTTAGGGAATCTTGCAGGGTCTTGTCCCTTTCAGCAGAAAAAGCAACGGTCGTGATCGCACCAAAAAAAAAAAAACAATCCAGATCGCCCCAATCCAAATGTGTTCACTGTTCATCCATTAGGGAATCCTATAGGGTCTTGTCTTTTGAGTCAGTAAATATTCAACGGTCGAGATCGCATCGACGGAATCAACGATCCAGATTGCCCATACACTTTTATAAATGGAAAACCTTTGATGGTCCCAGATAAACACACTCAGCTTAAGTAGTTCACAATCATCCTTCCATTTCATAACATACAAATAACTTCGACCATGGAACCCGCACCCTTGCTTTGGAAACAACACACACACAGATCTGCACACATACCTGATCCGGTAAGTGTAGATCAAATGTTAATTACATTAATCTTCTCTACACTTTCTTAATCGTGTTGTAGTAATAAATACAATTTTGCCATGTGCAGGGCACAAAACAAGATCTAATCGAATCATATTGTCATTCAATGCCCCCTCCACATTCGTTAATAGAACTGTTGTTGAAGCGAGCTGGGTTTTCCCAGATCGCAAAGATGAGACATTTCAAAGTTGATCATTCTTTGATAACTGCTCTAGTAAAGCGGTGGAGACTTGAATCACACACGTTCCATCTTCTAGTTGGTGAGTGCACAATAACTTTGGAAGATGTGGCGCTCCAACCAGGGCTAAGGGTCGATGGAAAACCGGTTACTGGCCCAACATATTTCGATTGGGAAGAAATGTGTGAGACATATCTGGGTGCTATTCCTCCAAAAGGGACAGTACTAAAAGGATTAGCAATCAAACTTAAATGGTTGCGAGATAATATGATGCCTCTACCTGCAGAACCAACACATGACCAGTTACAAGCCCATTGTAGAGCCTACATTTTAGGCTTGATTGGGGGGGGGGGGTATTAATGCCTGACAAATCTGGCAACAGAGTTCATCTAATGTGTTTACCATTATTGGTAGATCTTGACCATGTTGCACGTTACAGTTGGGGTTCAGCTTGTTTAGCAACTTTGTATAGAGAAATGTGTAGGGCTGTTTATCTGAATTCTAAAACTATGGGCGGGTGTGCATCATTGTTGCAATCTTGGTCATGGTATCGCATGCCATTCATTGCACCCCAAGTTAATCGTTAGCCAAAGTATCCACTTGTTCTCAGGTAAATAAAAAATTCAAACTAAAGTGTACCTACCTATCCACTAATTCTACTAACATTAAATGTCTTTTACTAGATGGAGTGGCAAATGATTACAATTTATAGGAACCCCTCATGGCGATATTATAGGACACATATCAAGAATCGATCGCATGCAATTTGAACAGGTTATTATACATACTAAATTATCCTTTGTCATACATGTATTATCAATTTACTAACCATGCTTATGTTCGCAGTTCCTATGGATGCCATACAGAGGATGTGAGACATTTATGCCACCACATGCATTCCAAGATTCCAAAATGTGGAGTGCCTGTACTGTTTTAATTTGTTTTTCTATTATAGAATGACAACAAACAGATAGGGTAAAGCTCTAATTTGGATTATGGCAAGAAGTGCCACAACCACCTAATAAGTTAGATCACCTTCACCAATTAGACATGTGAGGAAATTGTAACACCCTAAGGGGTATTACCGTAACTAAGCCTAGCTTTCTAAGAACAAAAAAAGAAAGACTTAAAAACATAGAAACATGTTAAGCTGACTCATAAATATAATTAAATATTATATACGAACAATACAGTGAGAAAAATACACGCCTAATACAACTCATCTATCACTCGAAGGTGTCAAATAAAACAAAAAGAGGAATACAAGAAAACAATATAAACTAGACTACATCTTCTTGCACGTGACTCCAAGCTCCACCTGTATATGTCTTCACTTGTATCCTAAAAAAAAGGGAAACTTAAAGGAGTGAGACATAATGTCTCAATGAGTGCTCTAAGGGTTCTACGACTAGGTCAGACTCTTCTACTCGGACAACCTTCATTACTTATCTCTCATAGCTTTAGCCTCACTAGGCTTCTCATAATAATCCATACCTATAATTGGGTATACACCTTTCAATAATCAGTGTTTCCTTTTAACTCCTCTCTCATTCTCACAATTGTTATACAATCTTACTATCTCATTCTTAACCTAAGAACTCTTTCCTACCCAAAACCTTCTCTAGTATTTAAACCCTTCATGTTTAGATTTTACTCTCCTTCCTTAAAAGATATTTAAGGTTATCTCTAGGGTCAAGTCTAAGGTTACAGACTTTCTAAAATACTTTTGACATTTCCTTAACACTCACCTTAATACCCTCATTTTGTTCTCTCTTACTTGTCTTATACCTTTCTATTACGTTGTGTGAGGATTCACTCTTTCTCTATCTTATTCACAACTATTATTATTCAACTAAAACCCTCATAACACTATCCTAGTGCCTAGCCTATCACTCATCCTTAAGGTAGCAAACATAATTTTAATTACAAACATACATTTATTTCACATAATTTGTCTAGTAACTAGACATACGCATCGTTTTGTTTCATTAAACAAGCATAACATAAGCACATATGCATAATCTTGACACTTCATCACAAGACACAATTACGTTTTCACACGTGTTCACGTTACATCAATCACTCATGAAGGTCACACAGACTTCACATAATTACAATTGTAGCACACTTCAACATATCACACGATAATAAGATACATATGCATGCTATGTTCCTAAATCACTACTCATGCACATGTGGCACCAACCTAAACTTTTTGAAAAGTAGACTAGGAGTAAATGCAAGCCATAAAAAGCGTCATCGGTACCAATGCCTTCGGCTTTCGCACCCTCAACTAGCATGATATCCCCTGGTGACTAGTAAGGGTTACCCAGTTTTGCTAGTACGCCTCGGCTCCATGGGATAAGCATGGACCATTGGAGTTTTCCCAACCGGATAACCCCCAAGGCTAAGGCTAGACAACCTATCACGGCCTCCACTAGCCAGATTCCTACATACTTTCCTCATCACATAACTCAAATGTTATGATGCAAGGTCACAAATAATGCTTACAACTTTTTATAGACTTTTATCATGAAACATTGACACAATTTCATATCACATTCAGTTTTTTCAAGGTAAATAATAATCATACGATATAAACTCAACAAGGCATAAGAAAACAAACAACAATGAGTTAAAAACTGCAAAAAGGAGTTCATAAGCAAAAAGAACGAAATAGCAAGAGTCGTATCCGCCCAGTAGGACAGAAGTCCCGCCCAGCAAGTCCGCGTCGAAACCCAACTCTGCCCAGCAGGTCCTACGCACCTAGCGGCAACGCAAAATCCTGTTTTTGAAGAAAAGTCGCCTAGCAGCTATCTAATCCCACCGAGTAGGATCTGATGTACTAATTTTAATTTATTTTTTCCTATTGTCTTTGGATTCTAAATGCTTCAAGATAAATAATTAGATTCTTAATCACTTTTCTACATTGATAATTGGTCAATCTAATTTATAATTTCCTTACTCCTTCACAATTCCCTCAAAACCCATCAAATTCCTAAATTTAAGTATAAGGAGGGAAAAAGATAAATAGATGAACAAGAACAACATAAAAGATGAGGAAGGACACGGGAAAAAGCACTCACCTTTATGGACATGCAAAGCTGAGTCCTAGGGTTTGGGTCCTCCGATTTCTATTTCTCCTCTTTCTCTTTCTCTTCTTCTTCCTTTTCTCCTCATACTCTCTCTACCTTCTTTCTTCTTCTATTTTGTGACAGCTAAACCTAACCCTTATTCTCTATTCTCTTCTTATAACATGTGGGTGCGTGTATGGCTTAGTGGGCTTTAGTCCCCTATTGGGCTCTAGATGCTCTTTTGAGTTCTATGATAATATTCCTACTAATTTATAATACTAAGGTATTAATAACAACAACAATAATAATAATAATAAATATAATAACATCAACACAACACAATAATAATAATAATAATAACAACAACAACAACTTATACAACAACAATAATAAATATAATATTAATAAGAATAGGAACATTAATAATAAGAAATATAATAAGAATAACTTTTAAGGCATATTTTGTCTAATAACACAAGGGAAGGGTCTCACTAAGAGCTACCTCGTGGTTTATTTCTAATACTTGAAATTTGGGGTGTTACAGAAATAATTACATGAACTGGGCAGAAGAGCATGCCGACTGGCTTGGAATTTGGAAAGAACGACGCAATAACGTCTTAGTGAGGCAATCTGTTCAAGGACCTTTGCTGCACACACGTGACTATATGCAATGGTATCAGTGCAAATTCGATAACTTTTCTATCTGTGTCACAACAATTGCAAGACCCACGACTTGCACGTAACATGAATGTTGGCGACACAACACATGCAACACAGCAAACTCCAACACAACAATGTGCACAACGGCAGAGTACACCTCCCCAACCTAGCTCCCCAACTGTTCAAACAATGCAGGAGGAAGATTTTGAGCCACCTTGTCATTCATTGCATTCACTCCATCAGAACAACAGGTTGATGAAAATGTTGAGTATCGTCGACACTCATTTGCTTCTAGTTCAGTAGACTTCATGAGCAACTTGTTTGGTGTAGACATTTGAACTCTAGGAATCGGCTCACGCTTATATGTAGAGTATAGGTGTTCCATCGTTTCACCATCAGCTTGCTGGAAGTTCGTCAACACCACACGTCGACCATTATGCAACTTTTCAACCAACTGTTGATGATGAGGAGAATGTAGTACGACAACAAAGACAAATCCGTCGAAATCCTCCGCGTAGAAGGCGACCTCCATTGTGTGGAACTAGACACCATTATGGAAAGTAAGTCTCCTGCCCCTTATGTAATATTTATTTATTTTATTTCCAACTAATTATTTTAATGACGAATGACAATATTGATTATTTTAATTTGTCAAAAGTAACAACTAGTTTAATACGATTATCTAATATTTAATATTGTTGGTCAGTTATAATTATTTTAATTAACCGCCAAATGTATTATTTAACCATATTATTTAACCTATAATTATAATAATAATTAAATTAAATTTATATTTAACAAAAATAATAAAATTAACAAAAGTAAAAAAAAAAAAAACAAAGAGAGAAGTTGGTTCTTGGGGGTTTCAACATGAACAGTAAATTAGTATATTTTGGAAAATAATGTTTGGGGGTATCTAGTTTTGCACATTTAATTAGGGGTAACCGTCTTTATGACGGACGTCGTAGGGTGCTAGCACCTTCCTGCACGTAATCGACTCCTGAACCTAGATTTGGTTTCAAAGACCATTTTCGTTTAAAGGGTTTTTCCAAGGTTTTTCTTAATAAACTTTGGTGAGGACTCCTCTATTTTCATTTCTTTTTTGTTGTCTCGTCATGACCATGGTTGCGATCATAAGGACAAAAAAACAATAATTTAGAAATTAAAAACAAAAAAAGTAAGAAAATGTCTCCTTTTTAACTTATTTATCTTTACTCGTTATATTTTATCTTTTTTAATCATATATATTTATTCTTGATTGTTTGTTAACTAATTATAAGAGAAGAAAAATCACATATACATATTTTAAAATCTACATGCATTTAACAACAAAATTTATCCTAACACACTCAATTTTAGTTTCATCTTTGTCTTTTTATTTTTATTTTTGTGAAAAAAAGACACCATTGGTAGAAAATCCAACCCTTACACATACGTGCAACTAAAAAATTAAAATTAAAATACTAAGTAACAACATAAAACCTTATCCATAAATAAAACAAGAAAAAATTGAAAGAAAGCACACAACTTTTTGCTACATAACCAATGTGTTATATTTCAATAACTAATAGCATAATAGCTATGCGATTACATGGGTAGCATTGATTTTCATACACATTTCTCCAATTGATCTTTCATTGTGTACATTATGCATAGTAATTTTAAGGACTAAATAATGATCATAATTACACTATATTTTCTACAGAGGCTTGACAATTGAAAACAGTGAACTTTATACTAATCACGATATCCATCTTACAAGTTTGCATGTCATCTACAAGTTGTATTTTAAGATAGTAAGGGACTAAGGAGTTGCTTTTGGGTGATCATGAATCCATCCAAGCTTTCACCTTCTTTACGGAAAAATTGAGTGCCTTTTAGCCAATTTTTATAATGGCCAATAAAATCAATAAGGCCTATGGTTCCTCGTTTTGTTCTATCCTTAACTTCAACAACAGCTTTTAAGCTACTCAACATATATTGTGTCCTAGCATAACTAACAATATTAGAAATACAAAGCAAAGCAACACTAAAACAATTATAAAGAATACAAAATTAATTAATTACTTTTTTTTCCTCTTCAAATTAATTTAAATTTTTTTAAAGCCCCCTCAACCTCAACCCTAAGTCCTAGGTTATGGTCCCTCTTACTTAGGTCCAAAGCCAACCCTAAATAATATGTATGTAAACATGATATCAGTTACTATTATAAGGTGATGTGTAATGGAACATGTTTAAATTCATATTATATAGTGATAATAATTATTTTCAAAATTTTTGAAAATTAAAAGGATTAAATTCATAAATATTTAAAAATAAATAAAAATTTAATTTAACCATTTAAAATCATATTTTATTTTTTCTTCTTTTAGCTTTGACATTGTCAATATTTGGGGTTTGGCTAGAGTCTTCTGTGTTTCCCTTTTCACAATTGAACGTTTTCAGTTTATATCAGCTGGTATGGTTGATTTCTGTCGCTGAAACTAATGCCTCAAAAGCAAGCATTACCCTTCGGTGTCTCTCTTTAACCGATTTTATTTTTTTTTAATTCTGATAGAGTGGCGATTTGGGAAAGCGGATGTCAGAAGCTCGGTATTTTCATTCAATAAACACGTTAGAGCAAACATTACAGATTGAAGCCATGCTTGGAAGCGTGAAAGCATGTAAGTACTTTGATCTTTTCACAAGATTTCTGAGTCTTAAATTCATAAATATTTAAAAATAAATAAAAATTTAATTTAACCATTTAAAATCATATTTTATTTTTTCTTCTTTTAGCTTTGACATTGTCAATATTTGGGGTTTGGCTAGAGTCTTCTGTGTTTCCCTTTTCACAATTGAACGTTTTCAGTTTATATCAGCTGGTATGGTTGATTTCTGTCGCTGAAACTAATGCCTCAAAAGCAAGCATTACCCTTCGGTGTCTCTCTTTAACCGATTTTATTTTTTTTAATTCTGATAGAGTGGCGATTTGGGAAAGCGGATGTCAGAAGCTCGGTATTTTCATTCAATAAACACGTTAGAGCAAACATTACAGATTGAAGCCATGCTTGGAAGCGTGAAAGCATGTAAGTACTTTGATCTTTTCACAAGATTTCTGAGTCTTAAATTCATAAATATTTAAAAATAAATAAAAATTTAATTTAACCATTTAAAATCATATTTTATTTTTTCTTCTTTTAGCTTTGACATTGTCAATATTTGGGGTTTGGCTAGAGTCTTCTGTGTTTCCCTTTTCACAATTGAACGTTTTCAGTTTATATCAGCTGGTATGGTTGATTTCTGTCGCTGATGAAACTAATGCCTCAAAAGCAAGCATTACCCTTCGGTGTCTCTCTTTAACCGATTTTATTTTTTTTAATTCTGATAGAGTGGCGATTTGGGAAAGCGGATGTCAGAAGCTCGGTATTTTCATTCAATAAACACGTTAGAGCAAACATTACAGATTGAAGCCATGCTTGGAAGCGTGAAAGCATGTAAGTACTTTGATCTTTTCACAAGATTTCTGAGTCTTAAATTCATAAATATTTAAAAATAAATAAAAATTTAATTTAACCATTTAAAATCATATTTTATTTTTTCTTCTTTTAGCTTTGACATTGTCAATATTGGGGTTTGGCTAGAGTCTTCTGTGTTTCCCTTTTCACAATTGAACGTTTCAGTTTATATCAGCTGGTATGGTTGATTTCTGTCGCTGAAACTAATGCCTCAAAAGCAAGCATTACCCTTCGGTGTCTCTCTTTTAACCGATTTATTTTTTTTAATTCTGATAGAGTGGCGATTTGGGAAAGCGGATGTCAGAAGCTCGGTATTTCATTCAATAAACACGTTAGAGCAAACATTACAGATTGAAGCCATGCTTGGAAGCGTGAAAGCATGTAAGTACTTTGATCTTGTCACAAGATTTCTGAGTCTTAAATTCATAAATATTAAAATAAATAAAAATTTAATTTAACCATTTAAAATCATATTTATTTTTTCTTCTTTTAGCTTTGACATTGTCAATATTTGGGGTTTGGCTAGAGTCTTCTGTGTTTCCCTTTTCACAATTGAACGTTTTCAGTTTATATCAGCTGGTATGGTTGATTTCTGTCGCTGAAACTAATGCCTCAAAAGCAAGCATTACCCTTCGGTGTCTCTCTTTAACCGATTTTATTTTTTTTTAATTCTGATAGAGTGGCGATTTGGGAAGCGGATGTCAGAAGCTCGGTATTTTCATTCAATAAACACGTTAGAGCAAACATTACAGATTGAAGCCATGCTTGGAAGCGTGAAAGCATGTAAGTACTTTGATCTTTTCACAAGATTTCTGAGTCTTAAAATTAGTAAACACGAATTTCACAGGCTCCTCTACAAGATACCCTCGTCAAGAAAAGGCAAAGCAAAGGTTCTGAGTGTGAAAACGCCAAATGGGTAATCATAAGAGCAATCTTCAGTTGCGCTATACAAAGGTTTTCCACAATCTCCACCTAAAGGCAGGACTCCATATTTACGTGACCACAGATTCATGGACCGTCCCAGTCCTCTTGGTCCTCAAGGGAAGAACCATAGCATTGTATATGAATATTCAGTAAAGTACTACCGATCTACATTGTCTAGGTAGCATGCCACCTCTCTCCGTTGAAGATGGAAGCCCTGTTAGAGCACCTCTTGGAATTCCTATCAACACTGGAATAGCAAAAAATTGTTTATTTAAAGGATCACCATCCGGTACTTTCACTAATACCTGTCAAAGCATTAGTCAGCTACTCGATACATATTCTTTGATGACAAGGTTGGAGAAGTGTGAAATGGGAAGATTTAAAATCTCACCGGATTCGGCCTACTTACTAAATAATGCACTTGATGTTTACCTCAGAAAATTGACAAAATCCTCCTTGGGTTTGGTTGTTTCAAAATCTGTTGACAAATTTAGTGGTCCAATCCATCCTGGCCTGAAGGGATTGCTCGTGGGTAGGCATATGCATTCGGATTCAGACTTTCGAGCAGCAGTAGAGCTGAGTCTGACTATACTAGGGGAAGATTGGCCACTCCATTTGTAGATTATTTGCTTACGTGCATTAGAAGAATGAGATAAAACAGGTTGCAACTGTACTAATCAAAGCTATATATTGAATTTTCTTAAGTGATGCTACTTATTAGAATAGGTCAAGTCTACACTGAATCCTATATTGATATTGCACTTGTAGGCATCATTGACATACATAAACCTTGCAAAATATGGTTTGTGAAGGAACATGGTTTGTGCAAAATATGTGATGCTTTTGTGAAGGAACAACTCTCTTAAAAGTTTAAGCAGTTAGGAGGGCACAAAATTGGTTTTACTTTTTATATCTTTAACATGCCTCATCGCACAAGAGACCTTTGAGCTTGAATCATATTGACACTGTATATAGGCCTATTCTGCCTTGTATGGGGGTAGCAAAGGATTAAACTCCTAACTTCTTAATCAAGGTGATAGATCATGAATGGCTTTATTACATTTCTAACACGTTGCTTCACACAAGGGGTTTAAGGATGGACAATGCAGAGTACATTTGAATTTGGTGACCATATCTTGCACAGGTTTCAAGGATGGCTATTTTAGTTTGGGACTTTGTGACCTGTTAAAGTATAAAAATATTAACACATGTAAGAATTCACTTTGCTGAATAGATGGGGAACTCTATGATTGTTATTTTTAGAGGATTTTTTCACCTTATTAAACATTTTAATAGAGCTTATCTTCAATCTTCTAGGCCTAAAGTTATGTTATTTAGTCTTCCGGGTATCACTGGTGTGGGTGTAAAATCAGAGTAGTTTTTTCTGTCTCAGCTTTTATGAAAACCACTAATGAATTTGCATTTGAAATGTGGCTGTCACCCCATTTTTGCATTGTATGCAAACTGGTCTTGATATGTATGAACATCCTACTCCTGGTCCTCCATTTAGGTTTTTTTGGTGGGGGCGGGGGATCCCATAGAAAATTAGTAATCCAGCATTGTGATTTTACCTTTTATTGCTTAAGGCCAGGGATCTAGGGGTTTGAATGATGTCCATGTGAGAGTCTTGTAAGTTTTGATCGTGATGATATAACAGTTGGTGGGTAAGGCTCCTTTTGCCACAGGTTGAAATTCATTAAAATTGAAATGCATGCATGTGCTCTTTTCTTTTGGGGGTGCAAGACTTTAATGTGCAACAGTGCAACTGCATGCTTTGTGTTAGCGACCCAAGCAATAAACTTTTGGACTTTTGCATGATTTGGTTGAATTTTGATTTTGAATGGGGATACAAGACTTTAATGTGCAATAGTGCAACCCATTTTATTTATGATTTTATTTTGGTGCTTGGGTATGATTAACTGTACTACTGTATGATGTATGTTTCACAAGTCATGAAAAGTCACACAATGCAGTTGGAGCAGTAAATTTGTTGGCATTCAAAGAAACCATGAGGCATTATAAGAACAGATTATGATCATGCTGAAACAGCTATGTAACTACTATCCTAGTTTATTAAGAATCTGAAGGTCAACAAAAATTTTAGCACTTTCCATGTTAAGGCGAGCAGCAAGCTAGGCCGTGTAGAATTCCATGTTACTCATTTGATTGAAAATAAAGTAAGAGTGGGATTTGTGGTTGGTTCTATAAATTATATGGTTTTTCCTTGCATCTTATCTGAGATGTTTGAAGTTTATGTAATTGCTCATGTGTTTGCAAGGTATAGTTCTAGCAGAATCTTTGTAATAGTCCTTTGCTCCATACAGCGAATTGAATTGAGTCACGAGATGGATAAACTAGATGGCACTCAAGTGAATAAAACCTTTATGTATGGGTATCCTATCCAAGTAACCATGCCTAAATAGTTATCCCCTTAATCTTTGGATATTTTTGGAGACTAATGAGTTTTTCTAGATGATGAAGATTATTTCGTTCACCAATTCACTTGGTTTGCATTTTACTGATTTTCAGCGGGCATTTGGTATGCAAGATTGTTTATGTTCCCACTTCTATGATCAACAAATTTAATAGTTACATACCTGCTTTGTTATGCTGCTATGTTCGACATGGAAGAAGTTGATAATCTAAAGGGAACAATTGAAGAGAAAAGAAAAATTGACAAAAAAGAAAAACAGAGGAATCATGCCAGTTGAGAAATTAACTACTTTCAGCACTTATTATTTTAAACATAAGGAAAACTAATATACATAACGAATTCCCCTGAGTTGATAATAATCTCCTCCTTAGCATGTGCTGTTTGTCGTAAATTAAATCACCGAACAATCGGTACGGATGTTTCCATTCTGTGCATTCTTGACTCCAACTCGGCCCAATTTAGTCATGGCAGCGGCGAAGTTGGCATGGAAGATTTTGCTGCTAGTAGCAAAGGCATTTACTGTGGCCTTGGACCTTGGGTCCGTGAAGAGGACTTGGTCTGAAGAGAACAGGCCCTTCCCTTGCTGAAGATTCTTGAAATAAACATTGTCGAAAGCCCGTGGAGTGGTTGGGTCCATATCGATGGCAATCCTTGGATCCACATTCCTTGGGCACATTGACTTTAGCTGTGCTGCGTATTTCTCATTCAATGTAGGGTCCACTCGACTTTTACTCCTGAAATTATATACTCTGTTGGAGAATTTGTTGCAATGGGAGAATCCCACAGTGTGAGCACCTGCAGAGTGAATGAATTATCACAAGAATTCAAACTATAATCATCTAGCTTGACGCTTCAATAACCAGAGTATATCTGATTAGGAGCCAAAGATTAATCTCTACTGAGATACATTTAAGTGGTATTTTCATTCTTAAACAAAGCATATTACTTTGTTTGATACAATGGTGAGGAGGGAAGAAGAGAAGAAATTTTTGAACTTTTAAAAATATTGGTGGTTTGGTTGAGTAGAAATAAGTGAGAAATTTTTAAAAATTTTGTGGGTCTCATTATTTATTTTCATTCTATTTTTTACCTACTTTTATTCATTTCTTTATCTCTCTCCTATTTATCATATATTTCTTTCTTATTAAACAACTTAAAATTTTAAATTATTTTTAATCTACTTCTCACCTCTTAACTTATTTCTTACCTATTTCTTTCCTATCTATTTCTCTCCTCTCTACCAAACAAAGGCTAAACCTTTTTTAATGGATTACTTTTTGTCCATTGTTAGTATTACGTATAAAATTTATGTATAATTGTATATCTAAGAAGAATAAATTACACACTCATTTTAATTATATAAATCTATAAAAATCTCATTAGTTTATATGCGTTCACTTTTTGTTCGGTACAACTTTACATGAAATTCATTTAATAATAAAGATTTATGTTAAAAAATATGTAAATTAATTCACATATTTAATTATGATTACATTTGATTATATTTTTAAAATAACTAAGTAAGACATGATTTTTTATTTTTTTTTTGCAATGATAACAACAAGATTAGAATCTAGATCTGGTGCAATTTATGAAAACCTCTTTGTCACTAGATTGACCCTAGTGGGTTAATTAAGAATTAGCAAGACATGAAAAGTTAATGGATCAAATTTAAATTCATAACATTTACCCGTTTCTTTCGAACTCAATAATTGTATTCAATGGGGAACGTAGATCATGTGTAAAGACACCTGTTTACTGTTTAGAATTCAATTATTTGGCAGGCAGTCTTTTATTGGAAAGTGCATAGCACGCGCATTACCTGATAGGGCTATCATTTCTGTTTGGGTGAGGCCGTTCCTAGCAAACAGTGAATTGAGCTGGTTCAAGTTGAAGTGTGGCTGAGGCAGCCTCCCGTTTACATCTGAAGTTTTAGATCTTAGCCCATCAAATCTTCCCAATTCAACCTCGTAGAAAGGCCCGCCAGCCTGAAGATGCAGATGCAATTGCATTATAGTTCAATAAGGCTCCTAATTAGTCACATCACAAGAATCAAATGTTTTTCACACAGGAATTAGAGTCAGAGTAACTAATGAACGAACCAGTGCAATAACATCCCGCGTTGCCATCGCTAAAATATCAGCACATGAAACTTTATTCCTGCACAACGGGACTGCATCCAGTGCTTCTTTTGCTTTAATCACCGTGTCAAACCCATCTCCAGCCAGTGAAAGATTGTCAGGGTGATCCTTCTCTGCTTTGTTGTTTCCCGTGGATGCAACCAAAACCGAGGCATCACAGCCCTGTAATATTGCACACACAGCATAAATGGAGTTTGATTAGTTCAACTAGTGGCGGGTTCTTCTTCTCTTTTACTTACTTTTTAGCATTTAAATGGTGAGTGAGAATCAAATGCATGCAATTTGATTACCTGCACGAAGCAATCATGGAAGAAGAGACGAATGGTGGCAGGAACCGTGACAAATGTTTGATGAAATTTCTTTTTAACTGCTTCTCTGACGATGTTTTCAACATTGGGGCAGGTTTTCGCATAGTGGTGTCGACTCAGCTGGGCCGAGGTAGGACACGAATAAAGGCACAGGCTCAAGATGAATAACCAGACAAGTATAAGGTTAAGCTGAGCCATTGCTGTTTTTGCTGGTAAATGGGGACTACAAAATGCAGAGGGGGAGTGAATGATGGCTTAAGTGGAAAAGTGCAAGGGGGGTGAGAGAATATATTAGTACATTACTATACGAGCTATGAAGTTGTCGGGGTCACGAGCCAGTTGTGTATTATTAGAATCTTTTTTTACAGCAAGAAAGTAAATTTTGAATAATAATAGAAGAATGATGCACTTTGAAAGGGACACTATTAATTGATGGCCAAAAAGAAAGAGACCGACACTAGTACTGAGGTTGGTTATGTACTCATGTGTGTCCGCATTCGCCCTTCGTTTCAATTATATAGCTGCTCTAATTTTAATTTTGTCCAAGTGAAAAATGCTTTGCATAATTGCATTAGGACTGGGGAGGGACCTGGTTTGAATCCTAAGTTCCCAAATTCCAAAAATTTGTGGACCTACTTGGTAAAGTGAGAGCAGGGTATACCAAGAAAAGTGAGAGAGCAGGGGCTGTTAACATTTAGCACAACAAGAATGTGGAGTGGCATTCACGTTAAGCTTACTAGTGCTTTCCTTGCCCTCGCCAGGTAGCAGAAATAAAGTGTCAATGCTATGTTTGGTTTCTTGGTGGTCCTAGATGCCAATTCGATGTTTGGTTCCACATTCCTTAACTCAAAATGTCATTTGCTACATGAAAATTACCACAAAGACTGTATATAATGTGACTTTCATTGTTAAGACAAAATCAAATTTAAATCCAAACTTGCTTCTTACCCTTTTAAGTAAAAGTAATGTTTTGTTGCCTCTACTGACAATATAATTTCGTCATATCATTATTATCCTTAATAATAATAAAGATAAAATGTTTTTTTTAACTTAATATTGTATTATTATTTTATTTATATTTAAATAAGAAAAGTCATAATTTTTTATAATTATCCAAAAATATTTCTATTAGTATTATACAAATAATACTCATTATGTTAAATTATTTTTTAAATTTATATTCTCACATATAAATTAATTTATTCATATATTTTTAATTAAAATCAATTTTATAATATTAAATTTATCTAAAATTAAGTTCATAAGCTTTAATTCAAATACTTGTGCAGCAGTCCAATAAACTGCGATTGAAATATACTTTTGATACGGAATTAGAAAAACTTATTTGAGTCGGGAGAAAACTACTAAGTTTCTGTTCCGCGAAAGTTGTCTATAAATATTTATAAGAGAATATATATATATATATATACTGAGTTTTTTTATAAGCTAAAATTAATTTATGAACTTTAGCTTTCGCAGAAATTAAATGAAAACAGCTTTTATAAAAGTTAAGTATATAAGTTTATTTTAACTTATGCGAGAAACTTTAATTTATTTTAAATGAATATTTTGATTGAGGGGCAAATTAAAAAAAAAAAAACATAAAATAATTATTTATGAAACTCGTGTGCCGCGTAAAGTATGTGAAGCATCCGTGAATATTACCGATCTTCATAAATTAACAAAATCAACGGAGCTCGCCTTGCAGCAGATAATGTGAGTTCTGAGAAGGAGAGCGACCACACACGTGTATAACATCAGGATGAATAATGATACAGGAATATTTACTTTTATCAAGAATTTTAGTATTTCATCCTTATTTGAAAGCTACTCTGTTGCTGGCAGAAGTTTAGTTTGACTGTTGAGACACGGGTCCGTTATACTTCATGTAATGTCATTTTCTTTTAATTCTATAATTTTTTTTTCTAACATTTATAAGTTGTGTTCAAAATTTGTCTAGTAACACTGTCAAGTCTTACAAGTTTTTAAATTTAATTATGAATATTATATATCTTTAAATATCATTTGTTATTTTTATAATTTTTTATTTTATATGCAGTACTTGAACAGTAATGTAACTTAAAGGGTTGATTTTAATTAGGATTGTTCATGGGTTGGATTAGTTCGAATTTAAGATAAAATCAAATACAAATTAATTATATTTAATTGAGTTGGTTTGGTTCAAGTTAGGTTTTAAATTTTTTTCCGACCCATCTGAATCAAACCAATCTAATTAAGATTGATTTAATTTGGTTTAGGTCATTAGATTCAATAAAAAGTAAATTATTTTAAATTTTAAGTTTTTTTCTTTACTTATTTTCTATTTAATATAAATATTAATTTTATATTAATGCAAGATAAAATCATTTCCTGTTCTTTAATCATTTATTATTTATTTTATTTAATATTTAGTTTTTCTATAGTTATCATTTTACATATTTTATTATTATTTTTATCCAAAATATGATAAAAAATTACATAATAAATATGAATAAATTAAGACACTTGATAACATTACATAATATTATAAGAAGATAAAAATAAACAAAAAAGAAAGAAAAGACAAAAGTAAAAGAAAAATCTAAGTACTAAAGTCTAAAATATATTAATCAAAAAGTCAAAAAATACGTTGATCAAGTCATCAGGTTAGTTTGAATTGAAAAAGACAAATTCAAGAACCAAATTAATTATAATTAGTTTAGTTTGAATTTAAAGTGAAAAGAACTAATTAACTAAACTAATCTGAATTATAATTTGAGCTGATAAACACATCTAGTTCTAATGAAGTGACACCCCTTTTTAAGAGTCCTTTAAGTAATTTTTTGTCATAAGTATAATTTTCTTATGTTTGATATCTTTAAAATATTTTTATGAGATGACCATACATAATAAATTTCATATTTATTAATTATATGCATTTCTTTAATATCGTGTTTTGTTATTGTACGTGTGTACCTGATCAAATATGTTTTCTTAGTTTGTATCTATTTAAGAAATTTTAAAATTTATAATATGTTATTTTAATAATATTTATTTCTATAATACAGGATATTAAAATTTAGTACACACGTTTATATATTGTTTATGGAAATATATTTTTAAACAATTATTTATTTATTTTAGTATTTTAAATGGTAATATTTTATGCGTAATAACTTATGACTTATATAAATTGTTTTTAACATATATTGATAAACTTAATGGTGAATTTTATCAAATTGACACATTTATGTATCTTATTTAGACAAAATTTCTGATCAAATTTATAATTTAAATAACTTATGACAATTATAAATTATTTCCAACCTAATTTGATGAACTTCTTCGTGAATTTTGTCAACAAAAAAAAAATGTAAGTTGCTTCAATATATCTTGCTGAAACTTTTGATTTAAATCAAATATCTTATGGTGTTGGTATAAGTTATTTAAAACCTATTTTGATATGCTTTGAAGCGAGGTTTTTCCATTCTCAAGTAACCTCAAAAGAAATTGAGATGTCCTCAGATTCACAATAGCAAGAACAGGAACGTTTGAAGACGTGGGTGAATGTGGCAGGTGAGAAGATGAAAAAGATATATTTATGATACGAATGATCTTAATGCCAGTTACCACCTTAGAGTCTCTAACAGTTACTTGCCAAAGTAGTCTTGCACTTCCTCTACTTTTAGGCCTTGTTCAAATTAGTTTCAATAGATTCCTGAACTTTTGGGGCAGATTAAGATGACATGGCGAAGGGAACAACAATTGTTGGACATAATAGTACAAACAATACAACAGTAGTTGTAACCGTTACAACAACGATAGTAGGCACCATCGTTACCCCTTCATTGTGATCAAATCTGTATTTTTTATTTATTTATATATTGTAGTTGTATTTTTCTCATGTTCAAACAACCACCCTCGAGAATAATAGAAGGCATGAAAAAACGTATCATTTCGTTACCAACGAAAATGACACCATCGGGCAAGAAGAGGACACCATATAAAAAGGAGGAGAAAGCAAGATCATGAGGTACAAATCATTCTCCAATCTCTCAACTTGCTCACATACTAGCTACAGCGTCAAAATTTTTGCAAGAGACTTCACTCTCAGTGGAGATCAGAGGGGCAAAATAAAGTCTAGGCAAAATAATAATAACAACAACAACAACAAAATCATGCTTAATTTTGAATAACAACAACATTCAGATGGGCTAGTGCGGAGTTCGAATAATTTGTCAGCAGTTATTATATATATTAAAAGTTTGGCTTAAATATGATTTTTTTCCATGTACTTTAGTGCTTTTTTATTTTTCATCCTGTAATTTTTTTTTCAAAATTGTTCATGTACTTTAGCGTTTTTTCATTTTTAGTTCCTGTCGTCCAACTCTGTTACAAAAAAACGTTAAATTACTAGCGTCAGCACGTGAGATATTAGCAAATGACGTTATTATGTGACACATGAGCACAAATGACACATCATCACTGCCACGTTAGCTACAGTGCCACGTCAACGTTACTTTGGAGGAACTAAAAAAGAAGAAAAAATATTTATAGGGACTAAAAATGAAAAAAATATTTGCAATAAAAAAATTACATTGACTAAAAGAAAAGAAAAGACATATTTGTAGGCATAAAAAAATTAAGTCTTAAATATATTGTATAAATTTAATTTATATTTAATATAAAATAAAAATCTCAATGATAAAAATACTAAAGCCAAAGAGTTAGATATTCTAAGATAAAACACTACCATATAATCAAAATTGTTGGGCCAATTTCATGCTCATGTGCCTACCTGATCTAATGATATAACAATAGCATAACTGCAATACTAACTAACTTATCATCATTAATCCAAATATCCAATTGAATAGGAAAATGATACATATATATGAAATGTGGCTGGCTGGACCTATTGTTATGATTGAAATAATTATCTAAATGACTTGACAGTAGAGAATGACTAAAAGTATATCAAGTGCACTTTTCCTTTTTTGTGTGTTATTGCTTGTGTTCTGTATAGAGGGTTATCTCTGATTTTAAGGATTTGGTCTTGTCCATACACTCTTCTATAGTAAATTTTAGTTCTTATCATTATTTTATAAATTTTTTATTTGTAGGTTGAGGATGCTGTTGTGCTCGCATTAGCCTGACACAGATGACCAAATTTGGTTCGATAATTCGTTTATCTGTTTCAAGTTTTATACTTCTCTTAATCAATCTAGTTACTCTCAATTGTTTCATTTGATTTGTGACTTCTGTATACCTATTGTTAGAACATATTAGTTGAGTTTTGTCTTTCCTTTGAAGCTTGAATGCCATAAATAATTATTGTGCTAGTGTTTTTTTTTTAAAAAAATAAAATATAGGTTGTGGTTACTATGAATTATAAGAGCTCTTTTTGGCAACTTTTTTTCTCTATTTTTGAAGTATGATTCTCAACATAAGGGGACTTGCTTTAATTGATTATCATGTGCTTGTTTGGTAGATTTGTTGATGAGTTATGCCATATAGTATATGGTGTGAAGGTTGCTAGAGTTAATGAAAATAGACAATAAATGGAACCATAGGATTGGTTAATTTATAGCAAAGGGTTGTAAAAATAGTTAAAAATATTTGGAAGATGTAGCAAAGGATTTATTAATTTTTTTTGTGCCTACAAATATGCCTTTTTTTTTTCTTCTTTTAATCAATGTAAATTTTTTCATTTTCTGTTCCTATAAATTCTTTTTTTTTCATTTTTAGTTCCTATAAATGTTTTTTTATTCTTTGTCCCTTTACAGTAACAATGATGTGGCACTGTTGTTAGCGTGGTAGTGATGACGTGCCATTTGTGCTAATGTGTTACATCATGATGTCATTTGCTGACGTGTTACGTGCTTATGTCAGCATGATGTCAACAATTTAACATTTTTTTAATGAATTTGGACGACAATGACTAAAAATGAAAAAAATACTAAAGTACAGGAATGATTTAAAAAAAAAATTACAAGAATGAAAAAACGTTAAAGTATAAGGACGAAAATCATATTTAAGCCTAAAAGTTTTGTATTGTAATAACAATGACTACCAAAAAGACAGGCATGTCACATTATTTTTTTTTTAATTTATTTTTATTATATATACTAAGATCGATTTAGTGGTGAAGGATTTAAATAATTTATATAAGATTTTAAATTTATAGGTTTAAATTTTATTGCTGCTATTATGTACTAAAAAAAATTAAAAGTTATTGGCTTCGTTATTATTATTATAGATAATAATAAATTATTAAATTAGTATCCATAACACTGTCGGTGATATTAATCATAGAACCTTTTGAAGGTGATTTTGAACTTTTTAGCCGTTTGACACGGCATGGATGGGGACAACGGTCGTCTGCAGTTAATTTAATTGTTTAACTACACAATGATCATGATAGTTAAAATGAAGTATAGTATTATAGAATAAAAAAGTTTATAAATTTCAAAAACACGTGGCCGTGGGATTCGAACTTCAAAGGATGCGGTCATTATAAAGAATTCAGAGGATCCACTTCCCATGATTAGGCTTATGCTTCAAAACTGTTGACGATGGCGAGCTAGAGAACATTGCACATGGTAACCACAATAAAATAATTGAGGTTAGTTACATGTATCATCCAACATTATTTAGTTTTTAGAGATATTATTTAGTATGAGATTTCTTTTAACAATTTTTTTTAATGTCTTTCTTGGTCTTTTTTTTTTTTTAAAGAACTGAACACTATGTAACCTACTTTTCTCTTCTCACCAGTGTCTACAAATACCTTCTTTGGATATGTCTAAATCACATTAATCGATTTTCTATTATCTTTTCTTTAATTGGTGTTACACCAATATGTTTTCGTATACAATCGTTTTGTATTTGTCTTTTGTGTGATCATACGTCCATCTTAACATTCCTATTTCTGCTACTTTCACTTTTTCTTTTGCTTTCCTTTCAAACCCTAATATTCACAACCATAGAGTATAACTAAATGTATAGTGGTACAATAAAACTTCCCGTTGAGCTTGTTAGGTACTTTGTGATCATAAATAATCCTTGTTGTCTTTTTTCATTTTAGTCATCTCACTTGTATCATGTATGTAACATCCTCATTAAAATCTCCATCATTTTGTATTATTGATCATAGATATTTAAACATAAAACTATGTGGTACAACATCTCCCATCTTTACTTCCAAGTTATATTTATTTTGTCTCTTGCTAAAATTGCAGGTGTCTTCCTTATGTAACACATTGGGATTATTTAGCTACTATATTCATAGAAGCAATAATGTAAATGGGCCTAGAACAATTGGAAAATATCAAAGTACCTAAAAGAGCTAGCTATATCCGATTATGTTGGAGTTGAGTCGTATACCTTCTCACTTACTATGGCTAGAACCTTTTATGGCAAATATTGGTGCAGAAACACTTTCTTCTATATTTTCAAAGAAAGAGAATTAAATATGATCTATTCGAAGCTACTATAGTTCCTTACTGTGTCAATTTCGATTACTGAGATTTATGATCAATACAGATTAATATTTAAGGATAGATATTACCTTTCTTTTTACTTTTGGAACAAATAAAAATGATTGAAGTTTTTTTATTTGGAATTGTGTTAGGTTTAATTCATATTACTTTGGATGGGTTACTTGTAACTGCCTATTTATAATACTGACAATGCGATCAGTTGGATCTTTGATTAATTAAAGTCTCTTTTATTTATGGATTTCCTATTTATTTGTTTTTATTTGACCAAGCCCATACCCCACTCATTTTGCTTCTCTAGCCCAACCTAAAAGATTTTCGAGTGTTACTACACAGAATAATTCCCTCTTGAAAGGCCTTGGGCCTATAATCATAGTTCCAACCTATAATGAACACAGTATAAACACTAATGTAATTTACCAAGTACACACATTTATTACAATATTCTTTATTGTGGGGTTATTACTTATTTAAGTATTAGAGTGTCTTTGCCAGTATCCCTCACCCTTGCTCATGCAAGTCTAGATTTGTGGAGTTCAAATCAATCAAGTCTATCATCAAAGACATTTATCCAACAGTCCAGTTTACATCATAATTCAAGTCCAGATTATCTCTTGCCATATTTGAACTAAACACTATACTTAGTTTTACTCCTACTTAAGCAAAAACCATTTGAAAAATTATATTCCTATGTGATGCCTATTCTAGAAATTTATCATAACATCCTTTTAACAAAAATATAGTATTTATAAGTTCTATTCTCTTTATTTTTCTAAAAATTTTAATGAAAATATTTAAATAGTATTTATTTAATTTAATTTAATTTTTAAATATGTAATTAATAACATATTTTATTTTTATATGTTAGAGTTTTGATAATTAAATACAAGATAATGCATTAAGTAATGTATATATATATGTGTGTGTGTGTGTGTGTATGTTTATATGTATATGAATATATGTATATATATATATATATATATTATGTAATTTTAAATATCACTAATAGTGACCTTAATTTTTGTATATTATTATATTAGTGTTAAAAAATTTATAGTATAAACTAATTAAAATCACTCTATATGACTTTTAAAATAATTATTACAAAAGTTAATAGTTTTATCATACATGACAATCTATAATTAGATGACAATGTAAAATACCTTTACACTTTTTCTTTGAGATTACGTGTATCTTTCACGGGAGACATTCTTGCTCAAGCCGAGTAGAACCATTATGGGTGGCAAAACTCACTATCTTAGTATTTAACACAAATATATACTCAAAACTTGTACTCAATATCACTAATTAAGTTGAAATAGCCCCACGCAGTTGATTGTAGGGGTGTTCACAAGTTAGATTGGTTTGGGTTTAGAGTAAAATCAAATTTGAACTGATTAAATTTAATTGGGTTGGTTTGATTTAGGTTTTGAAAATTTTTTGGCCAATCTAAACCAAACCAATTCAATTAAGATCAGGTTGGTTTAGTTTGGATGATCAGTATGTGATAAAAAAAATGATTATATTTTTTAAGTTTTTATCTTTAATTATTGTCTATTCATATAAATTTTTAATTTTATATTAATGTAAGGTAACAAAATATTTCTTATTATTTAATGACTAAATATTTAATTATTTAATATTTAGTTTTCTATAATTATCACTTTATGCATTTCATTAATTTCTTTACTCAAAATATGATAACAAAAATTACATAATAAATTATAACCAAAAGTAAGACACTTGATAACACTCCATAAAATTATAAGAAGATCAACAAATTAAGGGGGAGGGGGGAGAGACAAAAAATAAAGTATCAGTTTAAATATGTCAATCTAAAGTTAAAAAAAAAAAAAAAGAAAATGCTAGCAATACACTTACTAACATACACTTTTGATCACACCCTCTCTTATTGGTTGAAAATTCTTGAACATTACAAAAAAATTGTTGGTCCTACATCTTACTTAATGACTTTCTCTCATGATTTTGTAGTTTCCAATAAATTTCAACTAAAATAGAATGTGTGTTGGAAGGAGTGTATTAGATAGTATGTCGTTAGCACTCTGTTAAGACAAAGGACGAATTTATGACCCTAATTTATTTTGATAATAACAAACAATCTCAAAAATTCTTTTTAAATCAAACGTTTGGTGACTCGTTTTGTGTTGCCTTTATCGTTATTGTCTAATCGTGCGTTATTCATTGTCTTTCTATATCTTTACAAAATCAATAACTAACTTTATTTAGATGATGTTTTAAACTTTCTGTGCTCTACAAGTTTGTAAAAGCATAAACAACCTCTAAAGAATATAAGCCTACATACCTACTCTCAAGAAAAGACCACTTTACGCATAAAAGAAGAATTCTGTGTGCAGTTGTTAGTACGGAAAGCAAATATGCCCACTGCTGCAAGATTGAGCATGAGAAAGGCTAGATAAACAACTGTTTTATCTTATCAGAGTGATTGGTTGGTGAAAGGCATTAAATGATGCATTTAATGCTCTAACGACTCTTTTTTGTCTTTACAAACGCTAGACGAAGGATGTCTCCTGCAACACTCACAACAAACACTTTTTGGAGAATCCTATAAATAGAAGAAGAGACCTCAGTTTCAATGGCTGATAGATTTTGATAGTGCATGAAACTGTTGAAAAATTCTCTCAATTTGTTATCTCTAAATACATTTCATTTGTAAACGCTTCCTGCGCTCTATTGTATATTCGTCTGATAAGACAGTAGCTTAACCACAATCAACCATTTTTTTAAGAAATTGGTAGAAGCCTGAAGAGGCTTTAATTCAAATAATACTTGGGTTTTTGCTTGGAGAGGCAAGTTAAGGACCACTTGGGTTGAACCTAAAGATGTTTGGTTAAAAGAATACTTGTGACTTGTTTAAATTAGTGAGACTTGGTAGTTTGCCAAGAACTGAACATAGTATCTGGGAGAAACGAACCAGTATTAACTCTGTGTGTTTTTCTAGCTTGCGTTTTTCTTTTGTCTTTATTTAAACATCTTTTAAAAATCTTTTGTTTAAGCCTTTAGACGAAACGTTCTTAAAAAGTTTTTGCGAAAATTTGGTATAACACAATTCAACCCCCCTTTCTTCTATTATTTTTGTGTTTTACACACTCCTCAAAAAATAATTGATCAAGTCATCAAGTAGATTTGAGTTGATAAAATATAAATTCGAGAATCGAACTGATTATTATTGATTTTGTTCAAATTTGAAGTAAAAATAACCGATTAACTGAAACAATTTAATTGATTTGGTTTGGATTCACCAATAAAATAAATTTAATTGGTTTGGTTTGGATTGTTAGATTCATCGGGTCAATCCAATTCAATAAACACCTCTAATTGATTCATGTGCTTGGTGGTACACCTTTACACCTTTAGTCTATTTAATTAAATTTAATTACTTTTTTATCTTGCGTATTTGGACCTTAAATATGCACGTTTAACAAAAATATTTTTTCATTTTCTTAACCTTTACGTTTACTGTATAAAATAAAAATTTGCTAATAAATTTTGTTAATGATAAAAGTAAAAAATACCTAAATTTTATTTATAATTGAAATTTAAAATTTATACTATTTTTTATATTATAAAACATATTGTGAAATATTCATTTAAAGCAATTAATAATTATAATTTTTTTATTAAATATGTTATAATTATGAATATTCTTTACTCTTATACTTTACTTTAATAATTTACATTTTTCTATTTATTATTTCTTTAATGAATATTCTTAAACATTAATTAACAAAAATCCTGCTTAATAGAAGATGAAATGTCGAGTAAAAGGATGCTGGTGCGATACATATAGAACACGACGAATTAAATCAAAGCAGCTTGTGCATCCTATTCCCTAAATTGCCCCATTGATAGTGGCAATAGCGATTCAAAAATGCATACCGCAATTCAATCAATTATCATGGCTTGCTTACTCATGGGCACCCACCTGCATAATTATTGGCTCCTCATGCATGCACGTAATATTATTCTTAATTAACTCCGTCTGTGACTTTTCCACCTCTTTGTCTTTCTTTATCCCTCAAACATGGCACCTCGAGTGGAGTCCGTCGTTTGGTGTCCAGTTCTAATCCATTGTGGGGCAACTTTTGTTGGTTTGAACATTCTAACTTTTCGGTTTCTTGGAACTTTTTGGTAGTGCTTTCATCTCTTTTAATTGTCGTTGTCTTGCAGCAACAAATTATTCGTGTTGCTTACAAAATAAATAAATAAATAAATAAAAGTAAAATAAAATCCCCTAGTCTACCGAACAAAAATTATCCTTTGCTAATTTTTTTTTCCTAATAATGCATACGTATATATATACGTTTTAACTTGCAATTTCTATGAAAAAATTATTTTTTAAAATATGTGTGTGTACGTTTTAACTTGTAATTTCTGTGAAAAAAACTATTTTTTAATCTTTTAAGTAGTTACAAATTAAAACTTGTTAAGAAATAAAATATTTTAACTAAACATTTTTTTTATTTTTTCATTTATTATATATTTTATTTTTTACTTAATACTTACTATTTTTTATTCCTAACCAATATTCGAAGGTTAAGCAATTTTATTTTTTATAGGATACGTAATTAACTCTTAACGAAATTTTTTAGTTTCTCTTCAGGCTACTTACTGAATTCCATTATTATAATTTTAGGATTTTGTTAAATTTATAATAAAGTATTAAGTATTAAATAGAAGAGTTAATTGAACACATAGCTGTAGTCTCGAGTTATTAAGAGTATTGTTAGTTTGAAATTTCAGTTTTTCGAAGTTTTTTTTTATAATGGTTAAAAAATTATTAAATATTTTTAAGGAAAAAGAGTATTTAATCCCCCTAAACTTTATCTCTTTTACAAATAGGCACCTTAAACTTTAGCTTTGTCATAATTGATCCTTAAGCTTTATTCCGTTTGCAAATAGATGTCATAAACTTTAATTTTGTTCTAATTAATTCTTAAACTTTACCATTTTTACAAATAGACACCTTAACTTTAATTTCATTGCAATTAATTTTAAAAATTTTCCTTTTTACAAATAGTTCTTTCTATCAAGTTAGAGTTAAATATCTTATATGTCAATCATTCATTAATCTTTTTCTTCTTTTTTTATTATTCATTTTTTTCATATGTGAAAATATAATAAAAATATGAATTTAGAAAGAAAAAAATAAAAAAAAATCTTTATGTGATTCTTTTAATTCTAAATTTATTATATATGTTATAATGTTTGGAAAAGTGATCTATAAAAAAAAACTTCTTTGTTAATAGTTAACCCCAATTTAACATATGGGACTATTTACATAAAGGGTAAATTTTAAGGATTAATTGAGATGAAATTGAAATTAAGGTGTTTATGTGCAAAGAGAGATAATGTTTAAGGACCAATTGAAACAAAATTAAAGTTTATGGTATCTATTATCAAATGAGATAAAGTTTAAGGATCAATTAAGACGAAACAAAAGTTTAATGTGTCTATTTGCAAAAGAAGTAATGTTTAGGGGAGTTAAATACTCTTTTCCCTATTTTTAATTTAATAAAATATAATTAAATTTATAGTTTATTATTTTATGTACCGTTAGTATAAAGATTTTTACATGGCTAATGTAACACCACATAATACCAAAGTTTGTATCATAGCATCGTCCTTGAGAGTCGATGTCTTGGCAGCTCACTTTCTACGACACTTTACTCGGTGACGCTTCACTCAACTTTCTCATTGGTCAAAACCCTCCACCGGTCAAAACCCTCTGTAGGTAGCTCTTTCTAAAACACTGACAACCAACTCTAATACCACTTTGTAACATCTGGCCACATTTATGATTGACGACTGTCCCTACAAAACCAACGCAAGACTTTTCAGCATGCTTTGTCCTCACTCACATGCTTCCTAGGAAACTTCCCAAGAGGTCACCCATCTCAAAATTGCTCCAAGTCAAGCACACTTAATTGTGGAGTTCTTAAGTGATAGGTTACTGAAAAGTAAATGCATCTTATTGGTATAGGTAGCACTTATTAATTCCTTTAAGCTATCCTCAACTATATAGTCTCATACCTGCACAGCCTCTGTATAACACCAGTGTTTTTCTAATGCGTGATTTAGTGATTTGATAACTGAAAGTGGAAATTAAATTTAGTTTTGTAATTAAAAGGTAATAAATAAATTTTAGATGTATGGCTGCTATTTTTTTATGTTCTGTTATCTTGGAAACTCCAGTTTGAATTGTGGAATTTAAAAAAATGTTGTTTAAGCCAAATATCTCTGTAGATTTTATGTTTGTTGGTCCAGTATGTGAACCGTGGTGTTAGGCCAATGTGAACTGCGGTGTTGGGTTATTGGGCCTTGGTGAGCCCAAGACCCTTCCTAAGAGCTCTATTTAACATAGAACCCTATCCTTTCCCTTCATTTGTTGCAAGACACTCCCCAAAATCTCTAACCTTCTCTAATTTACTTCCCCCAATTCCAAAGAATAGAGTAAGAACTTTATGGCAAAACCCCACTCCCTTGGCTTATGTGAAAGTTGTGTCTTCTTTAATCGATGAGTTCGTTCCTTTCTTTCTTGATTTTCATAGGTCTATGTTGGGGTGTGAGAAAATTTTGTTTGAATCTGAGTTTGTTGCTGAGTATTGATAGATTTTGGGTTTGGATATCGTGATTATAGAAACTTCTCTTTGATTTTGGCTCTAAGGTTCCATTTCCCCTTTCTTTCCTCTTCCATTAATTCAAATCTCGAAGACTCTAAGAGGTAAGGGAAGCTTATTCATAGTTGTTCTATGTTGTATGTATGCTATTATACCGATATATGCTGGAGATCTGTAAAATTTTTGTTATAATGGGCTTTGTGGTGTGTTAAGCCAAAGGGCGAATTTATAACCCCCAAATATTTTGATAATAACAAACAGTTAAAATATATGTTTTTACGGAATCGTCTGGTCATTCGTAATAGGTTTATAAGCAACCGTCTGATATATCCTTAAAAATATATTGTCTTTATCCTTTGATTAAATCAGTAATAGATCTTACAGATGATGACACCATTCTAAAATGATCTACACATCAATCAGAGCGAAAGCTACCTCGAAACCTATAAAGCCTACATACCTACTCTTGAGGAATGTTAGCGAAAAAGAAGGAATGTGTGTGCGAATGTCAGAATGGAAAAATAGACATGACAACTGCTACAAGATTGAGTACAAGAATAGAAAAGATAAGCAGACTGCTTTATCTTATCATATGACAAGTTGGTGAAAGGCATTAAATGTTGCATTTAATGCTCCAACGACTCTTTTCATCAGACGAAGGCTGTCTCTTGCAAAGCACTCAATGGATACTTTTAAATAAGCCTATAAATAGAAGAAGAGACATCTTTTGTGAAGTCGCTGCTGATTCTGAAAAATCATAACATCTTTAAGAAAAGAAAAAGCTCTTGTATGGTCTGATTGTAACTTTCTTTTTGTACCTTATTTTATATTCATCTGTTAAGACGTTAAACCTAGTGAGGCAACTCACGCGTAAACCTTTTTCTTAACGAGATTGGTGGAAGCCTAAAGAGGCTTTGATTCAAAGAATACTTGGATTTTTGCTTAGAGAGGCAAGTAAAAGATTACTTGGGCTGAGCCTGAAAAGGCTTGTGGAAAGAATACTTGTAACTTGAAAAAGTTAGTGGAACTTGGTTGTTGCCAAGAACTAGACGTAGTCTCTGGGGTGAGACGAACCAGTATAAATCTTGTGTGCTTTCCAGTTTATCTTTCAGCTTTCATCTATCTTATAAAACGTTTTTGAAAAATTTTTGATCTTATTTCAAACAATACGTATTTAACAAAAGTTTTGCGAAAATTTGCTATAATACAATTCAACCCCCCCCCCCCCTTTCTTGTATTATCTTTGTGTTTTACATGGCGGTATGTTGGTAAAATGGGTTGGGATGAGAAATCTGATATTTGGGTGATGAAATGTTGAATTAGTTGTATAATTTGATGCATATGAGCTTTGTTGATATTGATTGATGATGTTGGAGCTCTCGTTAGGTTGAAATCTGGATATATGTTGTTGAGAAGATTGAGTTTTCTGCGGAATAATAACGTTTTTCGCAATTCTGTCGCAGATAATCAATTATGGGATTCTCATAATCGATTATTAGGAGTTCCAGAAGTTGTTTTCGTAATTTTGGCTCTAAAATAATCGATTATGGAAGCTAATAATCGATTATTCGAACTTCAAGAATTGTTTTCTTGACACTGGTTTTGAAATAATTGATTATGGATACTCATAATCGATTATATACATCAGTAAATGATTTCTGATGCATTTCTGACTGGTTTAATCTATTAATATAGTATATAATCTATTATTTCAAAATTTCATATGCTATTTTAGAATTTAAATTTACCGCTTCATAATTTAATCTATTATATATATACATATATAAAAAAAGTGTTATGCATTTTCCAAAAGTTCTATTTGGGAATGACGGAAAGATGTCTGATTTAAATGTGATATCCTTAAACTAAGAAATTGAATTATTTCAAAAGGTTTTATGAATCTCAGGATTAACAAATCTTCTAAATGATTATAAAGCTACGAATTTTGATCCTTAAAGATGTCAAATGTATATTTCAATATAAGTTAGATGTTTCAAATGGTTTTCGAAGAAAGTTTTTGGCTTCTAATTATCATTAATTGTTGGATATGTTGTTGAAGTGGAAGGTTGCTTAGATAGGACCTCCACATGTTGTTTTGGTTTTCAAACTATTGTTGATTGCTGGTGAAATCCTAAAAAGGTATAGGCTACTTGGATAGGGCCTTACCAACTGGCCATATATGGTGCTAAATTGAGCCTCCATGGTGTTATTGAATTGTTGTTGCCATGTGTGGTGCTGAATTAAGCCACATAGTGTTTTAGATGAAAATATTGTTTATTATTGATTATGAATTGTTGATGATGACATGATGGTTGTTGGTGTTGTACATGTATTGCATGCATATGTTGACAGTTGAGATAGTTGACAATGGACCTCATGCCGTGATGCGGGCAAGCACATAAGTTGGTTGGCTGACTGGAGTAAACGGCTTAGACAGGGCCTCTAACTTAGTGCTGGATGAGACATGGGGTAGCTGTCGATGGGTCTTTGGGGATAAATGGATGGGCGATTCCGTAGAGGGCCAAGGTAGTGCAAACCTTAAGTCGCGATGAGCCACCACCCACATACACTTATCCTGACAAACCACATAATCTTATCCATAGATTAGAGTTGGTAATCCCTTAATGGTAAATGGCACGTGTTGTTGTTGATGCCATGTTAGAGGATGAGACCTGACTGATTGCTCGATTGTTGTAAATCTCCTGGGATTAGTGTCTACATGCATAGCATGGTTGTCAATGTAATGGAGTTGCATCGTAGTCATGTGTAATGAATTTGATTTTTGAATCCAACGTATGTAAATGTTGATATTTACTGGTGAGGAATGATATGTGCTTGTTCCTTGTTAACAGATGAGTATTAAATTATTTGTTGATTTATTTCCTTAATTATATGTTATGTTGTTTCAAGTAAGCTTACTCTTGCACTGTTTGCACGTGTGGTTCGTGTCTATAATGATCACGTCGTTGACGTGGGAGCAAATGGTGAGGTTTTCATTGATCCAGTTGCTCAGAGTTGATGGAGGAGCTACCAACTTGGAGAGGATGAGAAGTGACGATTCATATTCTCACTTTTGACATTCTTTTTGTTAGTTGTTTTACTTTTTAGACTCGATGTATAGTGTGGCCAGCCATAGGTAGTGTGTTTTGTATCCTTTCTCCCTTACTGGTGTATATCTTAGTTGTGGCGTTAGCACACATGTTTTATAAATCTTTGGTTTGTATATATTACACAGTTGATCTTGGTTGAGACAGATGGTCTCTTATGTATGTGTACATATTGATGATGATGTTAGTTGTATATTAACCAAAGTAGTTTTCTTTTGAGATACCAAAAAAAATAAATAAGAAATATATATATTAACAAATAAGAAGAATGGTAGCGTTGTCTGGTAGCGACAAAGGGTCGTTACACTCTAGATCCACTTTATTTCGGTGTGTATTCAATTCATTTATGTGTCCCTCCCACTAGAAGTCTACCAGGAGTCGCTCCTTATCCGTGCCTCATCTCTTTTGCATCAACGATCACTCTCCGCTCTCATCAGCGCCTAGGATGTTACATGCCCACCAATTTCCGCTTAGTTTGTCCTCAATCCACACCGTGCTGGGAGAGAAACCTTGCTCTAATAGCACTTTGTAACACCACATAATACCAAAGCTTATATCATAGACCACCCTTGAGAGTCGACGTCTCGACGGTTCACACTCTACAACACTTCACTCTATGACACTTCACTCAACTTCGTCATTGGTTGTAACCCTCCATCAGTGGTCGAAACCCTCCATAGGTAGCCATTTTTGAGACACTGACAACCACCTTTGATACCACTTTGTAACGCTTGGCCGCTTTCAGGATTGACGACTATCCCTACAAATCAATACTAGACTTTTCAGCCTACTTTGTCCTCACTCACACGTTTCCTAGGAAACTTCCCAAGAGGTTACCCATTCCATAATTGCTCCAAGTCAAGCACGCTTAACTATGGACTTCTTAAGTGATAGGTTACTGAAAAGTAAATGCATATTGTTGATATAGATAGCACTTATTAATTCTTTTAAGCTATCCTTAACTGTATAATCTCATCCCTACACAACCTCTGGATCCCTCTCATTTCAGTGTGTATTTGATTCATTCATGTGTCCCTTCCTTTAGAAACCTGCCAGGAGCCACTCCTTGTCTATGCCCCATCTTTTTTGCATTGGCAATCACTCCCCGCCCTTGTCAGGGCCCGGGATGTTACAGCTAACTAATTAGAAATCATCTTAGATATGACTTTTAAAATAGCTTAAACTTAAATATGTTTTTATTTCCTATAAAATGAGCAAGTTTTAAACTTGGTCCAATATTTTTTTTGTTTTTTCATCACTCTAAAATTTGAAATCAATGCTTTAGTCCTTATAACATGAACAAATTTTCATTTTGGTTCCTATAATTTTTTTTGTTTTCATTTCTCTAAAATTCGAAATCACTATTTTTTTGGTCCTTAACATTCATTTTAAGGTAGATAAATAACATTTATTTTAAAAATTTAGAAGAAAAAAAATTAGAAGCATCACATGCTGATATAATACAACAAACACTAGTGACTACCACTTAGAATGGTACTTGACCTCTTGTTAAACACATAAGTAGTTAACGAGTGTCACATAGTAGTAAGAACCAAAAACAATTATTTCAACTTTTATCATGACAATGTATAATTGAATGATAGTGTCCAAATTCTTTACACACTCATTATATTTAAATTGAATTCTTAAATTTAATTATGTTATCCTCTTATGTTATGAATGCTTTGTCATATTTCATTAATAGATATATTGAAAGAAAAGATAAAATTAGAATCTACAATTCATATCCTTTTCTTTTGAACAGCTGGGTCTTTTTTGATAATTTGAGTGATAAGTTGAAATGAAAATTAATAGTATATTACCTTATTTTGAGACGGAAATGTCTTTTTAAAATAAATAAATTACTTTAAAAAATAAAATAAATATTATAATAATTAATAAAAAAAAGGAACCTTAAAGATTATAATTAAATACATACATATAAATATTATGTAATTATTTAAATATTAACTATTAATTTTTTATTATAATTCTTTACTTTTTAGGATAAATAATTGGTTTTAAATGAGCTAAATGCCGATCGAAGAAATTCAAGACAACAAATTTAGTATCGGTTAATACCAATGTTTTAAAAACCACGTCAGATCGTTAATTGATTCGGTAAAAGAATTGGTTCACACTACTGCTGCGTGGATCAACTGATGTAGGGCTATTTTAGCTTAATTAGTGGTTTTGTATTCGAGTCTTGGGCATACGACCGTGTTAAATATTTAGAGGGAGAATTTTGCCGTCTATTGTTATCTTACACAGCTCGAGTAGGATTGTCTCTCATAAATAATACTTATGGTTCATACAAAAAATAATTAGTTCACAATTTATTAGTTCAATCACCATTGAATTGTGGTTGAACAAGTAATAATTAAATTTATACATTTTAATATTATTTAATATTTTAAGTAATAAAATGATATAAAATTATAAGAAATCAGGATACAAAAAGTTATAAATTAATATAAATGACTGAATTATATATTTTATAAGATAAAAAATTAAAAATAATTGACAAAATAATTTATATCTATATGTAATCCTTAAGAATGTGTTTTTTTTTTATTTTAAAAATATTTTAGATTAAATTAAAAAATAAAAAAATGAAATTTTTGAAAAGTATTTGTTCAAATTGGTTCTCTACATTGGTTTTTCCACTCGTTTTAGGCCGATTCAACTAGTTCTTGCCGATTTTGAGATGAACCAATGTTTTAGAGTTAACAAACTGGTCACTATATCAGTTCTTAGTCAAACTAGTCCAATTAGCTGGTTCACTCTGATTTTTAAACTATGGTTAATATGTATATTCAGATATTTTCTTTTATGAATAACAAGTCATGTAAACTAAATGAATTACTAGTAAGTATAATAAATATTGAAATATAAAATGATTTTATGAGACCAGAATTTGTATAATTATTTTATATAAATTTATAATGTGTTAATTATTAATGACTTTTTTCACCAAAAAAATATATATTAATGACTTTAACTTACATGATCTATATAAAATAGCAACAAACGATAATTTTTCAAAAGAAAAGGGCACGTGTCCTAGTCTCCCTGGCACAATGAAAGTTCCAGGAATTTCAATTATATTATTATATTAAACACACTAGAAGCATGCATGAATTTTTTGAGAAAATAATTTTTTGTATGAATAAAAAATATATTAACATCTTTCTATTACTAAAAAAGAATCTTATATCAGTTGAAATTTCATATTAAGACTTTTAATTTAGCATATTACTATAAAAGAATAACATAAAAATTCATGCATATAAATTTATTTATTAATGAGGAAAAATAGAAAATAACTGAATATACATATTTTGTAATATAACTATGAATTTTGATGATGATGTTGAATATGCACACTTTATAAACAAAGCTCGTAGTCATCATAATGTGTGCAGTATGACAAAATTGTACATTTAATTAAATAACATGTACCACAAAAATAAAATTAATATTTTATCTGAAAATGAAATCTTTTAACTAATGATCCTAACAAAAAGGATGCTTAAATCATTTTTATATTTTTTTAAATGAATACTTTCAAGTTTTTAGCATTACTGAAAATTTTCCATTCACTTGTTAAGTACCACTAATTCTTTGTCCCTTATTATCATTTAAGGCTGCAAAATCACTTTTTGTTACTTTCATCTTCCAACACATGTTTTACATTTGGAAGAGAATGTCACAATAGCAAAGTTAATTGGCAAACACTATGACAATTATATCATAGTTAATCACAACCTACTTGAATTAAATAATGTTTTGTACTATGCATAACAAAAGTTATATTTAATTACAAGTTATTAATGATGAAACTTTGACTTAGTATGCTGTCAATACCTTGTCTACAAATTAATCAATATCTATCAATTGTCACAACATTGTTTTCTTCCTTATTACTTTCATGCATCTGACTTGTAGAAGCCTTTTAGCCAAATTTAAATAAATGAGAAGACTTTAAACACTTTACTTCAATCAAACATTTTATTTTAACCTAAATGATAAATTCTACAAAATCAAAACAATACATGACAATTTATTCCCCCTTCATAAAGTTTGTATATAACGTATTTATTTGACACCATCCCATACAATCTAAATTTTTGTACATTTGAACTCTAATTTGGTTGCCAGGATAATAAGTAAGCGTGACATGATTGGAAATACGGTGAAATAACTGCTTTGTTGCATCTTTATTAAATTATATATGTAAATAAATTATTAAATAATTGTTTACTTACTTTGTTTTTATAAGATATATGTACGTAAAAAAATAATTAATAATCACACTCATTAATTACTACAAATTCTCACCAATTTTAAATTAGTTAGTCATTTTAACCTTTTATTAATCAAATATTAATACTGAAAATAGTACCAATAATAATAACGGAGTCAATAATAATATTTATAATGATTATTAGAGAATTGGCAAGCATAAGGAATAAATTAAGGAAGATTTAATAAAAGTATAAAATAAATAATAATTACCATAAAAATAATTTTAAAACATTATTATTATTATTATTATTATAGCCCACACCTTATTTTAATTTATAATTAGAGCATGTACATAAAAAATTAAGTGAATAATTTTAATAATATTTAAATATTTTTATTTAAAACAAGAAATTTGTAACCAACATTTTAATATAAAATAAGTTAAGATAATCACTTAAATTTCTCATAACTATTTTTCAAATTAAATCAATTAGTCTGCAAGTATCATTAGATGACTAAAATTGCAATACTAACTACATACATTTTGGAGAAACTCCAATGCCATATAAGAATGAAAATAATAACATAATTAAAAGAGCAAAAATTTTATATTTTCACAATAATTGAAGTGTAAAATATAAAATTAATCATTTTTATATATGTAATATGAATGTGTTACAATACAGTGATATGAATATTTATTTCTTTAATTTAAATATTAAAAATAAAATGATTAGATAAATTTAAATAGTTTATCCTTTTATTTTTGAATTAAAATGCAAAGGTAAATTATAAAAATTTCGATAACATGATTTTATCATTCAAAATAGAATTTACAATTATAAATAAATGCATCAATTTGTAGATATTTAATCTTTAATAAAACTTTATAAAATAATAACAAATGTATTTAAAAATACAATTATAAAAATGTTGTCAATGTTGATGACAAATGTTAGAAATATTAATTACAATAAATAAATAAACATTAGAAACATTTTCAAAATTAAAAACACTTTTTGCCAAATGGATTCACTAATTACCTCAAGACAATAGGTTTAGTAAAAAAAAAAAAAACTGACCAAATATGTGTAACCACCATTAAAAATAATAAATACAAAGTACTAATTCTAAATGAATCAATAAATGACTAAACCTATTATTACACAAAAATAACTTAATTAACCTTATTTTAAGTAGAAAAAACTATCACATCCCTTATTGCTTTTATGGTATTCTAGACTTGAATATAAAAAAAAATTATTTGATTCAAAATTTATTTTCAATGACCTCTTTGATTTTCGAGATATCAACTACATAATCTTTAAAATAAAAATAAAAAGTATTTTCATTTGAAACAAATTCACATAAAATTGAAGTCTTCCATCAACTAGCATGAAAGATTGTTTAGAGAATGAAATTCATTTTTTAAATGAGATTGAAAAAAAACATAAAATTAACTAACGTTCTTAATAATTAGGTTTTTTTTTTTACTTATATTCAAGTTTGGAAAAATTTTAATAAAATTAACTAACATTCTTAATAATTAGTTTTTTTTTTTACATATATTGAAGAAAGTATATATTAAGATATTGTATAGCTTAGAGAATGAAATTCATTTTTTAAATGAGATTGAAAAAAATTAATAAAATTAACTTACATTCTTAATATAATTTTTTTTAACTTGTATTGGAGAAAGTATATATTAAGATATTGTATACAAAATTTATTAGTTATATTCTTAATAAGATATTGTTATCATTTATGAAAGTATTTATATAGATTATACTTTTTTAGTGACTTAATGAAATTAAGTAAACTTTAATGGGATAATAGTATAGAATAAACTCGATGCATTGTTACAGAAAAAATCTTGAAAGCTTGTGACTTCCGAGGCTATCATGCAGATAGATCCGTCTCTGCTTTTCAAAAAATCTTCAGCAAGCGAAACGGGATTGGCTGATTCAGTCGGTTTTGTCCTCTTATAAAGCTAAGATTTAGGTAATTTGTTGATAAACAATATATAATTTCATTATAAATTATGAGGTGGGTCTTTTTTTTAATGTATAAAAAAGGTAAATTTTTAAATTCATCCTTAGAAAACATGAATAATATTTTGGTCTCTAAAAATTAATTAATCATTTAGTTCTTTAAAATTATAAATGTAAAATATTTTATTCTTTCGTTTTCAATTTTTAACACATAATTTATTTTTTAAAATGTGAATCATACAGTAACTTAATTAATCCTGATAATATTATTAGTAAGTTAGATCTATTTCTGAAAATATTAATTCAAACAAATGAAAGGTTAAAGGTTTAGCATTAAATAATTGTTTTTTTTTTCCTTTAAAATCGAAGTGTTTCTCTTGTTTTATTAACTTGGACATTTACTTGTAAAAAAATCAACAATTAACTGCACGTTAAGTGTGAGTTGCCAAATAAAAGACGTAACCATGAGAGTGACTTGCCAAATAACTGCATTAAAGTTGGGACACTCTAATTGAGTGATGATTGACGTGAATGAAATTATAAGACGATGGAAAGAAAGATTTAGCACTTTGGACTTTGGAGCCTGCACAGCGTACAGATCACTATTATTAGTCTTGGCTTATATATTTCAAAGCTAGAGGAATGATAGGAATACACACACTCTTTTAACATGTTATTTTTTAATTGATTGAAATTTATTAAAAATTATAAAATTTTGTGAATTTTATATTTTATTTAATAATTTTTTTATAATTTTATAGTTTTTAATATTTTTTAACTAATAAAAAAAATGTTGCTAGTACTCTTTTTCAAAGCTATTGTCTCGTGAATAAAAAAAATCAAAACTTACATATAATTTTATAGGTGTTATTTATTCTATTTTTTAATTAGAATTAGAATTTTATCTTGATAATTTGTGACATAAAAGCTTGCGTTAAAAGATTGTGTAAATTACCAAAGTAAAATTTTAATTTTAATTGAAAAATAACACAAACAACACCTATAAAACTATATGTAAGTTTTATCTAAAAACAAAACAAAATATTAGGATAACAAATATATAATTATTTTAATTTTTGTGTTTTTTATAAATAAATATTTTAACTTTTTTAGAATACAAACAGTTACCGCCAACCGCATAAATTAGTTGATATAGGCTTGTTCCAACTTATTCAGTAATGTCGAGTCAAGGTCTTCAATATACAACTACATTAAATACTCACATGAAAAAAAGTAGAAAAAATAGATAGTACGAAACAATGACAGCCGAATTGAACGAATGCGTGTTGGGAAAATTTATTGGACATAAAATTTCGACTCGGACCCACCATGTATTGTAGTAGGGCCGTAATTGGTTTAAACTATTATTCGTTATTTTTCATACACAGTTTTTTGGTACTAAATAGCAAAGCTTTTGAGAAAATTTTGTCACCGTTCTACCCTACTCAAGCGCGATTACTTCTTATAAAAGATACATGGTTTGTTAAAAAAAAAAATCTGTTTCATATTAATAACGTTTTAAAAATTAATTAAGACGAAGTGAAAAGTTGAAGAAATTTATTTATAAAAGCATGAAAAAATTATGATGATTATATACTTTTTTTAATAAAGAAGACAAATTTATTTTTAAGAAATATTTAGATTATATTTTTTTTCTTTTCTATTTTAAAATATATACTCTTCTTCGTTAAAACATTAACGTAAATTACATTTGATTCTATTTTAATATAAATGAGTGGATTTTCTCTCTCTTAGATTTTCAATTTGATTCTTAATTAATTTTAAAAATTTATTATCAATTTTATGACTTAAAAAAAAAAGAAGTTTTAGATGAAATTTTAAAACTAATAATAGAGGTGTTTAAAATTTTATTCTACCTTTTAAATTATTGAAATCAATGCTAGATGTTTAAAGTTTATTGCTAATGATATATTTTTTTGAAGCATATTGCTGAGGATATTGAAAGTTAAAAAATGATAAAATATCATTGAAAAACATTTATAATTGTTCATAATTATTGAGGAATTTATTTAAGTTAAAAAAATACTAAAATGTTACTCACATTCATAAAAGTTACTTAAGAAGTATATATTTTAAAATAAAATGAGAGAGTGTAATCTAAGCGCATACCAAAATAAGTGAATGTAGTTTACTGAATAAAAGACACAAGTTTGTCTTCCATTAGTCATTAATAACTAAACTCCAGGTTAATATAAAGATTTATTGTAGCAATAACAAGCGTATAAAAATTAATTGAGATGAAATTAAGTTTTAATTATGTTTTTTTGTCTCTTTAGTTTGGACAGTCCCCCAACTTTTTTTATAGTCAATTAAGTCTCTTATTTTTAAAACTAAGAAATTTTAATTCTCCCTATCAAATTTATTTTATTTAAAACCATTTAATTCTTATTTTCTATTCTAAATCTTTATAAATTGGATTGATTGAATTGTTTTCCACTTAAAATTTATTAACTAAGACATCAGATTTTATCCCACAAAAAAAAAATCTCTTCAAAATACAATCTCACATCTTATAAAATGTTTTGAATTTGACTAAGTCCTCACCAATGTTTTTTTTTTTTTTTTTGCTTCCAAACTTTTGAAATTATTTCATACCCTTAACTCATCCTATAAATTCTCAAATATGGGGATAGAAAATAATAATTTAAGAGCTTTAAATAAAAGAAAATCAACGGGAGACTAAATTTATTTAATGTTAAAAATTCAAGGACTTAATTAATTTTAAAAAAAAATGGGAGACAAAAATCACGTACACTCCCAGCTGAAGAAATTAGGAGTGAAATTAAGCCAAATAAAATTCAAAATAATCCCCTCAAGTAAACTCAATCGATTAATTTACAAGACATAAATTATGAGTGAGCAAATTCTTACCTTTAGAGGTGTAAGCTTGGGTCTATTACAATCTTTCTTCAGTGGTAATCGAGCTCAACAGAAATAGTGTAGGGAATAGACGAGGGAGGTGCACACAGGGAACGTGATGGATAGTGGAGGCATTTGGGGAGTGGGGAAGTGCACGCATAGAAAAGATTTGAAGAATAGTGAAGGGATGAAGAGGTGTGCATGGTAAAAAGAATAATGAGGGGATGGGGAGGTGTGTAGGATGAAAATAATAGTGAAGTGATTAGGTTCAGACGATGTTTGCAATGTCTCAAAAGTTATAAGCTCAAACTTGATGTTTCAATCCTTAGTGTGACTAATTTGGTTGGGTTCAGTTTTCGATGGAAAAAAATTCCAAAACCAACCATCCTTGACAACTTGTCGAAAATTATTTTACACTTACTTAACTAAAAAAAAACCGCTTGAAGCCATCCAACAACCATTTTTCTCTTCAATTAGATCATGTGTGGGTTGAATTGCAGTTCAGTACCCAACCTTACCTTTTTAACTTTATGAAGGATAGATATATCTTTATTGTAAGACAGTAACAACTCAAACAATAAATTCTTTCTTATTTTAGAAGAGAGCATAGTTTCTCAAACTATAAACATCCCAAGGGTATTTTTATTGATACTTATCCTAAGGGTATTTTTAATTTGAGAAAACATTCTCCACTTTTATAAAGAATTACCAAAGTATCATCTTATTTTTTATTTTATCTTTTATGTGTAAAAAAATGAAAAACATAATTTTGATGTTTTTATTGTTTCTAATGTAAAAAAAAAAACTAAAAAACATAAAAATAACGTATCATTTTTATAATTATTTATGAAAGCAATAGATGAGAACAGAACATTTTCAAACTAGACAGGTTGTAAGTTTTGAGACAATATGTTGAGTAAAGACGGGAGGATGAGACGAGAGTTTGCTTTCATAGGCAGTATTTTTGGCTTTTGTTTTCTTTTTTCCTATCTTTATCTCTTGTAAGTTGTAACCCAAAAAAAAATAAAAATGAAGCAACGGAGTAAAGATGGAAAGATAGACATGGTCATAAAGTCATAGAGGGAATAGTGGGACAATAACCAGTATGGCATTTCGCTTTCCGGTGTTTTTTGGGTCCGAAACATTACTTTTGAACAAAACTTAAATACAGTATCATATGTATTGTTGATACTATTCTCTAATCAGAATTGAATTGTTATCTCAGTAATTCATATTGACATTAAATGAAGTTTTTTATTATGCAAATTAGCGAAATAAAATTTTAATTATAATTAAAGAACAGTAGTAACAATATATATAGAACTGTATCTAAGTTTTTTTCCTTACGTTTTTGCTATGTCCAGTTCTGAAACTAATGGGCCCAAATTTAAAATCTGATTCCAGTTCTGAATCCAAGACCCAAGCCCGTGGGCTTTGCTTTTCCTTTTCAGATTTTTTTTATGATAGTTTTCTCAGCTTTTTTTCTTTTTCCTTTGGAAATTTTGGCTCGTTAGTACCCCTCAACTTCATTTTGAGTGTTAACTACATTTAAAAGATCCATTACAATATCAATAAAATATTAATTATTATTGTTTTAGCTTTATCCTTGTATGTATTTCAGTTGAGTGGAAGTAAGATGCTGTGATATAATTAAGTAGAACACTTCGTTACAAAAAATTAAATAGGAATAATTTAGTAAAAATAATAATTAAAACTTAGTTTTATTTTTCTCAATTTGTAAACTTGGATCGAAATGAAAATTGACATTTGGGTCAGCAATATTTTCTTGTGGTATGAATTGGGAAAAAAGAATGAAACTTGTGTCCATCAATTTTATTTTATTTTTTTTACTGATCCTTCTGTTTAAGTTGTTTAGCCTTGGGTAATGTATCAAGAATGGATGCGGATCCTCTCCGGTTCAAAAAAATTGGAGAATGTCCAGTTTACAACACCTACCATTGATATATATTATTTTAATACTTGATATATTAAAATTATTAAATATTAAAATAAATCAAAGGTTGAGATTTCATCCAGTAATAATGTTACTAAAGAGGATTCAGTCCCTATTGAGAATAGAAATTAGAGTGTTAATTAATGTCCAACTCAAAATGGCGTGGTTAAAGGAGAGAGATAAAAAGAGAAAAAATAGAGAAAGAAAGTAATAGAGTTCATAAGTGTTATAATTAAAAAGGAAAAAAAAAGATAAAAAGAAGATGAGATTGTTAAGATAAATGATGAATTTATGACTCTCGCTTCGTTTTGATATTAACAAATAGTCTTATACTTAATCGTTTGATTGCACGCTCTTATTACATGTTTTCACTATTATCTGCTCACACGTAATTTATAAATTAAAGATGTTATGTCAACTAACTCTTTTAGACGATACATATGTTGAACAATTTGTTTATTCAGAAGCTCTGTTACTCGAAAACCTTTTTTAGTTTTGGAAATCACATACCCTCTCGAAAAGGAAAACGTTTACGTCTTTATCTTTGGAAAGGTTTAACTTTATGCTTAAAAGAAGGAAATTGTGTACATATGTCAGTACATAAAGTAAAATATGTCCACTAAAACAATATTGAGTATGAGAAAGGCTAGATAAGCATACTGCTTTATCTTATCAGAGTGATCAGTTGGTAAAAAGCATTAAATGCAACATTTAATTCTCCAACGACTATTTTCTTCTTTTTACAACATAGACGAAGGGTGTCTCCAAAAGTTCTCACAACAGATACTTTGGAAGAACTCTATAAATAGAAAGAAGATCATTGTCCCATGGACGAAACTCTTAGCAAATTCTCTTTTCTCTCAATCTGTAATCTTAAACAAATTCATATTGTAACACTTTCCTAAGCTTCATTATATACTCGTGTGATAAGACGCTAGTTTACTGTGATATCTTACCCTTAACCATTTCTCTATGAAATTGGTGGAAGCCTGAAAAGGCTTTGTATCAAAGAATACTTGGGTATTTGCTTGGAGAGGCAAGTGAAAGACTACTTGGGTTGAGCCTGAAGAGGCTTGGATAAAAAAATACTTGTAACTTTGACTAAGTTATAGTGGGACTTGGTAGTATAGCAAGAACTGGATGTAGTCTCTTGGATGAGATGAACTAGTATAAAACTATATGTTTCTCTCATTTACAACCTTTTTTTGTTTTCACAAATCTTTCTTTAAAAATATTTATCTTGCATCAGTCAAACAAAACATCTCTTTGAAAAGGTTTTACAAAACATTTTTAACAACATAATTCAACCCTCCTTTCTCGTGTTGTTCCTGTGGTTTACAGAGATGAAAAGAGAAAGTATGTGGATGTTTATAATTTTTCCAAAAATTAATGCTTTTTAGAGTTTTAGACCTAACTGGGTTATACAAATACATTGCTCTCAGACATTGAAAATTAGGGTGGGATGGATTTGTGGTTGAATAAATTAATGTAAATAGGAAGTCAAAGCCTAAGTTAATCTTTTGATAGCATGTTTTGTTTCACGGTGTTCATATGCTTTTTCATGTTAAGTCAAGCTTTCACATTTCTCATTATAATTGACCTGATTCCATTGCTTCAAACGGGTGTCCAAACATGTTATACACATTATTATATCACACACACACATATATTAGTTTTTTATTGCCAAATTACTTCTTAAATATTTCGATTATATACAAGTAAATAATTTAGTTAAATATTTTTTATCAATAAACTTTTATCATATAAGAGTTTACATTGTATGAATTTAATCATGAAACTTATTAAAATAATTTTAAAAAAATTAACTAGGGTTTTAGAAAGTTCTTTCAAACACTTTTTAAGTCATTACTAAATTATTTTCTTTAAACACTACTACAAAAATGATTTTCACATTATCAATCTACATTGATTTTAGTAAATTGTTATAGTATGTGATGTAGTAGCAATTTTATAATATTAAGATAAATATTCTACATCGATTTCTAAACAATTGTTGTAGGAAAAACAATTATAGATTGATTCCTAAAGCAACCGAAGTAGAGAGTATTTTCTACTTTGGTTATTTAACAATGGATATATAATCTTGACATCCTTTTGCAACTTTTGAGACTTCTGAGTAGGTATTTTAGATCAGTTGTTATAAAATTGATGTAGAAATTCATACTTTTTAGATAGGATGTTTTAAGAACCTATCTAAAAAGTATTTTTTACATAGGTTCTTTATACAACCAATATAGAAAGTCCAATACATATTTGTTCCCTCCATATTTGCGCTACTATTTTTGTTCCCACTCCAATTTTTCTTCTCCGTGCCAATAACACCAAAACCCTTATTCCCCCTATGTTGATGTCATTTTTGTTCGTTTTGAAGGTTTTGTCTACGTCAAAATCTTTATTCATAACCAATGGGTATGTCATTTTCTTTGTCTTTATCTCTTTTTTGTTCGTCTTTTTAACATTTTTGTTCCTTTTTGTTGCCAGTGTGTTCTTGGTTTGCAACCTATGCCTCTTCCTTCTCCATTATAATTATGCTTTTCTTGCTTATGTTTTGACAAATGTACGTTCTCATTTGTAACTTTAGATGTATTCATATACACTGTTCGAATGCAATGTGTTAGAAATTGTATATAGGCTTAGAATTTTGCAATATTATTTGAATTATGTTATATTTAAATCAATATTGGCTGAATTATTTTAGAAATGTTTTAGTGTTATGTTCTACTTATACGTATTTTGTGTATTATTAATTATTCTCTTTAATTACTATTATTGTTTTTGGTTAAGTTAATCTCATGTAATTCACCTTAGTTTCCTATTTAAAAAAGACTTGTATATTATGTTTTGCATAGTATACAAGTAGTTTTTGAAATGTCCAAAAACATTGGTAGTATGAGATTGTTAAATTTGTATAAAAATACATTATTATGTGTCTCTATTTTTCGTCTAAGAATAGGACGATTGTATTTTCCATTGTTCTCTAGGTACATACCTAATTGAGGTGATAATATTACCTTGATTAGGTCATGTACTTGGATAACTGTAGGGAAATGTTGTCAAAATTTTCTTATATGGAGAATAAAAGTCACACAATAATCTAATGCGAATTTAACAATCTTGGATATAATGGGACCCCTACATTGTGTAGTATAAAATAGTTGTCTGTTAAGCATGTAGTTAGCACTACGAAGCAAGGATGAATGTTATCTTGTTATTTCCATTAGGTACTTATGGATCAAAGTTAGATAAATGATAGATGAACAAGAGAGGAATGTAAGACTGGGCTGGAATAATTTCTAGAATTTGATAAAAAAAATGCTCTTCATAGTATCGAGAAACTCTATTATCTTTGTGTAAAATGTTTGAACCAAAGACAACTAGGTGTTGCAAAAATAAAAGAGCATGTACTCTACAACAAGTTTTACAACAGTTATACGTGATGGATATGACATGATGAATTAGTACAAACGCGATGTGACGAATTAACTATTTGAACTTTTTATGAATTATATGGTTTATGCTTTATTGATATAGTTATCATATTATTAAATTTTATCAATTGTTAACAAGAAACATATCATCAAAGGAAAACAAAAAAAAATTAGATTTTTAGTTTTTTTTTGTTTAATAGTTAATTGTATATATTTTTAAACATTTTTTTATTGTTGGTCTGTGGGCCAACCCGTTTAACCATGCGCTATGCAGGTGGATGCAAAGTGCAAACCAAGAGAATAAAGCCCAATTATTTTGCAAACAAGGCCAACCTAACTCATTAAAAATGTGGGTCAATGCGAACAAGCCTTAAACAGTTCAACCCATTTACCCTCCTCTAATTGCATCTTCTCAAACTAGTTATTAATGGAACAAAAATCCTAGTCCTAATTAGTTAAGACCATCTAGAAACTAAGAGAAGAAACTTACCATATCCTCGTGTCATACATTAAGTTGTTATCTTACCTTCTCTATGATTCATTAGTTGTCCTATCTCCAATAAAGGCTTTGAACCGTCTTTCCAAGAGGATATGACCCCAACGCCAAGTGTGAGTTCTAAAGAAAAATTTTAGGGATCAAAATTAAAATTTTCTTTTTTTATAGGGACAAAAAATAATGATATCAAATTTTATAGAAATGAATAACAAAGAAAAATATTTTAGGGACCAAAACTAAAATTCACTCATTTTACTAGACCAAAAACATATTTAATCTTATATAAAATAAAAAAATTAAGTTTTAAATATAAAATAGTTTTATGCCTTTATATAATATTTACAAAATCTTATATTGTATTTGTTCTTACAAGCTTTTTGAGGACATTGACTTAATGCTCTAATTCTAAGAGAGTCCCTCACTCAAGATGTATAAAGATGCTCCAATTCTATAACAATGATCCTTCAAGTACAAAGAGGAGGGGGGAGTCACTTTGATGTTGGAGGAATCTTGGCAAATCAAGTGACTCGAGGCCCATAACGAGTGATGCCTATCGAGACAACTAGTCAGGCAAAAATCTTGGTGTTCCTGGGATGACAAAGTACTTGATTAGAATATGTCTAATCAAGAGGATTCCTTGTTTTGTGCTTGATTGGCCCGTATATGGGATAAGCCAACCGAGGCACGTAGCATGGCGAGTATGTAACACCCATTCATTTAATTATAGTCTATATTAATTTAGTTATTTAATTATTACGAGTATAATTTTTTCAATTCTTATAATAGAAATTTTTTAAAATTAAACAAAATTTGAAAATAGTAGTAAAAGGTGAAAGATGAAAATTGTATGTATGTATGTGTGTAATATTACTTAGCTTAATATATACATTAAAAAGATCTTATAAGAACAGTGTCAATTTACCTTATCCCTTATACCAAAAAAAATGCTATAAACTAGGTTTACAAATCCTTACTCGTCGAAGTATCCTTTGACTCGTCCTTAGCATCACTCAGTGTTATCGTCATCTTTAATAATCGTGATCAATCATACACAAAAGAAAAATAATGGAGTGAGGTGTTTTGTTCTAAAATCACTTTTACATGCATGATGGGAAGTTTACCATAAAACAAAGATAAAACACAGCTGACAATAAAAGGAAACCAAGGGTTCATTCTAAGTTGTATCTGATTACCCTTAACTTGGTATGAATCCATACTCTTTATTAGTGAGTAATAGTCCTCAACAAAACCAAAAAGTAATTGAGAGTACACATATCTCTTCAACATCATCACATGGTACAGTCCTCATCATCAGTAAGGAACAAATATTAGTCAGGATGTCTATTTATAGAAATATACTCTCGTACCAATCTTGGAATACTGGGCAATTGTCGATGTTATCGAGCTTGGTCAAGTGAATATCCCAACTTATGGGCGCTACCCTAGCCATTAGGACCTTCACCACTCGATGCCTTTCCCCAAGACCTCCGCAAGTGGGGGCCTACATTTCATTCCTCAGCTTATCAAACTATAACTTCTCTAACAGGGTGTCATACCACTGCATGTCATTTGCTTTACATTACTTACTAAACTATTAATTCCTAACTTCTTAAGCAGAGGTTTCCCTGGTCTCATTTAGTTTGAGCATCAGTATAATCAACATTTTTGTCTTATATTGCAAAAATTACACAATACCAAAATTTTAACAGGGTAACAAATTAGTAATCACATAAAATTGTAGCAAAATAATAACTTAGTAATCACTAAAATTCTAGCGGAATAACAACGTAGTAATTATAATTTAATTACTAAAATTTTGGCAAAATAACAACTAAATAAATACATTTTAATTTTTGAAAATTGAGTAGAGTAACACTTAGCAATTATAATTTAATTTTCTAAATTTAAGCAGAGTAACAACTTAACAATTATAATTTAATAATATAAATTTGAGTAGAGTAACAACTTAATAAGAGCATTTTAATTAAAATTTTAAGCAACATAACAACTTAGTAAAAATTAAATTCTAGCATTAAAACATTATAACATAATAAATTTGTATATTGAAAGGATTAGGGGAAAACTTTTCCTACCAACTTGCAAAGTGACAATAATTTAGAACCAATCCCATTTTCTCCATTACATCTAAGGTGGTTGATGAAGAGGATGCAATTGTTGGTGCAAAACTTCTAGAAGAAGAAATTTTACCATTTAAAAACTAGCAAAATTTTAACATGAAAACAAAGTAAGAATTTTTTTTAAGAGAGAGAAGCTCTCTAAATTTTCAGCCATCTTGAGAGAGGGAGAGGTGATGAAATGTTGTCCAAGAATGGGCTATTTATAGAGGAGGATGGGAGCTTAGGTGTCCAACTAGTTACATCATGCAATACGTCATAACTCTAATTTTTATTTATTTTAAATTTTGATTTAGGGACACATATTCAAGATAGGTGGTGAGTTATCTAGGAATAGGCTGGAATGTGTCCCATGAGCTGTCCCAACTTTATCAATGTAAATTTTATCTGCAGTTAAATTAACTAGTATCGATAAAATCACTTAAACTTGAATAATTTAGCTTTTAATATCAAAATAACACATTTTAATGGAAAGATGAACATATACACTATTATTCATCAAAAATAATTTTCTAATAATTAATTTTAGTTTTTATTAATTTATTTTGAATTTATATATACAAATATATTGTATTTTTAAGCTAGAGAATTCATATTAATTCCATTTTAATTTGATAAACACCAAAATTTTTACAAAAACTTTAAAATTAAATATTTCACCTATAAATGAATTGGGATTACCATTTTCACCATTCTAGATGTTAAACCAATACTGGCTAGGCTTATTGGATACCTAGGGACATTTTAGTCATTTTACACAATAATTTTAGAAAATTCCATCAAATTGTCAAAATTATATTTTAATATTTATGACATGATTGCAAGCTCAAATTGATATTTTAATGTCAATTGAATCTTTTTCTCACGTCAGCCTTAAATGTTGAGAAGTAAGGGCAAAATTGTTATTTTTTAATTTCTCTAGGCTTTGGCTTGGAAAAAATATTAAAAATCATAATTAAATAACTCTTGAAATTTTGAGCGTAATGGTGGGGATCAAAATGTTGAAATTTTTATTTGGTTTTTCAGAATTAAATCGTCAAATGTTAAAAAAATAGTTAAAAAATTGAAATAGGGTTGTTATATTTTTCATTATTTTTCTTCCAAAATAAAACTTTTATAATGAAATATACTTCACTATTTTTCTTCCAAAACTTTTATAATGAAATATATTTAGTATAAACTTTTTAAAATATTTTGAGGTCAAAAAGTCTCTAGTTGATTCTCGCAATCAACTATGGGTATTTTTGTCATTTTACAAAAATTGTGTCAATAAATTTCCAAATTTTTTCTTAAATTATTAATTATTCTAAGTATGTTAATGACTTAAAAAATAATTTTTAAATACTTCTAACTATTTTTGTTTATTAATTCTGTTATCTAACAAACAATCATTTTACCAACTTTTGAGCTTTGTTCCATAGAAAAAAAATCTAAACTAAGTATTATTTATTAATACGAATGTAACTGTAGGAATCAAAAATTTGAGCTTCCTATATGGTTTTCAGAAATAAATACAGAATAATTAAGAAAGCAATTTAATAGACAAAGGTAAGGGTGTTATATGGTACACAATCTCAAAAGTTGCAAGTGCCTTGTGCACGAAGTGACTTGAGCGAATTGACTCATTGAGACACATAACATGGCGGGTACAATATTATTTTTATGTGAAAAATTTTTAATTATTTTTTCCGACCTTGTTCTTATTTGTTTGGTATGTCCATTAAATAGAGTAAAGAATATTAATTAAATGTGAAGATAATATAGTTAAACTAATTTAAATTTGTTTTAAATTTAATGCATTTAATGATATCTACGGTTGTTTTGCTATGGTTAAGTTGTGAAATACTCATGTCACATTGTCATGTAACTATCAAAATAAAGTTTAAGCTTGCTGTTTACTCTCTGCCTCTACCTCGAAAATAATAAGCATCTTAGCATAATTATATTTATACATACTACCTCTCTTCTTATACTCCTTTTGGTCCTATTTATAAGACCTAATTAACTATATCACCAAGATTAAGAAAATTGGTTAATTTAGTTGATAGTATTACATTTGTCTTAATTTTATATATTTTTTTTTCCAAAACTACCCTTAACATCAAACTTTCTTTCTTCTAAGGAGTTTAAATTTAATGTATCCACTAACTATTTATTGAACTCAAATAAATGACTTTAGTTAAGGGTATTTTTGTAAAGAAAAAATTAATGCAAGAGTCCTTAAGATTATTGGTACTCATCATTTTAATCTTTTCATCTAATTACTTTTCACCTAATTAATTAATGTGTGCTAGTCATCTTTTCTAATCGTCACAAGAGAGAGAATATGTTATTAATTTATTGTTTATTGACTACAAAAATTGTAAAGTAATTAATGCTATTTTAGTAAAAAAAAAAAACAATGAATGCAAGAGACAATTTGAAGAAGGTCTTATATAAGAAGGGATAAGAAAATTTCTCAAAATAATCTTATATAAGGACAAATATAGTAATTTTTATGCAACATTTTTTATACACGAGAGATAAGAAAAAAACTATAATAGATAATAGGCTAAAATATACTTTTGGTCCTTTTTTTTTTATTAAAATTCGTTTTGGTCCTTTATTTTTTAAAAGATTTATTTTTGTCATTTAAATCTCGAATTTGAACTAATGTTGTCCTTTCTAAACAATGATCGATCTCAATTTTGGGGAACAATTTTGAACCCCTTTTTTGACCTATTCAAGACGCGAAGCTTATCTTATTATATTCATCTATATAAAAATTATGGAACCTAATTAATGTTTGAACCAAAAAGAGTCATAAACATGGTAAAAATCGTGTTAAAAATGAGTTCCATGAGCAACTAAAAAAGAATTTAATATTAGATTTTTTTTAATTTTTTGATTGCTCGTAAAACTCATTTTTCACGTGATTTTTCACCATGTTTATGACATTTTTTTCTTTCAAACATTAGTTAGGTTTCATAGTTTTCATATATGTGATGAAATAAATTCCACGTCTTGAATCAGTTAAAAATGGGTTCAAAATCGTATCCCAAAACTGAAAATGTCAATGTTTTGGAAGGACAACATAGCTCAACTTTGAGAGTTAAAGAACCAAAATAAATCTTTTAAAAGATAAATGATCAAAACAAATTTTAATAAAATCATAAGAAACCAAAAGTATATTTTAGCCTAAATAATATGATAAAGAGAAAATTTGAACTATAAGAAGTGTTATAAAATAATTGAAATACGAAAAATATTACTCATCGTCTTATAGGTGGAAGTGAATACGGTCAAAGATGGTCAAACACCAAAGCCAATGCATCATTGCTTTCAGCGAAATTACTCATTGGTATGAACACCTATTGGTCCTGACGGAATCCTTGAATTTGAGTGATAAACATAATTTTCAATTTAATTTAACTTAGTATTCAATAATTGTCACTTGATAACTTATAAGAGATAAAAATAAAATTATCATTTTTTAAACACTATTATTGTCATAACTCGAGCTTTAAGAATACAAATTATATTTAAGAGTCTTCATTGCGTGGTGAACCTAAGTTGTATTTAAGTTGTGGTATTATAGTGTGGGCGAATTAAGTTTAAAAAAATGTGTTTATCAAGTCTAAGAGACATTTTGCACAATTTCCTCTTTATTTATTCTTTTTAACCTTTTAAAGTTAAAAAATGTATAGGACATTTTTAATTCGGAATAAAAATAGTTAAAAAATGTATGTGTGTGTGTACATGGGAAAAGGAGAGATAAAAAAGAAAGAGAGAAAAAGTGATAAATAACATGATATATGCAAAAATTGGACTGTGAAAATTGTTAATTTTAATTTACAAATAAGCTTGGGTGTCAGTATTATGATATTTCCTCCTCGATTTTGCTTTTTATAATTTTCTCTGGGCTCCTCATAGTCATCGAATATCCAATTCAAGTGGGACCGAACAACAGCATAAGCCCGTGCAGCTCCGTCTTTTACCTTTGGCAAACCCATAGGACCCACCGCCCCATACGAATGCACCTTTCTGCCCCGGCAACGCGTGCTTCCATTCCATGTCCATCTCTCTCAATTTCCCGGGCATTTTTTCTAACCTTCTTGTACTGTATAATCCACATTCTAAAATGAGAGAAGCACAACCTAACAAGCATGTGGTCACCTTGATAAGAGCGAGCATGCATAATCTGTATTTTGCCATGACCATTGTACCTATATATTCCTGTGGGATGTATGTAAGTTGTTTTATATAGAGAATACTCGTTGTATTATTGATTAGCACATACACATCAACTTACCACATACATGGCCAATTAACGTCTACAATCATTGCGCTGGGTCTTTGTGTCGAGTCTTGCTAAAATCCCTTCAAACAGCATATTGCACCTATCTTACATAGTGAGCACAGGTACAAAACATCCATAATTGATAATTCTCTCTTGCTTATCAATGTAATGGAAATAGATAGAATGAGTTAATGATACGATAAACCTATTATTTCTTGTTTTTTTTTTTAAAGAAGTTACCAATTAATCGTACGGTCAGGATCTATTTGTCAATGGCAATTGGCAAAAGAGATGCCATCCAGGTTCCTTCGTATAGGGAACACGCTTCAATTGCAATTTGTTTATTATTATACTATAATTGAGATCTGCGATACAGAAACTAAGGTGCATGTGATTCGCCTCAGCAGACTAAGCTGTTCTATTGATGATTTGTCTCGAGTAAACCACGGCCTTGTGATCCTCAACAATTATAAAAACTATTACAGTACTTATATATTTAATGAATTATTTCTTCTTTTCTTGACAGTTAATTTAATATACCTGCATTGCTGGACCTGTCTCAGGCATCTCCTCCATAAAACTTGAATCGCATTGATCAAGGCACTGGGGTTTGTTTGGCATGCCTCAAACCTCATGCAAATAGCACTTAGGATTCAGTGAGTGTCTTTGAGAGAGAATCTTAAATTCTACAATGGTTCTGTTGTATTATATTTAATCTCCAATAGTATATGTTGACGATCCTGATGTGGGAGTGTGAGAACAGACTAGCAGAGCCTTTCTCAAATAAATAAGGTTGTCGCTGAAGTTGTGGCGAAAGGAGGAGCTTCTTGCCTTTGCTTGAGAGAGTTCTTTTTTCGTTGTCCTCTTATACAGGACAGAAAGTGTCATGGTATGGTATCCTCGGTTCATTCTCACAGGTCAGAAGCTAGATTCTATTTCTTACAACTTTTTTGCGTTGGAATTCAGTGAATTTTTGTCTGTTAATTTTGCTTTGATTAGGGGAAGGCTCTCATAAAATTAATTAATCCAATGTTCATGATATATGTTCTGTTCCATATTCTTTTTGATTTCACCTGCTGATTGTGAAACTTAAACACGTTTCCTTCGTCCCCTCTGGCCTCTTTGCTTTGGCCCTTACAAGTCATTGAGTTTTTGCCATTTGCATAAGTTCAATGAGCGTGTGAAAGTTAATTTGTTTGAATTTGATTGTTAGAATTTATATCATGTAATTGGTGTGATAATTTAAAGTCAGGTTGTAACGTTAGATTGGAGGGTTAGTATATAACAAGAGCCCCGTGAAAAGTCTCTTACAAGATGAAAGTCTGCTGTCTCATACATGAGGGATTCTTTTTTTTTTTTTTTGGCAATGAGGAATATGGTTTGGCATCATGCGAGGCATAAGCTTTGAACCTTAATTCATGATAAAAAAAAATTCAATTGTTATTTGTTAAACAAAAAAATTGCCCGAATTACTTCATTCTTTAAAACTTCTGGAGTAACAGAAGCCAATTGTCTAGAGGTTTAATAAATGAAATCCAAGTATGAACAGAAACAGGAAATTAATGATGGTAACAGGTACCAACATAAATGAGAGAAAAGAAGTACAGGGGCTAAAATGTCAAGTGAATAGGTTTCTGTAGGGCCGTAACTCTAATGATATTACAATAAGCATTTTTAAACTGGGCATATGAAAAGAAGAGAACACATTGCCTTGATTATGTATTTAAATATTGCAGCAATTGGAAGGATAATGTGAATAATGACATCATGTCTTTATATATTGATATATGCGGAAAGTTATTATGGTGGGAAAATTCGAGATATAAAGGTCTCCGAAGATTTTTTTGTTGTTGTTAGTTAATAATGTGTCCAAAATCTTGGAAGTATAGAAGCAACGGAAGTTGATGTCATCATTTTGTATTAAGCTTCAAGGCTACTCTATACAAATTTTTTTTTTCATTGATCAACTACTTTCTAAGTTAGGATTTTCCTCGTTTCAGCTTGACAGTGATAACTAATATGTTAGTGGAGTGATACAGTCTGAAGAATATTCCAATAAAAGGAGTTCCCATCATTACAGAAGCTGAACAGATCCCCCATGGAGAAGCTTATTAGGCCTTGCGACAAAGAATACGTGAGGATGACCATGCTAAAACACGAAGACACTTTCAAAGAACAGGTACTACTTCTCTTTCTGTCCCTTTGAGCCATTTGTCCTCAATCAGTGTCATTAGAGTCTTGAGTGCTTTGCGAATGTTTACAGGTGTATGAACTTCACCGTTTGTATCAGATTCAGAAGATATTGATGAAAAATATGGAAGCCAGAAAAGGTGTTGAAGGAAACCAACAAGGATGGAACTTAAAAAATGTGATTAGTTTAACTCAAAATGGTTATCGTAAAGGTGCACAGAAAAATCCTAAATTGAACTTTGATCTTGAAAGACCTGCGATGGAGGACATCGCAGAATCTGACAGCGATAGAGTTCTAGAGATTATAAATGAGACTGAGATTGAGCTGACACTAGGCCCTTCAAGTTACAATCGTAAGAAAGTGGAGACACCACTAACTTCAGATTCGGCACATAGCTTGTCTTCTTCTTCTACTGGATCCAGCCTTATAAACAAGACAAGATTGAAGACTCTTCATAGCAGTCATTCAACTAGAGAAGAATTAAGTGGAGCTATAATTGGTCTTGTTCAGGTGCCACATTCAAACGCAGGGTGCCAAAGTGGAATTAGAAACGGTTATGATATTGAAGAACAATCAAGACAAGAGAGATCAAAACAGCCACCTTGGTTTTTTCAAGTATTGAGTCTGAACACGACCTAAAAATATTCTAAGGTCAATGTGAATTACTGTTTAAGACTAACTTCGTGAATGATGTTTCTGTAATTCTGTGAAATCTTCTTTGTAGTTACCAAGTGTGGTGAGGGTATGATGATGTCTTGTATAAAGTTTACTTGTTTTCATGATTAAACAAACTCATTATAATTCCGGAATCACATATGAATGATATTTCTTTGGTCTTGTGACTACTCAGATTTACATCATAATCTTTGCCTCCGAAACCATGAAACATGGAGCCATGTCTATGAGGTTATTAAGCCATTTGTTAGCCCCGTGCCTGAAAGAAAACGATATATGCCATCCTCCTTTATTAATCAAATCATTTAATTAGGTTCCCACCTTGAAATTCTGCTTTTCAAGAAAGCAACTCTGGATAGTCATCTTTCCATAGTATGACAAAATTCGTCTAACCATAGTCCTAACTAACAGTGGGGCTTTTCTCACAGTGCATCTCTCCAAAGCCATTGAATTCAGGCAGCTAGCTGATTTACGATGTGTTTGGATTAGTGGTAGGAATCCTCGGTGAGTGCAAAATCATGATAAAATCATCACATATTTGTTGCTTCAGGAAATCACAGTGAGTGCAAATCACCGTGTTACCAAACATGCACTAAATCTATCCTAAATTGTGTTTTCAAGGAGACAAACCCGTAGTGACTGAGGATTCTTCTGTCAATGTAAAGTGGAGAAAATTTTTTCAAGGTTTTTTCAGCTCATACTTGCTCCAATTATGGGTTTAATATACAGATGGGTGAAAAAAAAAACTTATGTTGTGGGTGAGGGATCAGTCCGAACAGGAGACACCTTATAATATTCTTGTTGCTTACGGAAACACGTTAGGTAGGTACGTAAATTTTCTTTTCTCATTAATCTAATTTTGTTTTCCATGATGATTCATGAACTTACTAGCCAACAAGAAGTTGGAGATCTAGTTCATGTCTACCATCAGATGGACAGCATATTCTCTTCCAAATACTTGACATCTTTTAACATGTTCTGGTAAGGTCTGTCCCAAAAGATGTTTAACTTACTTCATTTCATGCCTTTAGAATATTCATGAATTGAAATCGAACTATGATCTCTTTCTTTTCATTATGATTAGGCTTTAGACATCAACACCGACATTGCAAGGCTGTCACTTGAACTAGTAGTCTATTATTTCCTTTACGGAAGCTTTTTATCCCCAAGGACTTAATAATTTATACATAGACCCCACCAACTGCTGTTATCAGATTTTGTATTCTTCCAGTGATTTTATGGTCCATTTATCTTTAGGAAGACATGATCTCACTGTGAGAAGCAACTTGACCCACCTAATTTTTGTGATCTCGTGTGTAAAATGTGACAGTGCTCTGGGTGATATTTACACCCTTGATTCATGATTTTTTTATTTTTTTTTATTTTTTGCTAATAATTGTGATTCATTGTTAATATTGTGTGAAATGCAGATGATTTTCGTTCCTATCGTTCTCCTGATCCCAGACAATTGTACATAATGAATTTTATATGGCCGTTATTATAGCTATACAGAATTATTTTCAGCTAGATGCCGAGACACTTCAAAACATGACAGAATAAAATGAAAATCCCCTTCTGCCAAATTTAAAAAAAATAATAATAAAATCCCGTGACTTGTCCAATATATGTTTCCATGTATTATTACAAAGAAAGAAGATGCTGGTATCTGGGATTGTTAACTGATTTATGCTGACTGACAGGAAGAATGATGATCCTGGCATGAACTACCAATGCTAAATTTAGTTTATTATTATTGTATTACAACATTATTATTGCCACTCACCAGCTAGACAGCAACCCAACTCTAGAATTATATTTTATTTTTCATCACACTTTACAATATAGTTCGCACCAAAGGATCATACTCATACAATCTACATGGTATCACATAGATGAAGCAAAAAACTTGGAAAGACTAATCCTGTATGTTCAACTCTTTGAATCTAAGGAAGAAGCTTTAGTCTGCACTATGTCCGGTAGAAACCAGAAATTACCAACGGCCTCAGGAAATGGAGTGGCGTCGATTCTTATTTGGTTTTGTGCGACCTTTGGCAAAAGGCGTGACACCATCGGCACGCACAAAAGGAGAAAGCCGCCCAAGTTTTTTGGACACTGAACTTATGAATGATCTTCGAGGCAGAGGAGGCTTATCAGCAGAAGAAGGGGAAGCACTCACCGCAGGACTGCTACCTGACGATTTAAGCGTGGAATTTTCAATCTCTTTTAGTTTCATTTTCAATTTCACTAGCTCTAATTTCAGATCTTCATTTTCTCTTCGCAAGGTGGAGAGCTCATTTGCAACTGGATGAAGATCGGCGGAGTATACGTTCAGCTTGGAATCAACGGAAGATTCCCCACTTCCACTACCATTCATGGCATCACGAAGCCGTTTCTGTTCATAATAGAGAACTTGAACCACAGTTTGGACAGGTAGCCGGTCATTTTGAGCAGCATGTGCACATGCCTCTCGCGATAACTTCTGACAGTCCATCACGCTGCAAACTTTTTTCTCTCCGTGTCACTTAGAGTTGGATGAGCCTGAGAATAGTCAATTCCAACTTTATCAGCATTAATTCAAAATAAACTCACGTGTAAAGAATTCTATATCAAAATTGCAATACAGTTAAGTCCTTGAGTTCATGATCATACTATCATAAATCCAATTGTGTAACGAAGGAAGGTCTCGTTTAGATGAACTTTTCAACAAACACATAAAAATAAGACAGTGAAATGAATTAAGTTTTTTCTGTAAGTTAAAATTAGCTTATACATCAACTAATTTATAAAATCTCTCTCATTTATCTCTTCTAAAATCTGATTTTAACTTATACATAAACTAATTTTCACTTATGAGAAAAGCTTAATTCATCTTATCTTCTTTTTTTTTCCCCTAAAAGTAGTAACACGACCAATGAATGAACTATGATAAGATTAGATCTAAGTAAATTCAATTTGATGAAGCCAGTGAAAATACGCTGTGGGAGACAGGTATTTAATCTTGGTTAGCAAAATGTGAGTGCTTGTTCTGTTGTTCAAACAAGAGGTATCAACAGCACAAAAACTAGATATCAAATCTGTGGTATGATTAATTTGATATAGAAAAAGGATTGCAGTCTGCACCTTAAGATAGATGTCTATGGCTCTATACATCCCATCTTCTGTTGGCCTTGATTGTTCCGGAATTAATTCTGCCAAACAGGTGAACTTTGGAACTGGTAAATTTCGGTCGGTGGCTATTTCAGCAAGGTAGTTTTCCATTAGCTTTCCAACCCGCTCCATATCACTCTGTGCAGGAGAAAAATATTCATCATCCGCATTGTAGACCAAGTGGTTTCCCGTTTGAGATTCTAGGTAATTAGTCATGATCCTCTGCACTGTATCCACGTCAAACAATGTATCCCCAGTGAAAGAATAGGAAGGAATGAGAAGATCATCCAAAGCAGCCTGTCCTAACTGCATGGCCATCCTCTTCTCCAAATCAAGCCTGCAAGCAACTGTTGTCTCAAGATATATTGCTGCCCGAAGCAGCATAGAAAGAAAGCTTACTGACATTGCATTCCTTTCCCTTGGCAAAAGGCTCACTATTGTCTCTAAAACAACCCTCTTTTCATGCTCTTGTCGCGGCTCAATCTTCTTCCTTGCCTTTCCAAATACATCCTGTTCCTCAAAAAAAAAATTTAAAAAAAAAAGGGAGATAAGGGTTGAGGACTAAATCCAATAATCCATAAAATCATATTTACTTTTAACATTTCCATCATTTTAGAGAGGGATCTCACCAAACCTCGTAGAGATTTCTGTGCATAGAGCATTAGAATGGGACCAATGGCATACTGCTTAAACCCTCTTGCCATCATTGCGATTATAACTCTTTGGAAAATGTCAATTCTAAGGACAGTCATATCTTCAGCCCACCAGTCAACTACTGGTCTCTGGTTTGATGCCATGGAAGACGCCACTCCCACAGAGCCACTCTCACTTCTTGCAAGTGAACAGAATTGGCTTTCCTTACATGCTATATATGCAATGGCATCTATGCATCGGCTGACCAACTTCGCTCTCTCTGCTATTGGAAGGAGGTTCTCTGACATATGTAAAACAGACACAGCTCCTGCAATGGTCTTGAGTGCCACTTCGTTCAAGTAAGCATCTGTCCTTCCCACCAAGTTTCCAACTGAATAGTCCTCTGTCATCTCAAGATACTCAGCCACGCAGCGCAGCGTAGCTATGTTTTCAACGTTTATTTCGAAGTTTATCCCGTAGCAGAATTTTGCTGCCAGCTCAAATGCTTCTGCTCCACCAGGAACATCAGAGAGTTCAATGAATGAAACGTCAGCATCATTAGATTCTGAGACGAGTTTCCTAATGCATCCACACTTGGAGACTAATGGAAACTGCAATTACAGTAGAAGATGTGTAAGAGAATTCAATATTAATTGATGGACAACATAACAATAACAATTCTATACACTAAAAAATTGCGTCCATACACTTCCTGCTTCCTAATTCAAGTTCTATTTTTAGACAAACAGCAAAAGGTTGGGATACAAAAAAATAAAATAAAGGCATGTAACAAGTAAATAGTTGATTGAGAAAGAACACACTTGTTAGGGACTCCAAAAGTTCGGTATGAACTCAAGAGTTCAGTGAACTCTACAACGCATGAACAACAACTAACAAGAGTAAGAAATCGTTAGTTCGTTACCATGCTCTTGAATTATTCTGAGACTAATAAGTTTGATATATGTAGCAAAGAGTCATGTTCGAATTGGTTCGCGCGCTACCTTATGTAATGAAAAGGAAGCTTCCCCAACTTGAACGTTGACATCACTTGGAATCTCCTGAGAAAAAATCCTGTAATTAAGTAGTTCAACTCATGGGTTTCAGTCATTCTATCCGACAGAAGATAGCAACGTACACAAGAGAAGCAGGTTATGTACATTTGACATAAAAGCTACCAAAACATTAGTTTCAGAAGACAAGAAGCATACCATTCACTTGTTCTCTTCATGGCACTAGAAAGAAGCTCCTTCTTCTTCAGAGACAAGTCACTACCAGCAGGTACGGTTTTCTCTGTCCACGATCCATCATGACAGATACAGATATCTAGCTCGCGATACTTTTTCTATGTTACAGTTGATGGTGAAGCAGAAAAAGAAAGGAAACAGATTGAGTCAGTAATTGTATAGGCTCAAGGTAATCTTTTATATTTGTAGATTCCTCGTAAATTTTCTTCAGGACAAGGAGTGAAGGCAGGAGAAGAGGTTATTTTTATCCTTTGGAATTTAATTTTTTTCTTTTTCCAAATAAGAACTTCGACGCTGAACTGAAAAAATAAAATATTGTGGAATAATGAGGATAACCTGAACCTCAAATCAGTTTCCAAGCAACGTTAATACAACAAATGATCAGCCCAGTGAATTCCCAAAACAAGGTCTTTTGTCAATAAAAAAAGCAACTGTATGGAGGGTAGAGGAAGGAATATGAGGGCTAGTATCGACATTATGAAATGGGAAGAGGGGCAAATTCCAAGCGTGAAGATGTACTTCATGGTGTGTGGTGGTGTGTGGTGTGTGCTTGGGGAGTTTGTGTGGAAAGGATGAGATCGTTGCATGTTGATTGGCGTCTAACGCCGTTTGTTTCCACATGGGAAGTTGAATTTCTTTCCTATTCCCGTCCACAAGCCGCAAAGGTGCCTGGCCCATTTTTTAACTTCGTAAAATTATACTTTTAGCTTTCCTATATAATGATACCTTTTTTCTACAACGAATAATTAATCTATATAATATTGTTTATGTTATTTATTGCCATTATAATGTTTTAAAATTAGTTTAGAAGTAATATTGAGTGCGTGAATTAATTGATATAAAATTGTTTTAGTTCTAAATTTTGTCTTTTAATATACAGTTGTGTTAAATATTTAGAAGAAGAATTTTGTTGCTCATAATGATTTTACCTAACTCAAATAAAATTGTTTTTCTAGAAGTATTATAAAGCATAGGAAAAAGAATTTAATGGTTATGCACTGTTAATGTAAAAAAATTTATACTGTCAACCAATCAAAAATTACCGTTAATATGACTTTTAAAATATTTATTATAAAAGTTAACAAACTTATAATAAATGGTGGTTTGTGATTAGATGCATAGCCTATTTTCTCTAGAAAATTTTTTAAATAAATTTTAAATTCTTTTTTTTTTCGAAGAATGAAATTTTAAATTTTGTCTTTAAATGTGACAATTATTTTCAATTTAGTTTTTACATTTTATTATGTATCAATTCTAATAGGCAATATCATAACAATGATAATTGTTCTCACCAAACTCTAATTACGCCGAAAGCTAATCCAAACTAAAAAACAAAACTCATTTTGGGTAATGTTAGAAGTGTCTCATTTCTTTACGAAGTTATAATACATATTAGTTTGAGACGTGGCCTACAGCCATAGTTATCAGCTTTAGTCCATTCCTCGCTCACACCTATCAAGCCACAAGAATAGTGCAATCACCATTAGGGTTAGCAATGAACTAAACCACTTGAATATTGTTCGAGACTTGATTCAATAACTAATTTATTGAACTTGGTTTATGAACTAAATGAGTTAAACTTAAGTTAAAAATTGAGCTCGTTAAATAAACGAGCTGAACTCAAACTATGAGCTATGTATAGTTCAACTTGATTGGTTCATGAACCAGCAATTAAAACTCTATTAAAAACACTTCTTATGAGACTATTATTATCGTTGTCGCCACCATCATCACCCCTACTACCATTGCCCCCACCCCACCATCACCACTATCATGTTGCCACCATCACCGTGGGGGCGATGGTAGTAAGGGTGGTGACAGTAAGGGTAACGATATTGGTAATCTTATAAGAGATGTTTTTAATAGGGTTTTAATCTCAGTGGTCTATTATTTTTAATCTTGATCTAAGGGTTGTTATTAGTTTTTCTCATGTTCTTACATAAGCAAGTGTATTCACAGGAGTCGCTCATATATATATATATATATATATATATATATATATATATATATATATATATATATATATATATATATATATATATATATGTATATATGTAAATAATTATAATTTTAAATCAAATCAAGCTAATGAGTTGAACCGAGTTGTTCTCGAGCTTGACTTGAGTTTAGTTCGAGCTGGAAAAAAAGGTTAATATTGAACTTGAGCCGAATCAATTCTTAGCGAGTCAAGTCAAGCTTAGTTCAGCTTGACTCATTTTCAACCTTAATCGTCATAATTCTTACTTATCATATTGATCTTGATTCAATCATGCAATCGGGTATTTTGACTATCATGTCACTTACCTTGGAATGTTACATTTATCCTTAGAACGTGAACTTTTTCAACAACCAACTGTTAGCCTGGTCTTAAAATTACTCAAGTATTTTTTATAAGAGGCATGAGCCTTACATGTAGGGAGTACTTGGGTTTGTCCCTAACCACCACTATGATGATGCACACAAGGTTAATACTACATGATCACCTAATACGCCAACTCTTTGAAGTCTATATATATTGTCCTTATTCCTCTTCTCTAGGCTTATTCTATTCTTAGATATTAGTCGTTACTCTATTGGTTTATTGACTTAGGCATTAGAGTTTCTACAAGAGATGTCACTTTATTGGATGACCTTAACGAAGCACTTGAAACCCCCTATTTCACTCTTTTGACCTCAATTAACGCTACGTAGCATTTAGAGTAGAACATATACATTAGGTGGCCTAATCTCTCTCTATTACATGCAAATGCTAAAGACATGAATTGTGTGAGTTCCTCGCGTTCTTTACACTCTGCTTAGAACGACAAAACAGGAGCAAAATGATTGTAGATGCACAAAAATAGGGCAAAATCAAATACTTCCTTTGATTGGTATCACTTCAAGAAGGAAAGAAACATAAAAAAAAGCAAGTGAAACCCAACATTTTTTTAATCTTTTCATTTTGGACAAAAAGAAGCAAGAAGGCTGATTTTGTGTATTGAAAATACCAAATTACCCTTATTTTTATATGTTTTTTTATTAAGAATATTTATGTCATTTTATATACATATTTTTTCTTTGTTTTACTTTTTACATAACCAAACAAGAAGGGGAAAAAATTATCTTACTTTTCTTTCATTTTTTTTTTAATCAAATAATCTAAAAATCATTCCATTTTTACTCCTTTTTCTTCGTCTCATTTTTTTTCACTTTCTTTCTTAAGTAAAACATACTCTTAGTATTTGACAGACGGTAAAAATCAATGGAGCCTTCTGAGAACTGACCCCTTCCTACGTAAGGAATACTTTCCTTTGGGCCTATCATGACATAGGGATCGCTTTGGGCTGACCTAAACCATTCCCGGAAGGAACAATAATAATGATTGATCATGAGTCATGACTCGTGACTAAATTGAAAATAGATAAATATAAAAACTATTTTTTTATAAAGATCAAAGTAAAAATAAGTTTTACATGAATTAAAAATATATTTTAACTTTAAAAACTTATTGTACACCGTACACTATATAATTTGAATTTAACAATTAATTTCGCGTTTGAATTTAAATATTAATAAATCAACTATTTTTTTAATTAAATCGAGTCAATATTTGTCAATGGTTTCAATTTGAATAAACACGATGATTAGTGGCATAACATTTTGAAAAGACCTGTTAAAACGAAGACTAAATTGGGGTGAAGATACCAAAAAGAAGAAGAGAGCAGTAAATCTTGAGTATTTGACGCGAACAAAGTTCAGTAGATTTTAAAATTCTCACATATTTTTCCCTTTGTTTTTTCTCCCAATCTAATAAACAAATGTACCTCTAAGGCTGTACGAAGATTTTACTGTCAAACATCCCCTAAATAAAATTTTAAGCTATAATTTATTTTTCTTATATTTGAATTCCCAATTTGAATATTTCATTTTACTCTTGCAGTGCTAAAATTTTAGTATGAACTATTCATATAAATTGTTTGCATTCATAAGTGAACAACCAATTTTATACATAGTTTCACTCTTCTTTCTTATAATTTTGAGTTTAGTTAATTGTATTTTAAGAAATTACAAATATATTGTTACTATTTGAAAATTTTTAATTTCGAAAAATATTAAACAAAAATAGATAATAAATAGGTTTATTAATAAGTATAATTAAAAATGATTATCTATACAATCAAGTAGATCAACTGGCACAAGATTGTTCTAACTTAACCAAAAGTTTTGAGTTTCAGTAAGATTGTTTCCAATAAAAAATATGTGTGATTAACACTAAAAGAAAATGATTATCTATTTAGGATTTAGATTTACAAACAATATCTTTTATAACTAAAGCAACCATATGGATAGTGTTGATCCAGAAAAATTATGTGCTGGCATATAGCTGGTAATCCACACAGCAATCAAATTGGGAAGATGGTAAGACCCCAAACCCATAATCACCTCCTTTCCCTAAGAAACTACAGTGGCTGTTGCTTTTTGTTGATTATACTTTATACTGGGTTGATTTCCGGAGGTGCTCTATGTGCGTGTGCTAGGATGTCGTCTACAATAATTGGTGCTCTCGGTAATAATAGAATCTTGCTTTCGTACAGATCAGAGTCATAATTTAGGTTCGTGTTTTCACATCATGCTAGAAAGGGGTCCCTTTTAGAATGCAGACTAATCATCAGAATCTTGATTTATATCAATTTATATAAGATAGGTTTCTCTATCTGACCTCTACGTTATTCGGATTGGATTCAAAGTCCGAATATTGCAGGACATACATATTATGGCCATCCATGAATAAGAGGCTGCCCCATGCAATATGCTTTCGTTTTCAATCAATCCATGCGCTCTACTACTTCGACAACCACTCTCCAACAAATTAAAATCAAAATATTTATGACCTGTTGGCTGTATGCATGGCTTTAAGTGATCTTGATTATCGAGTTGCTTACCTGTCGTGGTAGGTAGACGTAGATCCAACTTGGAGTATGACACTTCGTTCATTCTTTTTCGTTTTATCAATTTCTATTAATCCAAACTTAACATTTGATCCCCTTTGATATGGTTTTTTATGGAGTGAACTTGGAAGACAAAGGCGCAATAACCCCTATGGGACAATCATGTTTGCCAACTAGCTAGCACTATAGATGTGATACATTCATGTCAGATCATCAGGTGTATATTAGTCCCAAATTTGGGCGAATTATTTCCAGAACATGATAATTTTGATCGTAATTCTTCAGAATTTCCCCCTTGTACTGGCTTTTAAATTAATCTGGGGCCATTCACTCCAAGTTTTTTTATTTTATTTATTTATTTATTATTATTATTATTATTATTCACTTACTCTAGCTAGGAAACAGCTAGAAAATTAAATCTGTCCAGTATAAGAGAAAATGGTCATGGGAGACATGAGAAACTGTCCCCATGGCACGTGGGATGCGAGAAAATTGTTGAACTTTAAGCACAAAATCGAAAGGTTAAATTATATTTTTGGTTCTCTTATTTTTTGTATCTACAATTTTGGTCTCCTTATTTTTTTTTAGAGACATTTAGTCTTCTTATTTTTAAGAATCTACAATTTTGGTCCTTCCATCAAATTTCTTGCATTGACCATTAGTAATTTAACGTTGATTCTGACGTATTAATACTTAAATGACATGTTAAAGTCAGAGTTAACATTAGAGTTAATATTGACATGTTAGAGTCAACGTTAAACCACTAACAATCAATGCAAGAAATTTGATGGAGGAACCAAAATTGCAAATTTTTAAGAATAGGGGGACTAAATGTCTCTAAAAAAAGAAGGGAGACCAAAATTGCAAAATTTTTAAAATAGAATGACTAAATGTCTCTAAAAAAATTAGGGGGACAAAAATTGCGAATTGAAAAAAATAGAGACGAAAAATATAATTTAGCCAAATCGAAAAGGCAAATAGAAGAGGAATTCTTTGGAAAAGATATATTGCATTCATCTGTTTGATTGATTGATTGATTCGAACAGGTTTATTCCATTTTCTTTAGCAATTCACATTAGTTAACTCAGTCATTAGGGTCTTGATTAGGGATGGCAATGGGTAGGGTTTGGGTAGGGTACTATGGTACCCGTCCCCATACCTGCGTTTGAAAAAAATCCCCGTACCTGCCCCCATACCCGCGCAGGTAGCGACTTTAATCCCCATCCCCGTACCCGTTGGGTACCTATATACCCATACCCATACCCGCTACCCGCACTTTACTTAAGTGTAGTGCCATGAAAAAAAAATTTATAGTCTTAGGCGAAATTCAAAATTTAATTTAATACAATTTGACAAATCTCATTTTATTTTTGTAGCAATTATGAAAGTATTGATCAAATTTTTATAATTAAGTTTTTTTAATATTTCACTTTCAATATATAAAGGAAAATTCATTTAATCCATCCTTTAACATAGTTATTAACTAATAAAATTTGAATAATGTTACTTTTAAAAAATCTACATTTAACGATAAGAATAATTACAAGTATTTCAATAATATTTAGAAGCATGTGTACATTTGAAAAGAATATAATCTTTTCATATAATTTATTTTTAAAGGAGTATAAATTATTTTGATATTTAATTTATATATAATTGTAGTGCAAAACATTTTTACACAGACGTTTAATAAAATTTAATTATTTCATCATATTATCCCATTTATTAATATGATGCAGCAGTATAGTGAATTTCTAGCTTACATATATGTAAAAAAAATTTACAATAACAATGCATATAAATTAAACTCTTATTTTTATTTATATTTCTTGCAATATCTTTTTTTTTTTAATGAATCAAGATTTTTAATATTTTAATACTCACTAGAACTTATTTTTTTGGTATATTATATGAGATATATATATATATATATATATATATATATATATATATATATTATTATTTATTTATTATTTATTATTATTTTTTTTGTGTGTGTGTGCGGGTATGGGGCGGGTTGGGTACTATAATACCCATACCTGCACCCATCCCCATTATATTTTGCGGATAAATCCTCGCCCTCGCCCCCATCCCCATTGAGCGGGTATTTACCCTACCCATTGCGGATATTTTTTGCTGGTACCCATAGGGTCTGGGTAGAATTGCCATCCCTAGTCTTGATGAAAATTCAAACAAAACGAAAAATGGGTCGTATTTTTTCTTTTTTTATTAATAGAAGAGCCTAAAGGCCAAACAGCTTATTGATGAAACTAGGGCATATAACAAATTAAATATTAAAATAGAGCTGTTCTAGCATCCCACTATTTTCATTGTTGACCAGGTCAACTTGTTAGTTTGACTACCAACTTTCCCACAATATCACCATTTTTTTTTGGAAAATTGACCTAGAGCCCATCCTAGTCCCAATAAAAATATAACTCATGTACAACTCGCCATAGTAAATAGCAAAATCCAAAACAAAACAAAAATTAAGAAGTGCCACTATGTTACATTTTGCTTTTAATTTAAAAATATGTTTGGATTTGTGCAAAGCCGTCATGGGTTAAAGGTGCTCATGGATGGAAATTAAGGAAATTGGACTTATACAACGAGCATGTATAGGTCGTGGTTCAAATGTTTGGGCTAGCAAAACTTTTACAATGCATTTATCACATAGTAGACAATGAACTCATGTCTATATTTTTTAGTGGAGGCAACGACACACCAACTCATTCCACCTTTCCAGTTGGGGAGATGACAATCATTTTAGATGATGTGTCATCCTTCTTACATTTATCGATCTTTAATGAGTTGTGTTTGTACCCTTCCATATTCAGAGACATTGCTTGTACATACCTAGTAGAGCTGCTTAGGGTGACCATCTCAAAGGCACTCACAAAAACTCTCACGACTTTGAGTTGGCTATAGGATGTGCACGAGGTACACATTCAGGGACCAACGCTTTGAGTATGCAATTAAAGCTTTTCTCATGCATTTGGTGGGATGCACGATATCTGTTGACAAGAATGTCACTTGTTGATGTGACATTGTTAGAGATATTCCATGATTTGTAAACATGCAGAAAGTATGTATAGGGTGTAACTACCTTAACATACTTGTACAAGCACCTTAATGATGCTAGTATGCATCATAAGGGAGGGAGGGTATATTACTTTTCTACAAGTACTAAAGTTTGTATTTTATTTTCTTTAACTTCATTGTTTACTTGTGTTAATTCAATTAATCATGTTATCCTATCACAATGACGATTTTTTTTTTAGCATTTTCCAGTCCAATTAACACCCAAATATACCAAGGACACATTCCATGCTTGTCGGTGGACAACTATTTGGGGTGTAAGTGAGGTAAGGATGACAAAAAAATCAGTGCCCGTAGATATTCTCGAATAAAATCTGTCATAAGTAGAAAATTAGTACTTTAAATGGGTACCCGCAAATACTTTAAACGAGTATATCCGCTACTTGTTTATTAACGAGGCAGTTACGAGTATCATGGTACCCATACCTACAAATACCTGCTACCCGCAATTATATATTTACCTAAATACTCTTATATATTAATATAGATAAAATTACATAAAATTCATCCAAAATTTTCAAAACGGTTGTTCATTACGAGAGAAATCTTATACAATTATATTATGAGAGAAAAGGAACATAAATTTGTGGGCTTTTAAACTATTTTTTGTTAGAAAAATTGTTAGAATAATTAAAATCTATGTTCAAAGTGATTATTTCAAACAGTAACTTTTTAATTTATAAATTCAAAGTGATATTTGCAATACTTTATGATTGTCCACAATATACAAAATAAATTTGTTATTTTTTATTATTATTTATTTATTTATATTTTTTAGGAAGTATCCACAGATACCCGTGGATATTAAAAATATTCGTCGGTATCCACTTAACAGGTACCCGCCCGAGTAACAAGGCGGGAACGGGTACATGTTTTATCTGGCGGGCACAGGTAGCGTGTAGCTACTACCCATGCCTACCCCATTGACACCACTAAAGTGAGGTGTTCCGGAATTATGAAAATTTGACGTTCTTCCATAATTTAATTTCTAGAACATTGATAGAATTCAACATTCTAAAATTTAAATTCCAAAAGTATGTAAAATTTTCATACTTTTGAAAATTAAATTTTGAAAGTATGAAAGTTTTATATACTTCCAAAATTTAATTTTCACAATGTTGAATCCAGCTAAGTGTACAGGGATTTGAAATAAAAATTGCTAAAAATATGGGGGTATATTTATTTAAAAAAAAGGTGTAAAAAGAAATTAGCTAATACAATGGCAACTTAGTAAAAAAAAAAGGTGATTGGGCTTGTTTAGGTTCACGCTTTTGTTTATAGTTTGGGCCAAGATTAGAAATCAATCCAAAATAATACGAAATATTTCTCATCTTATCATTTTCCTATTCTCAAAACATAAATTATTTTCTTTAACAAATATTAACTTTTGATTAAGAAGAAAAAATTACCAATTGTTATTTTTTTAACTTATGACTATTATCAAATTAAATAATATTATAGTTGTAAAATTAAAGCGTCAAGCACTTTTTTTAACTCATAACTCATTAATATTTGATTCGTACTCTTTTTGTTGTTGTCCTTTCATCTAATATCTTCGCCAGCATAATTATAAGACTAATTCTTGGGATCAAAGGTGACGATTAGATAATTTTGTTCTCAAAGTAACGGTTTCATAATTCAAATGTATGACAGTATGGGAGCATTTGGTATACGATCTTTCTTTTAATCTGGGAATTACATTTCCTAATAATTATATTTTTTGGGAATCACGTTTTTTGGGAATATCATAAATATGTTTGGTATATCTAAAACATTTCTGAAAATAAAAAAACATAATTATAAAAAAAAAATTATAGGAATCTTGGATATTCTCATCCCTCTCATGGAAAAACTTGTGAGGAACTTAATTAAAAAATGATTCCTGAGAATGTTAGATTCCTAGGAATAACTCATACCAAACATAGGAATTTAATATTCTCAACTTAAGATTATTGAGAAACTTAAAAGAATCCCCTACCAAACACCCTATAAGTAAATTTTGCGTTGGATTACAATCAACTCACTTCTATTGTGATTGAAGTTGCCAAAATGTGTTATAATGTGTAAACCAACCCTTAACCCATTAGGGTTGGCCTAGTGGTAGAAGGTTTTGAGTGGTATGCATGAAGTCTTAAACTCTAACTCAATATAACTATTGTACACACACAAAAAAGGGTAAACTAACCCAACTCATTAATGGTTATGGAATAGTTAATTAAGAAAATTAACTCACAAATAGTTTGAGTTTTTTTTTTTTTTACTTGACTCACCAATTTACAGGTTAGGTTGATCCAACCTACGATTTTTATTTTATTTTATTACTATTTTTTATATTGTCACCAAGCAATTATGGTAAATTTTTATGACATGTTAATATATATAGCTGTTGTTTTTTAAGATTTTTTTAGTTTTTTTTTATCCTTGTTAAATGAGTTTATCTATGAACCAATCTAGTAGGTGAATGAGTTGAGTCATATTGTCATTCTTCTAACTCACTTTAATGCCCTGTTTGGTAAGGGGCAAAGGAAAGAAGAGAAAGGAAGGGAAGAGGTGAGAAAAGAAGATAAATAGGTGAGAAATAAAGTAGAAACTAAGATTGTTTGGTTGAAAAGAAATAGAGAAAAAATAGAGTAGAAATAAATGGGTGAGGTTGATTGGTTTGAGAGAAAACAAAATAAAGGAAATTGAATTATTACCATTATACCCTTACATGTTAACGGTATTATTTTTTTGGTGGTTAAATTGATTTATGCTGATGAAAATTATACTATTTTGAAGAGGATATTTCAGTGATGAACTACAATGTTGGAAGAACTAAAAATTTGCAATAAATGTAATGTAGCTTTTGGAAGATGTCTTTCAGTGATCACGAAATCGATTTTCAATGTAGCTTTCATCAGCATACTAAAATGGAAAGCTACTTTTCTCTACTTTTGGAAGAACTACACTTAGAGTTAAGTTTACATGTCTCAAAATTGATTTTCAATGTACAAAATTGATTTCCCCTCTTCCCACGAAATACGAAAATCGATTTTACCTTGACCAAAATCGATTTTCACACTTAGTACTACCACAAAATCAATTTTCATCCTTCACAAAATTGATTTTTACACATTCGGACTCAGAATATATTCAAGCAAAATCAATTTTTTGTTGGACAAAATCAATTTTGTGCAACATGAAAACAACCAGATCTACCATGGAAACCATCTATTAAGTGCATAGTCATCTCAATACATGCAGATTACATACCAATGAAGTTAAAAAAAACAAGCAAATCTAACCCATCTTAAGTACATATGAACAAAATCCAACACAAAGCAGTCCAAAAACCAACATCAAACGGGAAGAAGGTCGTTGTTGAAAGAAGAAGATGCACACAGTGGAGCTCGACCAGCTCTTCAATGTCTGCAACATCAATACGACTAGCTAGAGTAACCACAACAAGGTACAATTTCTTCACAAATCATCTCATATTAGCATTGATAAAAATAGTCGTGGGTCCCACCTTCTTTTTTAAAAATTTCTCCATCTTTCGTTGCTTCCAAATGTGAAGAAATTTTATAATTTCTCTGCTCTTGCATCCTATTCCACGCCTCTCTCTCCCATTTCGTCGCTTCCAAGTAAAGCGTAAAAGTAAGCATGACAACTATATTCGAATTGTAGTTACTCGTATGATCCTAACCTAACTTGATAGGGGCATTTGGAATAGGGTCAGGTTCTAATTTGGGTTATTCCTGTGACACCCCTTATCCCAAAGCTAATTATGAAATAAATATTACAAAAATATAACATACTTTTCATTTGTGAAATAAAACGATAATTTATAATCTCTTTCTTCACACAGTAAAGAATATCACATGCACAACTCATGTTTACTAAAACCCCATAAGATGCTTTACTAATTAACCAAAAGATGGTGACCCATAGTTGGCTATACAAGTATTTGCAAAATAAACCAATTTAAAAAATAAAACTATTGGTCTAAAGTTTAAAAACTAAAACAATAATAAATAACTAAGACATTGATGTCACACTACTATCAGAACTGACAAACCCCAAAAATGCTTTAAAATAAACTGTAATGAGGCTAATGCCTCTACTCTAAGACTCCTCCTTAAGGTTCTGCTGGACGTCACTTGTGTATCACAGACACAAACAGAAAACACCAGAAAATAAGGGAGTGAGATACACCTCACATCATGCTCAAAGTATGACAATGGAAACAGGTAGAATGCACATCACATACATAATCAAATAACATCAATTTGAAAAAATCGAAACGTACAAACATATGTAATGCAGTACCTAGCTTTTATTTCTTATGCACATGTGGTACCCATCTTAAACTTGTCGGAAAGTAGACTAGGAGTAAATGCACGGCCATAAGAAGCGTCATCGGTACTGATGCCTTCGGCTCTCACACCCTTGACTAGTATGATATCTCCCAGCAACTAGTCAAGGTTACCTAATTTTGCCAGTATGCCCCGGCTCCATGGGACCAGCATGAACCATTGGAGTTTTTCCAACCAGATAATCCTCAAGGCTAGGGTTAGATAACCTATCACAGCCTCCACCAGCCAAATTCTTACATACTTTCCTCATCACATAACTTAAATGTTATGATGCATGGTCACATACAATGCTTACAACTTTTCATAGGCTTTAATCATGAAACATTAGCACAATTTCAGATCACACTCAGTTTTCTCAAAGTAAATAACAGTCACACAATATAAATTCAACAAGGCATAAAAGAAACAACAGTGAGTTAAAAACTGCAAAAAAAAAGGAGTTTATAGGCACAAAGAACAAAATAGCCAAGGTTGTATCCGCTCGTCGTGCCAACAGCAAATTCGCCCGGCGGGCTGTATATCCCACCCAACGGGTTGTGCACCTCGCCCAACGGGTCCGCGTTAGGACCCAACTTGCCTAGTGGATTGTGCATCTCGCCCGACGCCAACGCGAAGTCTAGGTTTAAAAGAAAGGTCACCTAGCGGCTATCTAACCCTGTCGGGCAAATCCAAGACACCAATTTTAAAAAGGCAATTCATGATAATCCATATAAATTAAACATAAAACTTTTATAAAGCATATCAATGATTTTAGGGAAAATCGCATTCCCCTTTGTACACACACAATCATATAATTCACAAATAATTGGGGTCTGGGGCCAACCCCTCTACCCACGACCAAAGTCATACCCATGAGTGAGATAACTCACTCCCCCCTTACCTTGAAAGAGGCGATCTTCAGCAAAAGGATGCAAACGGTGCAACAGCGTTTTCCTAAGGTTCCTCACTTCTTGATTGCAAAGGTTCTGACGATACGATATCTCCAAGGAGACACAAGAGAGAGAATGAGGAAAAGGATTAGGTTTTCAAGAAACCTAAGGAATACTTAGAGCTAACTTTGGGCTTATAAAACTAAGCCCAATACAAGGGTTTTAAAACTTTTAAAAACATTCTAATTATAAAACCCCATTTTAAAAGTCCAATATTTCTTTTTTCCAAAATACCATTTTATTAAAAACAAGACAAACAAATAATAATAATAATAATAATTAAAGGAAAACATTGGGGTGTTACAATTCCTAATTTGCTAAAGTGGGGGTTAGAGTTGAGGAGATGTAATCACATCCCACCTTGTAGTGTATCTAGTGAAATTTGTTTACGTGAGAATAATTTTGTAAAAAGTTTTTTTTTAATATAAAATACTAAAATTTTAGTTATCCCAAATACATATTGAGAAGAATAAAACACACAAACAAACACTGAGAATATATATACACACACACACATACACACACACGTATTTATTTCTAAATTAAATTTCAATATATCTTTAAAAGAAATTATCAACAGTTAAAAATAACCTTGTATCACAATATAAATTTTTTATCATAAATCTAAAATATAATTTATATTTAAAAAAATATTTATTATGAATTTTAATTATAATATAATTTATATATTCAAAAGTATTATTTATTATAAGTTTCAGTTATATAAAATAAACATTTATCTTATGCATTGCACAAACTAAAATACTAATATGTATATATAAAGGATGTATCTAGTGAGATTTTTTTTTTAATGTGAAAATGAGAAGAATAAATATTAACCATTAGATCTTATCATTAATGATCAAAATTAAAACACACAAGACATGTGACTTTTTTTAAAAGTCATATAAATCTTTTAAGTGAGTATGTGATTTTAAATCTTGATTATCCATGAATAGTTATATGACTCAGATTTACTCTTCTCATATAAAGATGGTTTTATCACTAGATATATGTGTGTGTGTATGTGACGAGGAAGACATTTTTATATGAGAATGAGTGGAGTAAATTTATACTATACAACGAAGACTGGAAATTAGTTGAGCTGAACTAGGCTTGACTCGACTCATTATGAATTGACTTGACTTGAAGCTCGACTCGAGTTCAATATGAACCTTTGTTTTTAGCTTAAACTTGACTCAATTCAAGCTCACAGACAACTCGTTTCAGCTTGTTAGCTCAATTCGATTTAAAATTATAATTATTTTACATATTTTTATTTATTCATTCATTTATTTGATACAAAAACAAAATGAATTAAAAAAATAATTATATGAATTTAATTATATATATATATATATATATATATATATAGTTGGCTCATGAACCAATCGAGTCAAATTATACATAGCTCAAATTTAGCTTGTTTATTTAACAAACTCAATTTTTAACTCAAGTTCAACTCATTTAGTTTATGAACCAAGTTCAACGAGTCAATTATAGAATTGAGTCTCAAACTATGTTTGAGTTGGTTTGGTTCATTGCCAGGCCTAATATAACCATACATAAACGATAAAGATTTAAAGTCACATGATTACTTAAAAAAATCATGTCACTTTCTTTTTTTCAAAAAAAAAAGCTCACATGACTTATGTGTTTCAATCTTGATAATTCTTGATAAGATTTAATGATCAATATTTGTTTTTCACACTTTCACATAAAGATGTCATCTCACTAGATACATTTCCTATATCCTCTCTCTATATAAATTATAATAGCTATCGAGAACATTTTTAAGAGTTATTCTTCAATAACAACATTTTTAAGAGTTTTTCTTCAACGAAAACATTTTTAAAGATTTTTCTTAACTTCTTATCTTTTTCAATCTTTCTTTTTAATTTCCATTTCTAAATTGAAATTTAATATTTTTCTAAAAAAAATCAGTAGTTAAAAATAATCATGTATCACAATATAAATTGTTTATCATAAATTAAAATATAATTTACATATTCAAAAACATTTATGCATTACAAATTTTAATTATAATATCATTTATACATTTGAAACTATTTATTCAGTATACATTATAATTATATAAAATAAAAATTTATCTTATTCAATACACAAGTTAAAATATTTGTGTGTGTGTGTGTGTGTATTAGAGTTGTAATTTTATTTTCATACTTTTTTTTTGCAGAGACAACATTTATCCTTTACGAGAGACAATCTTGTTCAAGTTGAGTAGGATCATTATAGGCAAAAAGCTCTCTCTTCAAGTATTTAGTCCAACTGCATACCTAGGACTCAAACTCGAAACCACTAGTTAAACTGGAATAACCTCGCGTTAGTTGATCCACACGCTCTGTAATATACTCTTTTTTCATAATCATTGAAAATAAGAAGTAATTATCACAACAATGAAATAATGTAAATTATAATAATAATTAAATAATAATCTTAAATTATAGATTTTACTAAGAATATAATTTGCTTAAGTTTTTTAATTTTAAAAAATCTTGTTGTTTATTAAAATTTCTATATTATTTGATTTAAATTGTAGATAACAACTTCAAATACTATTTATTTTTAAAAAACATATAAGTAAATTAATTTTTTTTAAAATGCGAGACAGGTTTCCATGAGTTTCTTTGACCTCGACAAAAATGATCTTGAGTTTAAATTTTTTCATCTTCATTTCTACTAAATCTAATCTCAAACTCATCTCGTCTTTTGTGGGGCAGAGATAATGAGAGCCAAACATGAATGATGAAAATCACCTGTCCCTTAAGTGCGTCTTATTTTCTTGTCCCACCAATAAAATATGGACATGTCATTTGAATTTCCATGTGTATTTTTTTTTTTTTACTTTTCTTGTATTACTCTAGGCCTTGACATTCGCATCTCATGCTCTCTATCGAAACCCTCGATAGCATGCGCCACATCCATTGAGGCGCTAACCATTAAGCCTTCCTCTCGCAATTCCCCATTGATGAGTCCCCAAAAAGGTGTAGAATCCTTGTGGAGGCCTTGGAGCAACAAGGCACGATGAAGGTGTTTACAATGTGCTGTCATGGCACGAACAAGACATGTAACACCACTACTTTTGCCTTTTAATACTGTTTTATTAATTATTTAGTGGAAATCTCAAAAATTTGATCTCTCCGGTTATGTTCATATTAGAAAGTAGTACTTAGTTTAGATTTTTCATAATTTTTGGGGAACAAAGTCCATAAATCGGTAAAATGACTATTTTGTCCTTAAAAGGTCAAATAATAGAATCAATAGACAAAAATAGATAGAAGTATTTAAATTTATTTTTAAGTCATCAATATACTTAGAATAATTAATAATAATTTTAGAAATTTTTTGGAAATTTATTGAGACAATTTTTCAAAAATGACAAAAATACCCTTAGTTGACTACAGAAACCAACCAGACTTTTTGACCTTAAAATATTTTGAAAATTTTATGCTAAGTATCTTTCATTATAAAAAATTTATTTTGAAATAAAAATAGTGAAAAATATACCTATTTCAATTTTTTAACCTTTTTTTAATATTTGACAACTTAATTTTGAAAAATCGGAAAGAAATTTCAAAATTTTGATCTCCACCATAACACTCAAAATTTCAAAAGCTATTTAATTGTGATTTTTAATAATTTTTTCAAGTTGGAGCCTGGAGAAATTAGAAAATGACGATATTTCCCATTTTTAAGCATTAAAGACTAACATGAGAAAAAAATTCAATTGATATTAAAATGTCAATTTGAGCTTAGAATCATGTCATATCATGACATCCAGAAAAGGTGAAATGATAATTTTAGTTTATTTATGGGTAAAATATTTGATTTTATAATTTTCATAAAAAATTTGGTATTTGTTGAATTAAAATGGATTTTTATGAATTTTCTAGCTTAAAAATACAAAGTAAATACATATAATTTGAAATAAAATAACAAAAATTAAAATTTGTTATTAGAAATTTATTTTTGATGAAAAATAATATATATGTCCACTTTTGCATTAAAATGCATTATTTTTATATTAAAAGCTAATTTTTCAAGTTTAAGCGATTTTATCGGTATTGGTTAATTCACCTACAGATAAAAATTGACACATGGAAGCTTGGGACAGCTGGTGGGGCACGTCCCGAACCCTAAAATAGGTGATTCACCATTATTTGGGTTATGTTTCCCTAAAATTAATTAAAAATAAGTTTTATTGCATCATCACTTATGTCATTTTGGGGACACCTAACCCACCCTTCTCCTCTATAAATACCATGCTTCTTGAACATTTTTCACACCTCCTCCACTCTCTCAAGCTAGAAAATTCTTAGAGCTTATCTTTCTAGAAAAAAAATTCTTTTACTTTGTTTTTATGCTAAAATTTTACTAGTTTTCCAACAACTAGTAAAGTTCTCTTCCTATGAGCTTTGCATCAATAATTTCATCCTCTTCATCAACCACCTTAGAGGTAATGGGGGGAGTGGGGTTGGTTCTAAATTATTGTCACTTTGCATGTTGGTAGGAAGGGTTTTCCCCTAAACCCGTTTAGGCATAATTTTAATTACTATTACCATTATATTATTATGTTTGATGCTAAACTTTAATTTTTATTAAGTTCTTACTTTATTCAAATTTAGATTATTAAATTATAAAATCCTAAATTATTACTCTACTCAAATTTAAATTATTAAATCATAATTACTAAGTTGTTACTCTGTTCAAATTTAAATTATTAAATTATACTTGCTAAGTTGTTATTCTGCTCAAAATTATACAATTAAAATGTATTTATTTAGTTGTTATTCTGCCAAAATTTTAGTAATTAAATTATAATTATTACGTTGTTATTATGCTAAAATTTTATATAATTGCTAAATTGTTATTCTATTAAAATTTTGGTATTGTGAAATTTCTGCAATATAAGGTAGAAATGTTGATTGTACTAGTGCTCAAACTAAATGAGACTAGGAAAACCTCTGCTCGTGAAGTTAGGAATTAATAGGTTAGTGAGTAATATAAAGCAAGTGACATGCAGTAGCATGACACATTGCCAAGGAAGCTATAGTTTGGTACACTGAGGAATGAAAGGCAAGGACCCACTTAGGAAGGCCTTGGGGGTAGACATCGAGTGGTAAAGGTCCTAATGGCTAGCGTAGCACCTTCGAGCTGGGATATTTACCTGACCAAGCTCGATAACCCTGACAACTGCTCAACATTTCAGGATTGGTTTGAGAGTATACCTCTATAAATAGATATCTTGACTGTTATTTTCCTCAATGATGATAAAGACTATACCATGTGATGATGTTGATGAGGTATATGTACTCTCAGTCACTTCCCAGGTTCTGTTGATAACTATTACCCACTAATGGAAAGTATGGATCCATACCAAGTCAAGGGTAGCGTAGTATAACTTAGAATAAACCCTAGGTTCCCTACGTTAACTGTGTTTTAATTCCTACCATACATGTGAAAGTGATTTTAGAACAAATCATCTCACTCCATTGTTTTTCTTCCTTGTATGATTAATCGCAATTATTGAAGATGACGACAATGCCTGATGATGCTGAGGATGAGTCATAGGATACTCCTTTAGATTTGTAGACCTAGTTTATAATATTTTCCTTGAGGGATAGGGTAGATAAATACTACTCTGCATAAGATCTTTTTTATGTATATATTGGACTAGGTAGTATATATCTTTTGATGTACTTTTTGTTTTTGTTTTACTGTTACGTATTACTCAAACCATGATGTATAATTTGATGTGTGTGTGTGTGTATGTGTGTGTGTGTGTATAAGCAGTGTTATTATTTCACTTTTATTTTCAAATTTTGTTAAATTTAGAATTTTTCTATTATAAAATAGAAAAAAAATTACTCACATTTTCATCAATTGAACTTAATAATTAAATTAATATGAATTATATTTAAAATTAAAGCAGTGTTACAAGTTGCGTCTTTGCCACTAAGGGCTACACACGCTTCTTCAGGCTCCTTGGTGTGTGCATTGCCAACTCTAACCTCGATGTGACAAATCTTGCTATCGGCCTCGTTGACACGACGATGGACAATGGCTTGTCATTACCTTTACTAGTCAAGGAACGTGGTGTTATCAATGACAAAGTACAGAGTTGGCGAGAGCAAAGGAGGTGTGGGAATCTTTGTTTTTTCTGGTGTAGCCCTTGGAAAAGTTGCAAGCACCAATGTGCTTGTTGCCACATGCTTGTGTTGATGACCCCACAGAATCGAACGATGTTAATGACTGTAAAGGGTAACATGAGAAAAGTAAAAAAATACACATGGACATTTAAATGACATGTCGTTGTTTCATTAGTGGGACAGGAAAATGAAACCCAGTTGGGGACATGTGATTTCCATCTCTTGTTATCATTAGAGTTATTAATATAAGTTGTAACCCGTGAGCCAACTTGGCTTATCATGAGTTTAAGCCATGGTTGGGGTAGTAAAATTTAACTCACCATGACCCCAAGCCAATTTCAACTTGACTCACTCAGCTCCTAGCTCACCAAGGTTAACCTTGTGGTGAGCCGGGTTAGCTCACAGGTTGGAGTTTTTATTTTTTATTTTTTTAAAAAACTTGCTTTACTAACTTTAATGTATATATTATTCAATGTCTTTTTAATGGTAATATAAAATTCACGAGTTGGAGATTTATTGTTCAATCACATACATTTTATAATACATTAATACTGACGAGGTGAATTAAAGCATTCAATAATATACATTCTATAACATTAATACTAATTAGAAGGCATAAATCACAACACGAGATTCAAATATAGTACTCATATAATTAAAATTTAATAGTATTATTATGTGATTTTTTCCCCTAAAAAATGAGAAAGTTGTTATTAACTAATTTACTTTGTTTTTTTTTAATTTGATGAGCTAATACACTTAACTCACCAACTTGTGGTGGGTCGAGCTAAATTGGCTATTTTTCAGCTCATAAAAAAGTGAGTCAGATAGAGTTGACTTACTTTTAAATATAACTTGTGATGAGCCAACTTGAGTGAAATAGATTGACTCATTTTGACAGCCCTAAACTTATCATACCTACTCAAAGTGAATCAAGTTTGGTTAGCTTTCCTTTAAACTCAATCTATCACCCAACTTGATCCTTTCAACAACTCTAACTGTGACTAACTATTAATAGTGTAAAATTAGACATAATTAAAAAAAACAATTAATAGAATTTATTGAATTTGTACATATAAAACTATTAATTTAGTGAACTTTTAGCACTCAAAATTTATTATTTATTATTATTTTTTTCTATTATTTCATCTAATAAAATAAGTTAACCTGTTTTGAAAACTTAAAAATAAGATAAAAATAATATCGTTATTTTCCAAGCAAAAACCTCATTGCCATGCACGGGTGTCGTGTCACGCTAGATTTTGCCAAACGAAAAGAATAAGAGTAAATTATACTCTCTTTTCTTGAGAGATGTGAGTATTACACTACCTTCTCCACTTATGTTAAAATATACAGTTTAGTCCATTTAACTTAATACCGTTAAAATAAATTATATTTTTCTCTCCTGAGAGATGCAAATATTACATTACTCTCCCTTCTTATGTTAAAATGTAGAATAAATTACACTTTCTTTCCTTGAGAGATGCGAGTATTACATTGTCTTCCCCTTTTATGTTAAGATATATAATTTAGTCTATTTAACTTATATTGCTAAATAATATTCATTATAAGATTTTAAAATATATTTTTTACTAAAATATATGCCAAAATATTTTTAATTTACTAAGTTACCATTCACTCACTTGATAAATATTTTTTAAAATATATAATTAAATTTAAAATAACTAAATAATTTATTGAAATAATAATTAAAAATAGAAATTATGAGATAAACTATATATGTATATATATATGTGTGTGTGTGTGTGTGTGTGTGTGTGTGTGTGTATGTGTGTGTGTGGGAATTTATATATATTATATTAAATTTTGTAATAATTATATTTTATTTAATAATAGATTTTTAATATAAATAGATTCATTTAAAAAATTGTATGTTTAATATACATATCTTAGCATTACATTTATTAAATTCAATAAATATATTGAATTTAATAAAGATAATATTTATTTATATTATTAAAATTAATTATATATTATATTTAATAAATATAATAATTATTACTATATAAGAAAAATATCAATTTATTTAAATATTATTAAAAATACTATATTAATAACACCAATTAAATATTACCATAATACTCGTGTTTAATTTTATTTTATTTGTATATATTATTTTTAATTTGATTATTTTAAAATATGTTTTGTGAAAAATACCAATATATAATAGTAAAGTGTAATATACTTGCATTTGTTAAAGGAGGTGGGTGTGTATTTTATCATATGAGGGAGAGTGATATAATATTTCCATCTTTGAGGGATATAGTGTAAAAGATGTTTTAGTAAAAAAAAAATTTTAACGGAAGTTAACGGAACTTTAACAAAAAGTTTAAAATAAAATAAAATGTCATACATTTGAATCTATCAAGGGAAGGAGTGTAATTTTTAATATAAGATGAGAAAACAATATAATATTCATATCTCTCAAAAAGAATAGTGTAATTTATTCAAAGAATAACAATTAACAAAGACCCAACCAACATGTGTCTAGAAGCCCAAAGTACGACTACATCTTGTTAACCAAAGAAAATAAAATCTGAAATTGATAAATGTGCAACACTTTCTTTAATTTTTTTTTTAATACTATTAGTTAAAATTTATTAAAAATAATTTTTGACAGTTTTCATTTTTAAATTAAGATAAAGATTCATTAAATGAGGAATAAAATTTATCAAAATTATTTTTTTAATAAATTTTAGCCAATAATAAAAAAAAATATTAAAAATAAAGGGTGAGAAAGAGTATCCGGCATTCCTCGTCCGAAATATCTAGCCAAGTATCCGGCTAAACGAAGGGTGTGGCATGCTGCTTCACCTTATCCAACCCTGTGAGAGTCCAACCAAAACCCGCACGCAAGTAACGCACGCCCTAAACCCTGTCATCTGCGGTCTCAAAGCCGTTACACAAACCCAGGAATTAACCATCTTAATGTTCGCAACCCACGTTCTCCAAACAACATTTCTCACCAGAGTTACCCTCCGCTTATGGAACTCTCTTCCTCCTTTTTACTCTCCCCAAAACCAAGCTCATCCCCGCCACCTAACTACTCTTTCTCCTCCTCCCTCTCCCCGTTTCCGATTCAACTCTTCACCAGAAACTCCAAATCCCGAAACCCCCCTTTCCGAATTCTTGCGGTGGCCTTAGGGCCTCCGCAGGAATTCCCCCGGAACAGTCCCCAGCGGCTTCTCAAGGAACTCGCGGAACGCAAGAAAGCAACCTCTCCGAAGAAGGGACCCCCGAGGAGGTTCATTCTAAGGCCCCCAATAGATGACAACAAATTAGCGGAAAGGTTTCTCAACAGCCCACAACTTTCTCTGAAATCATTCCCCTTGTTGAGTTCGTGCTTGCCTTCGTCGCGGCTCAACAATGCGGACAAGTTGTGGATAGACGAGTACTTGCTCGAAGCGAAGCAAGCTCTGGGGTACTCTCTCGAGCCCTCGGAAACGCTCGGGGACGATAACCCCGCGAAGCAATTCGACACGTTGTTGTACTTGGCGTTTCAGCACCCGTCCTGCGAGAGAACAAAGGCGCGGCACGTGAGGTCGGGGCATTCGAGGCTGTCGTTTCTGGGACAGTACGTGCTTGAGTTGGCGCTGGCCGAGTTCTTCTTGCAGAGGTATCCGAGGGAGTCGCCCGGTCCTATGAGGGAGAGAGTGTTTGCGTTGATAGGGAAGAGGAGCTTGCCTAAGTGGATTAAAGCCGCTAGCTTGCATAATTTGATATTTCCATATGATGAAATGGAGAAAATAATGAGGAAGGATAGGGAAGGTCCTGTGAAGTAAGTTCTAAGTTTTAGTCTCCTGAGATAAGGTTTTGACTCGCTGGATAACATAGTTGTCATTAAGTTAGCCTTCTCTTTGAGGTTTGTTTATAATTTGAAATTATGGCAGTGCAACTGCAACTGCGATGGTAATAGTAAATACTCTCTGCCAATCTGGAATTGTGTTATTTCTGCTAAGAACCATCCTGCAGCTAGAATTCCATTTACTTATGGTATGCCGACGACGTTGGACAACGAAATAAAAATAGAAAATAATAGTATGACTGGTCTATGAGCATTTCATGTAACTGGTCAAATTGAGTTGATTTATTTGGTTGACCGTTGACATGTGTGTTTCTTCAAATGAATTAAGGTCATACTGTTATTTGCTTTTAAGTTGGTTAATATGGTTTTGTGTTTTCCTCTCTTGGTAGTCTTTTGAGTGATGTTTAAAAACACAATGTGTCGTATGTATGTGCTTGGGATGCTGAAGAGTAGGGACTTCATATTTGAAAATTATGTTGGTGTTGTATTGGCTTCAAACAGACTGACCGACTGAAATGTGGAGTGATGTGAATCCTTGCACACTTAGGTGCCGTCTCCTTTTCATGTTGAAGTTGTTTGATGATTAATGAATCAAAATAATAAGATGCTTTGGCTAGCTAACTGTCTAAAAGGATCTAGGAAAGAGGAGACAAAATGTTGAGGACATGCCTTTCTGGATGATATTTTTTATTGCTTTAGGGTTATTAACGTATGATAGAACCATTTTAAGCAGTGGAGTTGGTCTCTGCCCAATCTATTTCTGAAATGAATTGTTCACTGCATTTTCGCTTTTGTTATTCATTGGCAGGTCAGTATTTTGGGCTTTGTTTGGGGCTATCTATCTTTGTTTTGGTATGCCAGAAGTGTATCGTGTTCTTTTGAAGTCTTTGGAATGGATCCAGACGCTGAGGATTGCCTGCCCAAATTGCGTAGACAACTTGAAGATGTGGATTACGTATCTGCTGAGTTTGAAGGCAAGCTAAGCTGGCAAGATATTGTTGTGTATAAGGCAAGCTACACATATCTTCTGCTAAAATATTTATTTTTTTGAAAAAAGTTATCACATAAAGATCTATATATCTTGCACATACCTCGGTCTTAGTTAATCTATTTACATTAGAAATTCAGCTGTGTTATTCTGCACTATTTGGCAAATTTTGATACAAAGTACCTGCACTACAATAGAATACTTTATTTTTGGATGATGGCACAGAAATTATGTTTACTGTTCTTTATTCAGCCTCCTGCAGATGCTCTGTTTGCACATCCAAGGCTATTCAGAGCTTGTGTGCCCCCAGGCATGCATCGGTTCAGGGGCAATATATGGGATTATGATAGCAGACCCCTTGTTATGAAAACACTTGGATATCCATTAGAAATGACAGACAGAATCCCAGAAATTACTGAAGCCAGGAACATAGAGCTTGGACTTGGATTGCAGGTAGCACTTCTATTGCCTCTCGTTCTACTTTTCCCTTTGCCCTATCAGGCTATCCAAAGCACACAGATCTGGCTTTACTTGCAAGGGTGGGGTGGGGCTAGTCATACTTTGAATGTATCTCTGAACAAGTGAACAAACAAATCTTAATGCTTCTACTTATCCCTTCTCAGGCTTCGCATTAGATGGCATCAAATCTGTTTAGTGATAGCCGGGGGGTGTTTATTTGTCAGAATTGCAGAGCTATTTAGCCCACAGTGATACTTTCAAGTTTTTAATATGGAAATTAGGAAGGTAAATTTAAAAGAAGCAGAAATACTGAGGACTGGCAGCACATTTGATATTTAATTATTCTTGCTCTGGACCATTTTATTTTTACCTGGTTTATGTATTGCTTTACTGTATTTTGCTCATGACTTCATAGTTCACTTCGTAACAGCAAAGTCCTTCCTTAAAACCAGCCAAATACTAAGTACATTAATAATTTCGGTAGGAAATAGTCAATGTATTTGGTTATTGATTCTACTTGGTTCTTAAACCCTTACGTGGTCGGTAGTCAGAAGTTTGAAAGTTCCCTGGGTTTTGTTATAAGTTTTGATGTTGAATGTCTTGTCTAATTGCAGCTTTGTTTCATGCATCCATCGAAGTACAAATTTGAGCATCCTCGATTTTGCTATGAGAGATTAGAATACACTGGCCAAAAGATACAGGTACTATTCTGTCTGTTGTCCGTATGACAATTTGACTGAAGTTGTGGAAAGACTCTCTATTATCGTTAATGGGATATATTTTATTACTCAAGTTCTATTTACGATCTATAAAATTTTCTTCATCATTGGGTAATATATAATTTTTTAATATTATTATTTGTTATTTTCTTAAGGATTTGGTGATGGCTGAAAGATTATTGATGAAGCATTTAGATGCTCCGGGGTTGTGGCTACAAGAGAGACACCGTCGCCTTCTTATGAACAAGTATTGTGGAAGATATTTGAGGGCCAAACATCTCCACCGGGTTATTATATATGATGACAAGGTTCAAGACACTTTTGAGCATAACCGGAGAAAGAGAAACCCAGCCACAACAGCTGTTCAACAAGCTCTTCATGGGCTTTCATATCTTGTTTATGGGAAACGTGATGTGAGGCGTCTAATGTTTGAGATTTTTGACTTTGAGCAGATCCAGCCTAAAGAAGTAGTCTAAATATGGAGACAATAGTGACAACGATAAAAGCACTCTCGTTTTCCTTTATTTTTTACCCCTTGATTTGAGCTTTTTTTATATTATGATTTGATCCGCCTAGTTGCGGGTGAATTTGCAGATTCTTCTTTGGAAGTTGAGCCTGTATATAATCGTTGTATTTATTTATTTTTTTTTTGGATACTGAACACCCTAGACAACCCCACGTACAAGGATGAGGATACATATATGACTCGTTTTACTACGTTGGCTCAGACCATGGAGCAAAAGCATGAGGACAAAAAACTCTACGTTGGTATGATTATTGGAGTATTGGACTTGACATTTTCACAACACAAATGAGAAAACTAAGAGTGGCTTTCAATCCACCAGTTCATTTTGAAGTGGAGTTTGAGAATGAGTGATTATCTTCAGTAATTTACATTTTTGTCTGGCAAATAACTCTTCGAGTTGTTTTGGTCGATTGAAAGGTTGCTTCTGTTGCGATGAACCCAGCCATGTTTGTATGCACGAGTCCATTGGCAAAAGGGTTCCTCTAGCTGATTGTTTGGTTTCGTTTATTCTTATTCTTATCCTTTTTATTCAGTATGCTTTTTATACTATTGTAATGTTATTACTGAGATTTCACATCAATTAGAGATATGACTAATATAATTCTTATAAAGTTAAGACAATTTTCACCTTACAAATCAGTTGTGGGATTGAGTTAAATCATAAATCTAAATTTTAAGATGATATCAAATAATATTAAAATCTAGGATAAATATGTTTTTGGTTACTCTAAAATTTGTTAAATTCAGTTTTAGTCATTCTAAAATTTGTCATATTTTGGTCCTTTAATTTGAAAATACACCACCTTTGGTCTTAAAGTGGTTTAGATAGTGCTTTATAACTGTTATTAAATGTTATTTTGAGGACTAAAATGGTACATTTTCAAATTAGAGGGACCAAAATAGGACAAAAATTTTTAGAGAGACTAAACATATTTTACCCTAAAATCTATCTTTAATTCATTATTGGGTCACCTATATTTGTTTATACTTTAGATGTCTATTCCTAGTTGTGAGGAGGTGTTTGTTATTGGTCCTACCTGCATTTGTCTACATTTAAGATGTTCAATCTTGAGTGTGAGAGGGCATGTTGAGATTACATATTAACTAAAGAAATGTCTAATATAGTTCTTATAAAGTTTGGATAGTCTTTATCTTACAAATCAGGTGTTGTGGAGTTAAGTTAGGCCTTATGCCTAAACTCTAAAAGCAACAAAAGGTTGTAACTACGTTAAGGAGTGGGAAAGGGGAAAGGACTTTGTATTTGAAATTTGACTAGAAATTAATTAATGGCCACTTGTAATAAAAGTCTAATGAACTAATAGTTGGGGTTTTGTGCTTTTGGTTATTCTCCAAGTTATGTATGATGATTCAATACTTGCTCTTGCAACTTGCAAATAAGGCCTTAAGCTTACAATTTTTGTGTGTGTGAATGCCACCTATTTTATTGACATACATTTTTCATTATCTTAATATAAGTTTAATGATCTGTAAAATGGATATGTTTTTATTTGGAATTTAATGGATCAAAAACACGGTGAATAAATCTATTCCTATTATCATCCCTGTGATTTGAATTGCTTCTATTTATCAAATGTCATTGGTATATTACTTCCATGAGATGAAATGTGTCTCATACATTATTTCTACAGTGGCAGGGGGTTGGTGTACTTGCAAGATGTTCCAACACTCAATAAATATTCAAGGAAAAGTGTTTGCATTTAGATTAAGATGATCATACAAAAAAATATCCTTCCTTACATAATTTTGTGTCATAATAGGAAGAATTGCATGTCTTGTATATAAAGTGGAAAAGTCATATCTTCTAATAAATAAGGAATGTTACATCTCTCCCAATAAAATTATGACTTTTATTTTCATAATTCTTTAATTGTAATGGTAAGTTATTAATTAGTTCAAGATATTTATAGATATTAAAAGGAAATATGATTCAGAGTATTAATCCATGATAGGACAGAATGTTGAGTCATTGTAAAAAGTTGGAAGGGAGGCATTTGTTTTGGATTGGGCCTATACCCGACTCCTGAGATGGAGTCCAATCATAAGTTTACTTTCCTGTAGCTTGACTTAATACACACCTTGACTTGACGACGTACCTTGACAAACATCAACTACTAACAACAAACCTCCCATGGAGGTACCAATCTCAGCACTTGAACCCTAACACTAGTATGGACTCGTGCCCTTGCAACCATTTACCACAACATGAGCACATCTACCCAATGCTGACCATCAGTATGACACTAATTGACAATAGGTGTGTGATTTACACTGAGACTCCCACTTAAAACTCACTTTTATCACCTATAAATACCAACAACCCCTTTCACATGTATGTACCTTTCACAGAACCATATTATTACTTGGCTAGAATTGGAGTTGGGTATATGAGTTAGATTAGTTTGCATAGGCTTGCAAATAAATGGGTTGTGTAGGGCTAGCTTGCAAAATAAATGGGTCAGTATAATGATTGATGTCGCTATTGGTGGGTTAGTTTGCAAGCCTAATAAATATGAAAAAAATATGAAAACTAAAGTCTAAAACTAAAATTATAAACAAAATATTAAAGAATAATAACAATTAACAAATATCAAATGCTCTCAAGTCCCAATTAAATAGCCACCAAATATCAAATATAAATCTTGCAATTAATTAATGAACAATTAATTTGCCCTTTTTTTTTTTTAATGTTATGTGGGTTAAACATGTTAGTTCCTAAACTCAGATACTAAACTTGTTTAACCCCACAAGCTAAATAGGTCAACCCATATAGGCCCACATTTATATGGACTAATTCTCACCTAGTTCAAGCTCGCACTGGTTAATAGACCAATATGTATACTGTAACTTATATATCCAACTCCAATAGAAACTTATTTAGGCATTGGAATCTCCGCAAGTGGCCACTACCCCATGCTCCCTATTGAAGCCCATTCTTGTCTCGTTCGAGATATTTCCAGCTGACTGTTGTACCAGTCCATATATGAATCTAATAGAATAACAAATATATTATAAGGTGGATTCAATTTTATTTTTTTGAAGATTCAAATTTTCTGTTTCAGTGTCTCAAATTCTATGTTTTGAAACAAGAATATTGTATATAAAAACTATGCTTTTCATTTAGTTGACAAAAATTCACGAGACATAAACATGCTCGATGTGGTTTTGGAATAATTTCTTCCTGAAAAAAATAAAGAATCTTTCTGATTGATTCTTTTTTTTTTCTTTCTTTTTTTGATATCATCTTTCCGAATCCGAATGATTCTAATAAGGTTTCTAACATATATTTTTGAGACAAGTCACTAATTGCCACATCGATAGATTCTTGTGGCAGACCCACAGGTTTGGTCCAAGCATATTACACAAGAATCCCCCGGTTGGGGGATATTTTAAACGAATACCGGACCAAACGTAGCTTTATTACCTTCATTGCGAAGCGTTGATACTTGATAGGCAGAGGATGGCATGGGCCCATGAGAGATATGCGCACAAATCATCACGTTATGAATACAACTGCTCCGCCACTTGCTGCCTAGTGTAGTGCGCACCCCTGTCTTCAACCTCCTACCGTGCGCATCTCTCCACCCATCAAAACTAACGACATCACCACCGTCGTACCAAAACCAATCGCCACAAACTCGGGATCTCAGATTCCACGCGCCAAACCATGTCCAAGGCGCGTGTCTACACCGATGTCAATGTTCTTCGCCCCAAGGAGTATTGGGATTACGAGTCTCTCACCCTTCAATGGGGGTAATGTTCCGAACCCTAATTTCTGTGTTATTGTTTTCTGATCCCCAAAGGAACATTCCACAATGAAGGGGGATTTTATTGTATGATCTTAGACTGTGTACATAGTTTCTTAGCTGCTGTATTGCTGCATTCTTCCTCATTCCTTGTGAATTCCTATACCTTCAGCAATTTCGTCTAATTTTATACTAACTAACTGAACTAACTGATGGATGAGGAATTATGCCATTTATGTTGCACTGATATGCTTTTGATTGGATCTCATGCTTTTGCTTAGCTTTTATGTGGTAGGACCAGGACAGAAGCTGGTCGAGAATCACCTCGGACTGAAGAGTTAATTATCGAATTTGTTCTCTGAATCCTCAATATAACTTATTATACCTTTTTTTTTTTAATTTACTGAGCGAGTCGAGTATTGCTTGCATCTATATTGGCTCATTTCTTGTTTAAATGGAATGGGTGGTTTTGGGACCCTTTGATGATTTCTTGTCTATATTAGGCCAATTTCTGCAATTTTTCGTTTCAATAATGTTTTTATAAATGTGCCATGTGCCATGTGCCTTTTTTTTTTTTTTTTTCAGTGATCAAGATGATTATGAGGTTGTGCGAAAAGTGGGCAGGGGGAAATATAGTGAAGTTTTTGAAGGCATAAATGTTAATAGCAATGAGCGCTGTATAATCAAGATTCTGAAACCTGTCAAGAAAAAAAAGGTACTCCTTTTTTCGTTTGTCCTGCTTTTATCCTTACTTGGGTACCTGCAGACTATGAACTAAGTCAGTCATTGGTGCTTTATCAGAACTATTCTACTAAAATCTGCTACACAATGAACATGTATTTTACACTAACAAATTTCTCGCTTACTCCTCACAATCATTTTTCATTTTTGTGAGGTATTGGTCATAGTTGTATTGTACAACAATCATTTCCAAAATAAAGTGTAACTTAAAATTCATTATGAGAAGATGTTAAACATATGACATAATATAATCAGTTTTTAACGTAAAGAATATAAATGTATGGAATAACACTTCTAAGTTCTATCAATCAATAAATAGAAGGCTTATGACATGATATGCAACACTGATATGATAATAGTTTAATTATATAGCATAGCTGCAGAGACCATCATATAAAGTTTTAGCCTTTTAGGTGAGAATTGGAGCTTCAAGCTTGATGAATTTTCTTGAAAAAAGGCAAGCGCCATTGTAAAATATCCATAGGAGTGGTTAAGGCATGTCTCAACTTATTCTTTTTATACACCCACACCCCATTGTAAGTCAAAATCACTATTACACCATTAAGTAACTTTTTGCTGGATCATTTTATCACAGAATCCACCATTGGATAGAAAGGTCTTATCATAGAGATCATGTCTATAAAATTTTGGATTAATCCAGATTTGTGTAGTACCTTTAGTAATATACAATTACACATCAAGATTAACATAATATATACTTTTGAATTAGGTGAAAATTAGAATAATTTTATTATTTTTTCTGTAATTCAATTTTTACGAGATTTTGACACAAATAATTAAGGTAATGGATAATTATAATTCAATGGCTATACGATAAAATCATGTTTATAGAAAGTTTTTGAGTGATATAGGCATGTCAAGCCTTGCATTGGTGTTAGTTGATTCCTCCTATATATGATTATGAATGATGTGGGTCTGCTGCACCTGCAATATGGTTCTGCAAATCCCATTTTTGTGAATAGATAGAATTGCTCTGGCCAAACCAGTAGTCCACCTTATGATGTAAATCATCCAAACCATGTACAAAGACAACATTGGTTCCAATTTTTTGAGCAGGGAGAGCATCTCCATATTGTCAGAATTAATAATATACTTTCCAGCTTTAATTTGTATTTTTTTAACTATATTTTGTTTCATGTACTATGCCATTTCAAATTCTTCTGATACTTTTTCTTACTTTATGAACTCTTCAACATCAATACGCAGATTAAAAGAGAGATAAAAATACTTCAGAATATTTGTGGGGGCCCAAATATTGTCAAGCTTCTTGATATTGTCAGAGATCAACATTCAAAAACTCCCAGTTTGATATTTGAGTATGTCAACAGTACAGATTTTAAAGTTTTGTATCCAACCTTGACTGACTATGACATACGCTATTACATATATGAGCTCCTTAAGGTAATATGATCCTTCAATCTCCTGTATTATACTTGGGACTGCCACTATTTATGTCCTCTCCATAATCATCATATTGTTTTTCCTTACAAAAAAAAAATTGAAGTATCATATATTGAATAAGGCTTCATACATGAATATCATGTTCATGTGTATAGGGCCTATAGACATTTGCTAATGTATTGTGAAAATTATTACTAAATATTTGAGCAAATGTGTATTGAGAACCTTTCCTTGTTATCTGAATGCTTTAATTTGGGATTACAGGCCTTGGATTACTGCCATTCTCAAGGCATTATGCATAGAGATGTCAAGCCTCACAATGTTATGATAGATCATGAGTTACGAAAACTTCGTTTGATAGATTGGGGTCTTGCTGAATTTTATCATCCTGGAAAGGAATATAATGTTCGTGTGGCTTCAAGGTACTGTTCTCTGACCAATAGACCATAGTTTCAAAGAACAGATGTGAACTAGGTAAAGACTAAATGAGTGTATTAGTATGTGACATAAGTTGAAACCAATAAAGCCCGAGTCAACTTAGTTTTTTTCAAAATGGACAAGTTGATGGAAAATTGTCTAAATCTTTTGTGTGGCATGTTTGGTGCAGCCATAAAAGTAATTCTGAAGTTGTGGAAGCGTGAGCAAAGAGTGCATCATGTATACAAGCACTACTACTATTTTTCTAATTGAAGTATGGATCTGGAAGGGATTTTTTTGTTAATTGAGATGTGACCGTTCTTGCTACTGAACATTGTGGCACTTAAGACTTGCAATAAACGTTGTATAGTGAACACTTTCACCAATTTATGCAAGATAAATGTTACATATAAATTGTGAATTCTCCTGACATTTGAATAAAGCACCATATTTGATTGTTTTATGGCCCTTGTAACAGACCGTTCTACAATGTTTGCTAAGTTAAATTAACCGATGGCTTGATGTGAGTCTACTGGTATTCTGGTTTACTCCTTCAAGCTGTCCTCCCTATTTTGTCTTTTCTAGCTGAAAGCCTGAAACAAACTCCTGTCCTTTTATCTAGTGACTTAATCCCAAATCCCACACTCTAAACTTCTGTCAGCAGTAGCACTATTAGTAACATGTTGCAAATCTGTAATCTTCCATTTGGTATTTTGGTTTGTAGTAGAAAGAGAATGCTTAGCTTATTTCTTGTCAAGCATCTGTTTACTATCACAGCTCCCTTTATTTGATTTTCTTTTCACTTATAATTTTTTTCTATCATCATTGTTAGGTTAAAACTTGACAAGGAAAAATGATTATCTAAATTTTCCTAGGCTTATATTTTATAATTGTTATGTAAGGATGACCTGTGATTTTTTCTTAAATGTCATTGACCAAACGCTATTGTCATGTGTTATGCTTTTGTTTCTCAGATACTTTAAGGGTCCTGAACTTCTAGTTGATTTGCAAGACTATGACTACTCATTAGACATGTGGAGCCTTGGCTGCATGTTTGCTGGAATGGTGTGAATTATAACTACTAGTTACTGGCTATATATGGCATACTCTTGACATCATTTATGCAGATGATCTAAATTTGAGCATACATGAATAAATATTTGTAATTCTGGTAATGATTTGTTTGTTGTACTTAATGTAGATATTTCGCAAAGAACCTTTCTTTTATGGTCATGACAACCATGATCAGCTTGTCAAAATAGCTAAGGTAACACTCATCGTGGTTTGCAATTATTTATAAATGTTTGGTTATCTTGCTCTTGCTGTACACATTAATTTCTGTTTTAGTTGCAGACTATGATATCTTGTCCTCTATTTAATGTGGTTTCTCAAAGTACAAAATCATTGACCATTGCTTGGCATATTAAAATTATTCATTTTTAACCAAGTTGCCGCCTTCTAATGATCCTTTGTAGAGATACTTTTCTTTCCTGATTTAAGTTATTGTTATTGTTATTAGTTATTATTATTTGTGATCTGCAGGTGCTTGGAACTGATGAACTGAATGCATATCTTAATAAGTATCATCTGGAGCTTGATCCTCAACTTGATGCACTTGTTGGAAGGTATCATCTTACATTTAATTTTCCATATTTCACGGTAAAATTGATCTAGTTTTTATCAACTATTTATCATAAATATGAACTTCCATGGGAGTGTAACATCAGTACATCACTAATTCCTCTTCAAGCTCTCCTTAGAGGTGTGCTGCTTTTATTTTGACTTTATTTCTCGTGGTGGATAAAGGAAGAAGTATTACTGATTTACACATCTTTTATAATGTAATGCTATTTTCGGTTGCAGACACAGTCGAAAGCCCTGGTCTAAATTTATCAATGCAGATAATCAGCATCTTGTGTCTCCTGAGGTGACTCCTCAATTTTCCTATCTGGTGTTGACCTTGCATTTAGTTTGGACTGCAATTTAACAATTCCCGTATGACATGTAGGCAATTGATTTTCTTGATAAGCTCCTTCGATATGATCACCAGGACAGGCTAACAGCTAGAGAAGCAATGGTAATGATAAAGAGCTCATTAGTTTGTAGTTTTTTCAATTTGCAGTAACATGGTTCTTTTGTTGCATAAACTTTACAATCTTTTGGTTTAACAAATATTTATATTTTGGCAAAATTATAATTTTCGTCTTCTAAGTTTAATTTAGGTTTTATATATATATATATATAGTTAAGGCAATTATTGTGGAGTTTGTGTCTGCATTTTTTATTTTTTGGGCAAGACACTAAATTTGATATATTATAACAGTTTCTAATATTATACACTAACATGTATATTAATTTTAGTTTATTAATTTATTTTTTATTTAACACATGCTTATTCATGAACCCATATCCATGTCAAACACCAAAACATCCTCTTAAAAATTGGAAGACAAAGTAAAGTTAAAGTAAAACGTTGGCATGAAAAAATAACTTGGGAGGATTACATAGAATTGAAAAAGTTAGAGACAAATATTGAAAAAAAAAAAAAAACTTAAAAGACTAAATTGAATAATAAAAAAAGAGAGTTTGGTGATCAAATTGAAACCTAAATTAAACAAAGAGGACAAAAATTATAATTTTGTCTTTTTTTTTTCTTGCTCATGTTTGATTAATTAGTTTATTTATTTATTTTTCAGCTGCGTGCACTAACTTTTTGCTGTTATCTGTGTATATCCCGTAGGCACATCCATATTTCTCTCAGGTAAGGGCAGCAGAAAGTAGCAGAATGAGGATACAGTAACTTGATCACATATGGATCCATAAACTTGAGTTCATATATTTGGGATTGTTTTATAATACCCTAACGCGCACCATGGATACCTTCTGTTTATTATAAAGATTAGTTTTCTTGTGGAGTATCGATATTATGTTGTTTCAGTTGAGGAATAATGTTATGGCCAGTTATTGAAAATTGAAATTGTGTCTTGAAAGTTGTGATTATATGCAAGCTTAAATAACTTGCGCTAAAAAACTGTTTTCATTAACTTTATTTTTTTGTTTTCAAATATTTGTATAAGAAATAGTGAAAATAAAAAATAAAAACAATATTTTCTCAAGTCTACGTCCCTGAAGAAGTCAAAGCACACACGTTATTCTACTGTAGGACTAGGATTGTTTGACTCTGATGATAAAAGCAGCAAACACCTTTCCAATCATATTTTTCTTGTAAGCTAGTTGTTAACATTGAATATAATTAGTCTCCCATTGCTAACTTTTAATCTGATGAGCCAGTACATGTCAGATAGATTGTTTTGTGGACCGTCTGGATATGTTTTTGAATCATTAAATGTGATTTTAATTTATGCCTTAATTCATATATTTATACTAGAACGTGTTTTATTTTAAAAAAGCGAGAATTAATTTTGAAGCTTATAATAAAGGCTAAGGTTACAAGATATATGCTTCGGGTGCGGGTTGAAGAGGTTTGTTTGCAAGCGAACTTTTTATACACGCATTGGTTTTATAAGTCCACTATTATATGCGATGGGCGTTTAGTTGCATGTAAACGATTTGAGATCTTGGTGTGTCCTCGAGGTTATGAGCATGAATCGTGGCATGTGTTTCCCTCTATCCACATATAATGCAAAAGTTAATATTTTAATATTATCGTCATATATCGCCAACACTACAAATGTGAACGTATTAAAAAAATACTACAAATATGGAAGACGCTGTGTATCTGGGATACTAAATGCTAACTTGATAAAATGTATAGGAAAAAGATTCATGACACTCACATGCTAGTATATAGTTAGAGACGAAAAAAAATAGAAAAAAAAATAAGTATAGATATAATAAATAATATGATGTAATAAAAGAAAAAAAAAATGCCAATGAAACATTTACACTATAGAAGTGTCCATATATTTACTACTCAAATGTCTAAGCTTCGGCCTTAACACCTCGGTCTGCCATACACTCAATCTAGGTCCATTGAGCTTTCAAAACCGGCATCTTCCGAAAAAGGCCGTTCCAAGTTGAAAAATGTTTCGCTGTTAGCTTGTAGAAATTAAAAATAACAGTCATGTTTTACGGGTACAAATTGAACAATCATTACCCATTAATTTATTTAGGAATATATCAATTCCACTGGCAGAAGGGAAATGGGAAACACAACATACTAAAGTATCCTTGAGCTCAGGACACCAAAAATTATTGATAGTTAAATAATCCCTCTGATAAGATTAGAACTTAAGTTTCTGTAACACACTTTAATATTAACACGAACGATCATTAAACAGTTACACCTAGACAAAAACAGAAAGCGTCACACAGTTTCTTGCCCTGTCATTATCAAGGGAAATCATAATAAACGCCCTCCTCTCCTTGTCCCTCCTAATTCCCAAGGCACAAACACGGAAAGACACATTTGATATAAATAGAAAATGAGGAAGATCTCTGTGAATAGGTTTAAGGAAGAGGCCATGATGATATAAAGTTTTCTCCACTTGCGCTCCCCAATATGTTCACTTTTTCAGATGAGGAAAACAAGTATAAACATCAGATTTAGGGTGTTTGGCTTCAGCATGCTCCCTACACTTCACTTCCGATGTGGTGCACATAAATGTTTGCATGCACACCTTGCACTGCAATCATCAATCACAACATTATTGATGATCAGTAAAGAGTTCCAATTCCAATTCTGCTCCAATCACTACAGCGACGCGTATATTTCAATAATGTTACTAGAGAATATAAGTGAACACATCGCATGCATGCATAAAAAGATCACTTACATCATGTAGTGCAAAGTAAAACAAGGAGATGACATCTCCCCCAGCCCAAAAATAACCCATGACTTTGATGCAGATAAAGTATGTCTCTTCATATAAAAATTAAACCAATACTTCCCATCTTGGTCTTTTTCTTTGTTGTGTTTTCCTTTTTGTTCCAAATAGTTTTAATATGTTGAAATATTTTAAGTTCAGAAAAACAAATTTCATGAAATTGAGGTGATATATTTAAGAAATGGTCACAACCAGGCCTTGTGTGAAGCATGAATCCCATTTTCACTGATTTCTGGCACAACGTTATAATAAACATTATACCACCTTTTCATGAACAGGGAATGTAAATGCAAAAGACATTCCAGAAATGAAGAAAAATTGAAAAAATGAAACAGCCCCAGTCACAAAGGATGAATGGCAAACACAAAACAAAAAACTCTTTTAGCCGTAACAGAAATTCTGCCGATGTTAGCAAATCTATACAGCAATCTCCATCCGAAATAATGCACAGCAATATCAAATATCGAGCTTCATTATTCTATACAAGCAACCGTGTGAGAAATTCAACTTATGTCGAGAAAAATAAAAGAAGTTGAAAAATAACGAGCTGTTGTGAGATTACAAACACCATATTACCTGAATGGTCATTGCTTTCTTGTTTGAATCCAGCTGGCTTCCTGCGCATATTAAACAAATTACCAAAATCATGAACCAAGCCAGATCTAACACATACCGTCTCGATTTTCAGATTTTTTTTTGAAGGGAGGGGGGGGGCGCTTAAAAAATCGAAGGCATCAAAGTCTGGATTAGAATGCCCAACAACCCTAGTCAATTGAACAACGATGAATGGAAAATGATTAGGTCGGAGGGAGCGCGAACAGAAATTACCCTTTCCGGCGGCCTTCTGCTTCTCGAGGTTCTTCTCACGAGCCATCTTTGACTTTTGCCCATTGCCTCCTCCCATGTCTGATACGGCAGGATGAAACCCTGATGACCCTAATTTTTTTTCTATAGTCACGGAAGCAAGAGCTGAAGGAAAACACGAATGGGGAATATATGGCCCAATGGTCAAGGCCCAAGGCTCCACCCTAATTATTTGGTCGCACCAAGCACTCTTCAATTATTTGTTTTTGATTAAAATATGTTTTTGGCCCTCTAAAATTTGTCAAATTCGGTTTAGTCCCTCTAAATTTTTTTGTCCTATTTTGGTCATTCTAATTTGAAAATATACCATTTTCAGTCCTCAAAATAACATTTAATAGCGGTTATAAAGTGCTATCTAAACTACTTTGAGGACCAAAGGTGGTGTATTTTCAAATTAGAGGGACCAAAATAGGACAAAAGATTTTAGAGGGGCTAAAACCGAATTTGACAAATTTTAGAGGGACCAAAAACATATTTTACCCTTTTTTTTTAATGACCTGTGATAAAATTTGTCTTTTTTTTTGGATGAAACTAGGAGTGTTTATATATATATATATGTTTACTTATTTTTACTTATAAATTTATTATACTATTCTATATTTTCATTTTTTATATATTTATAAAATTATCACATAATTTATACTTATTTATAAAAAATATATTTAAGCAAAATAAAATTTTAATAATTATTTGAATAAAGATACATAAATATAATTATTAAGTTGTATAAATTTATTTTTAATAATATATATTTGAAGATTTATACACTTATTAACTATATAATAACTTATAAATGAGATATTTGATATTTTAAATTATTTTTTATTATGTTTATTATATTTTTTAAGGTTCATCCCATTACGAATGCAAGTAGATTTAAGACAACTTTTGAATTTCTTCACATTTATGGATTGTGGTACCAAACATCTTCCTCATAATTTGACCAATAACCTTTGTTTGTTAAATTGTTCGTTGTAAACATTGAGCACATATTGCAATGTGTACACAAGAGGAATAAACTGCATGTAATTAGCACACATGCAACGATAACATGTGAGCATGAGATGTCCAGTGCTTGAAATTTTTCACAGTCACATCACATTATATTTAACACAAAGAGGGATGATTTGTGGGAAAGTTCAATGTTAACTTAAATACAATATGATGTAACTATGAAAAATTTCAAGTACTGCACATTCTCTGCTCACATGTTATTGTTATGTGTTCACATGTACATGTTGATTACATGTGGTTTGTTCCTCCTGTGTACACATTGCAATATGTGTTCAATGTTTACAATGAACAGTTGGGTGCAGTGACAAACTAAGATTATTGACCAAATTATGAGGGAGATGTTTTGTACCATAATCCAGAAATGCAAAGAGATCCAAAAAGTTGTCTTAAATATACTCGCTTAAGTAATGAGATGGACCTTAAGAAAAAAGGTTATTCCAAAAGACGTGGACTGTGTCAAAATGAGGACTATAGTAAGAAAAATTGTCCTTACTGTGCTGGCACTTAGTGCATTTGTATAATATTTTATACTGATAATATCATTTGATAATTTTTCTTACATTAAAAATGCTTCATTTTAACCCAAATTCTTAATTTTAACACATTTTAAACCATAAACTAATTTATTATTTAAATAAAAAAATTAATTATAACACATTTAATTATTATTTAAACCATATATTTAAATTAATGATTTATTTACATTAATTGTTTATTTAAATCAATTATTTAAAATAGTTAATTATTTAAATTGACCAAAAACTAAATTAATTATTTAAATTTAAAAAAATAAAAGGAGACATTGGGAAATCGGCTTTTCCATCCCCGATTTCCTATCTTTATATAAAATAAAAGAAAAAAATTATGTTGAGAAATCTGATTTTCAAAAACCGATTTCTTAATTGGGTGACAAAGATGAATATTTAAGTAAATATTTTGGAGAGACGAATATTTGGGTAAATAATTTTCTTTTTATGATTATTATAATAAAAAGTCCCCTGTTTATACCATCTTTGATTAGATGATTATAAAGAAAATAAAAAAAATCTTCACACAACCGTAGATTCTAACTAAATTCTAATTCGTAATAGAGCTGAAATTATTCAACTCAAAAACAGGAAACTGTTAAATAGAAATAGAATCCCTCCGCCTTGGGATTTAGTTATTTGGTAATTCCAAAGTCGTTTCGAAATTATCTTACATTTTCCCTTCAAAGTTCCTCGCCTCTGTATTCGGGGTGGTGGAGGAGTCATTTTCCAACACCGACTACTTGTATATCGCTTGAGTAAAACATGCACATGTTATTACACCTAACATAAGTACGATAAGCCAAGGAGAATATACCTTGCTTTTCTATGCTATAACCACTTTCTTCCTATTGGTAACGTTATCATCACAAAAGAGTCCCAGACTTGGTCCTCGCATTCACACATACAAGCTCATAAATTCTCTCTGCATCAGCAAGCCATGGAGCTCTTATGGGAGCTTGCCTTTACCATAGCTCTTTCCCTTCTAATTCCATTGGTTTTTCTTAAACTCCTCTCCGTGATCCCAAATTTCGAAGCAACCGAGAAAGTGGCTGTTATTGGGCGTGATCATGATCATGGAGTTAAATCTGATTCTCAGAGTTGTGAAACGGATGAAGTTGTCCGAATTGTGGGGAAAATTGATGAATTCAGAGACAAACCGATACTGGGAAAATCAATAGTCCCAGAAATCGTGGATGTGAGTTGTGGATCGCCCAAGATATGCAATTCAGAGAAGATTGATGAGAACAGAGTTTACAACGAAATTGAAGTCGTGGATTTGGCGGAGGATCCTGTTGTGGATGAGAGTAATCAAGGGGTTGTTAGTATTAAAGAAATTGAGGTAGAACTGGTGGAGTGTGATTCTAGAGAGCAAAAAGTTGAAGAGGTTGAGATCTCGCAGTGCGAAAGAAATTATAATGAGATTGATGAATCTAGTAGGGACCAGGAAATTAGTGAAAACAGGGGCTTGGAGGTGGATGAGGATGATTGGGAGGGAATAGAAAGAACTGAATTGGATAGGCGTTTCGGTGCTGCAGTTGTTTTTGTCGGATCCAAGAGCAATGCTAATCTTAGTAATGATGTGAAGATGAAGCTTAATGGTTATCACAGAATTGCTACCCAGGGTCCTTGCCACGAGCCCCAGCCAATAGCACTGAAGTTCTCTGCTCGAGCAAAGTGGTAGTTGATTCCCCTGCTTATTTGTCCCCTAATATTTAAAAAAATTTAGAACCTTTCCCTCTAGTTCTAGTTTTGGTTTTAGTTGCTTAGAGTTACAGCTGTTTCATTAGATTCTTCAATGTAGTTAAGTGGAATATTTTTGTGTAAGGATTGCATGGCGACAACTTGGGATTATGAGTCCAGAGCAGGCCATGGAGCAGTATATCAGCCTTCTATCAGAAAGCATTCCTGATTGGATGGCAGAAAACCCTTATGTAAGCATACGGCTTTACAATACTATTCTGTTACTTACCTTTTTCTAAATAAAGATTTATATTTTATTTGGTCTCTTCTCGGTCAGTTGGACTTAACGTGACGAACAAGAGAAGTTTTATCCTTTCTCAATCGTCCTACTCCTATCAGTATGGGAAGGAAGCCCATACCTTCCCCTGTTCCCTTTAACCCCTCAAATTGTGGTGGATGAATGATATATTTATTTCTTTATTTATTAGATCTATCTGATAGAGCCTTGAGACTTTACTCACGAGATGAATTTTTGTATTACGGAGCTAGCCTACCATGGTTGATTTTTTATATTTACTTTTATTACAGGATAATGCTAACCCGGCTTCTGCAGAGATCGATGCATCTGCAAAACTAACCTTATGATTTGAAGGCATAGCTAGTATGACAAAAAGGAGCTGAACATTATAAGGTATAACCGTATAAGTCGAATATTCTATTCTGAATATTGACGCTTAGCAATTGAAAAGATTTCCGAAATGCAGAATTTATCGGTTTTCAAGGAAGTCCCCAGCCATTGGATACTTACCACATGATAATGGAGTTCGGTTTACCGTTTACCATATTTTGCTGTGGAATTCTTTCGTTACCTGCATAATGATACCTTCTTTGATATCACTACAGATCCCTGTGATCGAGGAATTGAAGAAGTAAATTTCGCTTGTAAAATTATGATTATTGAATTGTAGTTGTAGACTTGTAGGCACATTATCAAATAATTCTAAGAACTGATCTGTGTATGATGATACAATGTAATGTCTACTCCTATTGAACTTCCATTAGCGTAGGGAAGATTTGTGTCCAGTGTGTATGTGTAAAGCTGCGTAGGGAAGATTGTTTATAGAAGGAACTTATTTCACAAAATCTTTGACTCACATAACCATAAGGGCCAAACAAAGAACCGCGACTGTAATTCGGATGCAGCAGAAATTATTTGAGTCTAGACAATAAATTGATTGCGTGTTTTTGGAAGTAAGATTATACATCATATTCATCAGTCTTTTTCCACAATTTCATCTACATGAACAAAAACCAAAGAGGAGTTTGATGCGTCAAGGTAAGATTAGATTCAAGATTTTTTCGAACGAAGATTAAATTGGAGATGGCCAATTGTAAATGCAAAATGCTAGCAAGTACACTTCCTAGGTGGACAGTTGTTCTCCATTATTCAATAAGAAATTAGTGCTAGATGTACATTTTCTCTTGCACTTGAAAACTACAATACGCATTACGTGCCTTCCGCTGAAAAGTTCTGGTGCAAACAAATATCAAGATCCGTTGGATTTGATCGTGTAATTTCCTCATTGGGTTCCGTTGTTGTTTGAACAGAAAATACCAATTCAAAATTTCATTAATTAATAAATATCGTTAAGTTAAATTTTAATAAAGAAAACAATAACGAGCTTTTTTAAAGCACTGTTAAAAGAAATAAAAATAAAAATTATTTAAATAAAAAATAAAACATTTAATAAAATGTATAATATCTTTTGACTGACTTTTTTTAAAACACTCATTAACAATACGTTATTATCCTACTAATTTTTATAAAAATAATACTTATTTCATACATTTTCACTAATGGTTGGTTAAAATGGAGTGTAACTGCAAATGAACTTCATTTGCATTATCATAGATTTGATTTCTCTATTGTGGCTTATATGCAATTTTGGCTTTTCAATAATGTTTATTTAAATTTAATTTCTTATTTTTTAATTATTACAATTAAAAAATTTAAGGCATATTTAAAATAAGAAAGATTTCAATAGTTGAATAACTAGAAATTTGATAAAAATTTTAAAAAGTATTGTAAGAAATACGTTAAATTTTCAAAGAAGAAAAACTTTCATTTTTTTTTTATTTTAGACAAAATATAATATTTTAAGAATTCAATTAAAATATACCGACAATATAAAAGATTTTTACATTGTCATTCAATAACAAATTATTATATATGATAAATTTATTTATTTTTATAATAATTACTATAAAATTTATACTTAAGGTAATTTTTTATTAGTTGACAGTATAAAAATTTGTACACTAATAATTTATCAAAGTTAAACTCATATTTTAATTAATGAAATTGAAAAAAAATTAAAATATTTTAATCATTTAATTTATCAAACTTTTTAAAAATATAAAAATTAAAAAATTTCATGTGTCAAAAAGCTAACCTAAATACTTAATTAAAATGAATAAAAATAAAAAATAATTTCAAGTAAAATTATACTCTCTTTTTTCGCCCAAAATCATATATTAAGCTACAACATAGACAAAATGTAATGAAGCATTCTTGTTTTTTATAGAAAAAAGTCATGTACTGATAATGTAAAACAGTTTTACATTATCATCTAATTACAAATAATCACTTATTGTAAGTTTATTGAATTTTATAATAAATATTTTAAAAATAATATTAATAGTAATTTTTGATTGGTTAATAATATAAAACTTTTTATTTGATCATTAAACTCTTTTTTATATTTATAATTTATAGTAATTTTACTAATTTATAATACCTACAATCAGAGGAAACAGATTCAGCAAAGCAACTGACTTCGATTCATTCCTCCTTTTTAGCTCCATCCGCAATATATACAAGCTACGAGATGGGAGATTGGGACTGATGGACTCCATAATAATACGACTCTACATTAACCGAACCATCTCTCGTCGATCAAATCCATCGCCTCCCTTAGTCTCAGTCTCTGTGTCTTCTCGTGCTCGAACCAAGATCCAGGGTTCACCTCAGATTCCAACGGAACGTAAATTTTCTTGCATTCTCTTTTCCCGTGTCTTCAAACCAAAATTATAAAAAGCCGATGGGAGTAGTCGTTGAGAGCTCCGTTTGGGAGCCAAATCCATCCATATACATCTTCATCTTCGTTTGTTGCTGCTTCTCGATCTTTCTTTTCCCTCATGCCTCTAACCTCAACCGAACCTCCACAATCTTCGACCATGGAACCTCTCACTCATTTCTCCGTTTCCAGCGGAGCTTTCTCCTCCTCTATTCTCTCGCATCAGGTTGGCTTTCGCTTCATTTTCTCATTCATTACAAGAATGTTTGGTTTCCTAGACAATGTGCGCGATCAGATTTCGAAACTTCAGAGTTCTTTTGTTTATGGAGGAAGAATTGAAACCTAAAGAGAAAAAGAGTATCTGATTTACTTTAGCCGAACATTCATTGCTATCTTAATTTTTGTTATGAAAAATTATTTATATTTTACTTTTTTGTAATCTGTTTTTCTGTTTCTGAAACCAAGTTTCGAACCTCGTTTTTTCGTTTGTATTAATTAGTTACTCAATTGAGCTTTAGATCGGTGATGTGAAAGTGTGAATGATGGTTTCATTTGTCTTGTCTTTCGCCTTCTCAGTAATGGAAGGCCTGTGGTCAGTGTTCGGAGAGTATGAATTAGCTTCGTATGGAATCGGCAGGGAAAATATGGTTAAGTCTCTCTGTTACGGATATACAACAGCTTTCTTTGCTGCTCCTTTCCTTGGCGTGCTTTCAGATTTGATGTGAGTCTCTAGTTTTACTCTTTGACGTTACTAGATCAATTAAAACTAATTATGTTTAAGTAATTGAGTAAACCATCAATTTGATACCTCAAGTATTATCTTCTCTCCTAAATAGTCCTTAAAATAATGAAATAATATAAGTAGTCCCTAAAGTATTGAATGTCCATCAATTATTCCCTATGTTGATATATTTTACTAACGTTCAGGAACTAATTTGAAGGATTTTTCAATATTTGAAGGACTATTTAGTATGATTTCTAATACTTGAAAGATTACTTATATAATTTGTTTACTTTAGAGACTATCTAGGAGAAAGAGTAATATTTTTGAGATGAAATTGATGGTTTATTCTTAAGTAATTCAATGTTGAGTTGAGTATTAAAAGAGCCGGTCTATGCAATTGTGATGTTGAAGTGACACCATATTATGATATTTGTTTCAGTAAACATGATTTGCTTGCTTAATTATTTATATTACAATAGTGCACATCATCCAAAGTATAGCATGAAATTCCTTCCACGTGGAAGAATTACTGATGCGCTGAATGATTGTTGATGTTGCACAATTTACTGAAGTGTTTTCTGTTGATTAGTGGTTGTTTGAGATGATATTAGGAGTGATTTTATTTTTTAAATGCATCCTTTCAAGACATATGCATTTCCAATTGTTGAGGAAGAATATGATCAAAATTTGAACTTATATATTTTCCGATGCCAATCTCATCTTCCTGTGGATTGTTCTCACTTTCAATGTTTCTGTCATTTTGGTTATGACATCCTTCTATGTGTGATTTCAACTGTGAAGCAGGGTTTGATATGTTAGATATGAATATATGAAGCAGGGTTATTTCAGAAGCATAACTGCTAAATTATGCATATTCAACAAATGTGTACATTTTTATATAGAAGTTTCTGATGATTTGGCACAAGATTAAACTAACTTACTGCTTACTGTTGGTTTAGAGGTCACAAGAAAGTTAGTTTAATCTTTTGCATCCTACACTTCATTGTTGGAATATGGAAGAAGATTTCAGAGCAATCAAGCATGTTCATGACTAGCATATGTCTCTCTCTGGCCAATACAATATTTTCATTCAGTTTTGAGACTTGGATGGTCACTCAACATGAAAAGGTAATCAGTAAATCTTATCCTTCTATCTTGATTTCCACAATACATAGATACGGATTTCAGTCTGAGCATCCACAACTTTGCCACTAGAAAATGGCATAGTAGGAGACTAGGAGCTTGCTTCTTCCTGATTGAATAACTTGATCCAGATTTTTTTTTTTGCTTTTCACCTTTATATGGAAAAAGGAGAGAACATACGAATGCTTAAAGTATCTAGAATTTAATGTCAATCTGGAATTTTGTGTTTTTGTTTGCAGCAAGGGCACAGGCTTGATTCACTTAATGACACATATTGGTTAATGACTTTCTTTGAGTCTGCATGTTTTGTTGCCAGCCAAATGTTTGCAAATTGGCTGATTAGTAATAATACAGAAAAAAACACTACTCCTTCGTCTGTGGTTATCTTCTTTGCTGCCATATGCTTCACTTTTATCACCAGAGGATGGACAGAAACTCCAGTAACAGCATCTCTTAAGGAGTATAGTCGCTCCTTCTATGCATACATTTTAGGTGGTAAGTTCACCTGCTTTTCTTGTTCTTCTTTACTCTTTTATATTTTATGATCAACAAATCTGTTTTTACTTTTTTTGATAAAAAAAACACCAACTCAATGCTATTAAGAATGCCGTACTTAACATTTGTTTGGCAATCAGATAACATAGTAATAAGCTTTCTGGAAATTACAAAGACAGCTACTCTCTTTGATTTAAGTTCCTATTAGACAATAGTTGCTATTTTGTCTTCAGAATATGTGCGTACCACGACTTAGTATTTAGGAGGAACTACTTATAAGAGTTCTTTCTTTCCTTTTATTTTCCACCCATATATCTGAATTTTGGTTTTCTTGCTGGTTTCCTTTGCTTTATGGTTGCATCCTTGCTTTGATCGACACTAGGTATTTAATTCCTTTTCTGTGACAGTTTTTTGCATTGTGAATTGTATACTTGTTTCATAAATAGTTATAAATAATCCACCATTTATTCCTTTCTTTGTTGCAAGAGAAGCTGCAATAGGAATCTAGTGAAAATACAATAAGAGAGGAAATACACATGCAGAGGCTCAATTGTATTATATTTGGATCTCATACTTTGAGATTTGACTTCTCTGACAACATGGAGATATATAATGGAATTCATAGTTGCTTATATCAAGTTGCTGTTGATTATTTTTTATAAATTTCTAAGTTTCTGATGATTAACTACTTGATCTCCTTGTAATTTTTTCATATATAATTTTCCATGTCAATAATTTGATCATGTTTTATTTTAATTTCACTCTCAAGCTGTATTAGGCCTGAGCTATGCATGATAAAGTCAATCTGTATGTTCAGACTGACATGGTATAATAGTTTAGTTGGTTAGATGTGGAAAGGAGTTGGTACTAGAGAAACACATTATTGAATTTTACATCAAGGTAGTCATTTACTGATTATATACTGATTGTAATTTTATAATCCACAGATAAAAGGATATGGCTGTTGGCGTGGGCACAAACTTGCCTTCACTTCTCTATTGGAATTTTTTGGATCCTTTGGGCACCTACAGTGGTGGTATGATATCAAATTTTAGAGCATATCTTATGATATACTGAGGCATCAATGTATGTGGATAATATTTAAAACACTAAGACCATATTGCATTAAATGGATGTTTTACAGTCTTCCTTTTCTTCTTTTGTTTCTCAGTCCATTATTGCAGGAAAATATCTCTCCATGATCGAGTCATTTTGAAAAGAGGCTTTTAAGTTATCAAACCTGTTATATTATCAGTCAAAGTCTTGGGATGCTTATATATATATATATATATATATATTCTTAATGTTTGTGGTTTTAGGCTGACGGGCGAGAAGTGCAACTGGGATTGATATATCCATGCTTTCTGGGCTCAAGAATGCTAGGAAGCACTGCATTTCCATGTCTCACTAGTGGGCCATCATCACTTAGAACTGAGGACTGCCTAGTGTTTGCATACATTATACTCGCTCTTCTCCTGTCTATTGTGGCCTATGACTATCAGGTGTAGTTATTTATATATTTAGAAAGTATCAAATATATTTTTGGTCAGATTTTTGAGCTGGAAGTCTAGAGTCTACTCTCATGTGCAGGAAATTGGGGTTCTGGTGACACTATTTTGCTTGTTTCATACTTGTGTCGGGTTTGTTTTGCCATCACTTGCTAGACTGAGGACCATGTAATCTCTTTAACTAGAGTTGTACTTGTTCATTTGCTCAATCTTGGATTTTAGTTTTATTTACTTTGTTTGCAGGTATGTTCCTAATGAATTGCGTGGAGGGATGATGGGCTTCTCTCTTGCCCCTGCAAATGCAGCTATTCTGCTTTCTGTGGTGCAAGTATGTATTTGTGCATAGTGTTATCTAAAATTGTAGGATGCATGTAATTAACCAATTAAGCATTATTAACATGAGTTAAATGAACCATGTGATGCAAGATAAGAGGCTGCTTGGTTTGAAAAAATGTTATGTTTTTATTCTGTTTCACTTTTAATTACAAAAATGTCACATTGTTTTTACTTTGTTTTCTATTTTTAAAGATTTGTTTAGGGAACAGTGAAAACAATCGGAAAGCTATTTTCACTATTTCCTATACAAATATTTGAAAACATAAAATGAAGTGAAAATAAGGTGACATTTTTGTAATTAAAAGTGAAAAGAAGAAATAAAATAGAAGACATTTTTTTATAAACATTTACTCAAAAACAGACCCTAATTTTTTAGTGTGAGGTTTTGAAGTTACAATGCTATAATCATGGAGGGTGGCATAAGAAATTGCTATTCAAGAGGGGCTCTGTTCTTGTTAATTATCTAAATTTCTACAGTTATTCCTAAAGTAGCAGATACAAGTCCTAGTTTAAATTCCTAATTGTGCCTGCCATCTTTTCCACTGCTTTGAAAATAGACATAATTTTTTTTTGAGTACGGGTTGAACTTCTTGATTGTCACAACTTGTCTCTGTAGTTGATTAGCTAAATAGGGTGACATTGCATGTTCACATGACTCGTGAAGGAGGGTTAAATTAATGGAATACAATATTTTAGGTGTAATATACCTTTTGAGGGAGTGGTTATGGTAACCCCGTAAGGTATACCTGAGGTGAGTTGTTAGTTTTGTTATAAATGTTTTTTAAATTTATTAAATATAATCAACAAGCAATAAATAATTGACAATGCATATATGGTATTGGTACCCTTGAAAGAAAGATAGGCACTGAGGTAATTCACTACTTTTAAATGTTTGCAATATTCTCGATGCATCGGCTTCCATCTAAAATGATTTTGTGAAAGACAAATTGTGTTTCGTGTTTCAACTGGTTTATGTGTGTATTTGCTGTCATATATATTGACTTCCTATTTAATTTTTGCAGGGTGGCTATTATCGGAATGTAGGAAATGCCACATTAATGGCATTTGGTGTGTTAGGCTTATTGCTAGCAGCTGGTTGCATGCATGCCCTGAAGCAATGGGGGAAGCAACCGTATAACAACTGGTATAAACAGTGAATGTATGCCCCTTTGGCAGGCTTTGGTAGTGGTGGATGACCGTCTCTTTTACTGAAAGCAATGAGGAGTAAAGAGATGAAGAACTTTGATGATGCCAATTCAGGCAAGGGGAAATAAGTTTTATAAAAATACAAACATCGACTACTAGTGAGTGCTGAACTGGACTGACATTGGGGTTCTTTCTGTAAGGACAAAGAGAGACTGAACAATGAAACTTCACAGTTTAATTCTTTCTTTAAATTCTTAGTCTTTGAGACCAAGTTCTCTTCTAATTTGAGTATGTCAGCCATTTAAGTTACACCGGACTAACAGGTTCTAATTCTGATTATATATTGTAGTTTGCATACTTTGCTGCTTGGGTTTGCGTATGGAGGGTATATTCAATTGCACAAGCTTTGGAAGCTGCTTTCAGAATCTGTATCTGGTGATGAATGCCAGTTTCTCCAGAAGAGCATCTAAAGATCATAAGGTGAAAATTGAATATTATGTTTTGGTTTTGTTAGCATATTAAGGTTAGTCATGTGTTATGGGCTGGGTTGCAAGTTTATTCCAAGTTTATTAGCATAGACCGTAACACTGAATAACTCTAACATGCTAAGAAGTAAGGTTTATATGAAGCCACAAAGCAAACATTCGAAGGTCTGGTCATGTGAGTTTTATCAATTTGGTTTACTTGTTTTTCTGCCATATCGGACGTCTCTGTTTCTATTCATTTTTAGAAAAAATCAATTAATCATAAACCTTCTGAAAATTTTTTAGACAATTGTTTTTTTAAAAAAGCTAAATTACATAAAAGAAGGTACTAGTGGTTTAGTGTTATTTGTTCATAAGTTAGAAACAGTAGTTTCTTTAAAATAAAAAAAATATATATATATATATAAAAATACCTTTTCATTAAAAAGTTCTTAAATTTATCGCATCACAATCATAAATAGGCTTGTTATCTTAATAGAATTTAAGATGAAGAAATTATTTATTTCAGATGAAGAGAAATGCTAACAATTTTTTCTAATACATTCTCTACTACTAGATAAAATTCATGTAACACGGGGCATGTTGAATGATACTGGTCTTATTTTTTATGTAATAAGTTTTATTTATTATTTAGTGGAATACCGATGAATTCGATGTACTTATCTAATAGTAGAGAATATGTTAGTGTATGTTGGAATGTTATTAGCATTCCTCTTCAGATGAAATCAATGTTTTTGCATTGAAAATCTGTTTTATCTTTGATTTTATTTTTTATTTAATGAGTATCGCTTATGAGTTTTGAATCTTAATATATATCAGTCATCATCAAAAGCGTGTTAGAAAAAGTATTGTTAAAAGAAGCATTTCTCTCATCTTTTTTGTTGTGATATGCAAAGATAGAAAGTATCGATTAAAGATCTGTGGTGTATCAAATACAAGGTTATAAACATCTATTGGAAACATTAGTCCAAGTTATAGCTTGAATTTCGAGAATATTTTTAGCAATTCACTTTTGGATGACGAGGTTCCTTACCGGAATGTTTATTGACTGATTTAACAGCATGGTATCTTAATGTGCACTGTCCAGCTCTGGCTTTACACTTTCAGCATCTAATCAAATTTTGGCCCCGATTATTCATCTAGCTATGAACATCTATTTTAGCACAAAAATCTTAATGGCTATTAAAGTGACATAAATACTGCTACCGGTGTAAGAGTTTGAAACTAAATTGCAGGTAGCATTCATCTAATCATCCTGTACTTGATCCCTTATCCACTTTGTAGCCACCCACTTCTCTCCTTTTATGACGGGGCAGCTTCCGTGGAGTGATGTCTGCCAAAGTATACATAGAAAGATGGTCAAATAATGAGCGCATCGAGTTCAGAAATGTCTTAAAATTTTGGCCTAATAATAATCAGAATATTACAGCTAGTGTAAAATTTATTTAGAGAATTAGATAAATTAAATTCACATAGCAATTAACTTGTAAAATGTTTAAGGTTTACAACCGTTGTAAGTCATCCATTCTTTAACTGGTATTCTCTCATCATGTTTTCGTCTGAAGACCTATTCTATCTAAAAATTTATGCAAAATTTTATGTTTTCAAAAGTTTATATATTTTAAAAGTTTGTGATTAAATATAATTTGTGGACTAATTCAATCTTGTACATTGAGGAAAAGAATTTGTTTAGCATACTTGTTGAATGAAGGGTTTATTTCAATGTATTCATCTGAATTACTCCAATGAATATATCATTTTCTCAATATATATATATATATATAATCAATGTCGATTTGTAAAGTCAATAACAAAGGGTTTTTAAAATCTCAAGAATTTAGATATCTTACTCAAATCTTGAAAACTAAGTTGAGGATTTACTCTAAACTTTTTTTTAAAAAAAAAAAAAACTTTTTGATAATGAGAAAGATATATATGTATAATAAATATAAAATATGGAGTAATGAGAGTGATTTGATATTCTTTTAAAAGTAAACTAGATTTACGAACCTGAGCCTTGCACGGGTATGGTTTTTATTTTTTTATAATATCAATTATTAAAGTTTATTAATTAAAGTTAAATAAGAATATATTTAGAATTTCATATATTTAAAAATGAATACTATAATTTATTTTAAGAAGACTAAGCTACTTATTTAATTCTCTAAACGTTTATATCAATTGATATACTAAAAATTGTTATATCAAGTATGTCTTTTAAATATTAAAAATACTTATTTTTGAATTTTTTTAATGTTTAAGAGACCTATTGTCATAAAAATTTATAGGATTAATTGTACTTTTGGTTCTTTAAGTATTGCATATGTGCAATTTTGGTCTCTCAAGTTTTAATTGTGCAAATTGGGTTTTCCAAGTATTGCAATTGTGTGATTTTGGTTTCTTAAGTTACAATTATGCAAATTGAGTCTCTCAAGAATTGCAATTGTACAATTTTAGTCTTAGTCAATTTTTTGCTACATATTTAATAGATTTTATATGATATATTTGAGTCACATCATTTGTCATGTCATTTATTATTATGTCAATTGTCACATTATCTGTCATGTTAAATATTTAATGAAAAATTGATAAAAGGATCAAAATCGTACAATTGCAATATTTGAGGAACCCAATTTGTGTAATTAAAATTTGAGAGACAAAAATAGTATTATTGCGATATTTGAGAGATCTAATTTGCACTATTAGAATATGAGGACCAAAATCCCACAATTGAAATACTAGGGACCAAAACTATAACTAAGCCAAATTTATATAAATAGATTAATGTCAAGCAAATCTTTAATAAACTATATTAACAGTTTTATTAGTTAAAGTGTTAAAATTTAAATTATAAATTTTTTCCTATTCATTGAACTTTATTGTATTGTGGTTATAATAAAATAAAAATGAAATAGCTTTAAAATTTAAAATGTACAAATAAAAATTACATTTAATTACCTTTATAAAATAATTAACTTGTAATAAGTGTTCTAAATTTATGATTGTGTGCAACGACAATTATAATAGTGAAGTAATCGTAGATAAAATAGCAAAATAATAATACTATAATTTCATGTATAGAATGGTAAAATAATTACAACAAATATATTATTAGAATGTAACGAGAGATTATTTATGATATGTAATATTTTATAATATCATTAACTTTTTTTTTCTTTTTTTCATTGTCATAAGAGTATAAATTGCATTGATTTGCGTTTTTTAAAAAGACTAATTCATATTTTATACTTAAAATAAATCAACAAAATAATAGTTAAAGAATTAGTTATAGTTAACATAATAAATTTGATATAAAAAAAATATTTTTTTATAAAATTATAATAAAAATATTATTGACCTAGCTAAGTCCTCTACGTTAGAATGTCTACTGAATATACTTTAGGTTGACGAAGGAGATGATAATGTTGGTCTCCAGAGATACTTGTAAAGACAATTTAACACTCAAATCGGTATATGTACCAACAGAGTGACAATATTTGGGATAGAAAGTCTATCTGGTAGTATTGTGAGCACTTTATTGGTAACACTTGAATATGTGATGAGTCAGAATGATGTTATCCGAGTACAATTATGAGGTAATCTTAATTTTTTTTTGTTAATGGGCTAAATTAGTGTCAATAATTTTTAAAAATTCAGACTCATACCATTTTATATAATAGAAGAACTGAATAGATGGACGAGATTCTAGTTTTAATTATGGGATCGCTTGTAAAATCGCTCTTCATTTCAGCCTTGCCAAATGAGTTAAAAATGATTATAAAGAAGATGATAGGAAAAAAAAAATTACTAACCGGATCAATTGTACCATTAGGGAATAATGAATAAAACAGAAGCCCATCCCCCTTGCGTGGCCTTACCCTTAAACCAATACACTCCTCGAAACCATAGCTACCGTCCATGTTGAATCCATTCTGCCGAATAATAATGCGCTAATTACCGCCTAAGTAGATTAGAAAATGGGTAGTGCGTGAATAAAGATGTAGTGACAAACTTGGTTTTACCTCAAACGGAAACATGGTCTCCCCACCTTCTGGAACGTCAGTTAAATATAGCAAAAAAGAAGCCACCTGCATGGTTATTAAACTTAAACAAATTATGTAAGTTCAAGAACTAAAAATATAAAGAAAAAAAACTATTTAATGCTAAAATATGAGATGGAGATAAGTAGAAGCAATTTGAGTTGAATTAGGAATCTAGAAATAGGGACAGCCCCAGCGGGTTAGAATAGGATGCTCCATTGTTGGTTTCCATACTCAGACTTTTAAAAAATATTTGTTTTTGATTTAATCTCCATTTTTGTACCCTATTGATACTTTCATACTTTCATTATAAAACATAACAAATAATATTTAACTAAATTCAAATCAAAATTCAAACATGATAAAATAATTAATTACAAATACATATTTAACATGATAGCCTCGTTTTGTTCTGCAGAACGTATACAAAGCTATGGAACTACAAGAGATCCAAATGCAACTGTAAGGGATCTGGATCCTCCTCGATTCGAAGACAACGCTGTGTCTAGAGGAAAAAAGAAAGAGGCGGGAGGGGAAGGTGGGGGTATTAAAAAACCAAAAAAAATTACATTCCCCAGGAGGATCTATCATATCAAGTTCAAGTATTGTGATTTTTTTTTTTTCAGATACTCAAATTATACTGCCCTCCCCTCTATAATAAAGTATTACACTCCTCTTCCTTAAAAAGTTAACAAGTATAATATTTATCTTCAAAAAAAAGTATAATATTTTAATTTATTTTAACGTGAATAAGCTTTCCATCTATCCCTCTCTTTTCCTCAACCAAGGTTGCTATTCTTAAAAGTACTTTTGATATTGTTTTTTAATCTTGCAATATTTTTATTAATGAAATATTATACTTGGTCTGTTTTTATTCAGAAACGACACTAAAATTACCTATCAAACAACACTTAAATTTTGTCCAATTTTAAAATCTATTATACTTTAAAGGAAAAAAACGAAAAATTTAGATAAAATCCCATAATCGATAGTAGTATGTGTATAAGATTTCATTTTATTTTCTAAAGTCCCTAAGTAATGTTGAAAAATAGGTGTCATGACATTGACATGTCCTAAGAAAGGAAACATGATCAGGATCCTCTCATGTTAAGGAAGAATATGATAATCTCATATATGAAAAAGAAAGACAAAAAAATAAATTAATAAGGCCTTCACAAACAAAAAATAATGAGTAGTTTATAATTTTTTTGTATCTTTTTTCTCATGGCATTTTCATGTTCTTTATAAACATGAGAAGACTTAAATCAGAGCAAAAATACCTTAGAAAGACTCATCCATCCACTTATATAAATACTCTTTATATGAATGAAATAACATACTATAAATTTTTCTCCTCTCTTAATTCTCTAATTTCTCTTTATCGTCCTCTCTATTCTATATAAATCTTTATTTTTGATTTGCATTGTTTAATAATAATTTTAATTTTTAGAAGCTATATATATATTGAAAAAAGAGAAGAATATCATAGTTTAAACGTCTTTTACGAGACAAAAGTCTAAGTTAATTTAACAGGTTAAATTACTAAGTTTCTAAACTATTTGAAAATTTTCAAATAGATTCCTAAACTTTTTTTTTTTTTGCCAGGGTTCTTAAACTAAAAAAATAGATTTCTGGAATTAGTTTATAGTAGCTTAAAATCGTCAAAAAATAATAATTTATGACAATTTTAAGAATCTTAAAAACTCAATTAAAAAAAAATTACATGAAAAAAAATCCAACTAAAAAAATTAATTTAAAAACCTATTTAAAAATTCTCAAAAAGACCTATTTAATAATTTAACCTTTAACTTATTAACTCTTTTATATTCAATCCCCCATCAAGTAGCCTCGTACGTGCCATTGTTATCGGTGCTAGTACGCAAACAACTATCCACAAAATCCATAACAACTTTTTTCTTTTGAAAGAATCCATAACAACTTGAAAATGAAAATGTACGAGTTTTACTTTAGACGTACCCTTTGGCTCTTTTGTGGGCCATATTCAGCAGGATCAAACACATCATAGTGAGAATTGTATTTCTGTCCAGCCTGATAGCGTAGGATATTAAATGCCTGAAACATGGTTATTCCTCGGATAGTTTAAAATCACCCTAAAAAATAAAAGATTTACAAATTCAACGAAATCAAAAGGCACCGTAGTTGCAGATAATAAGCTCAGGAAGGAAAGTTAATATAATTTATAGTTTAAACGTACAAGAACATTGGTTTTAAAGATGTTTAAAATTGGTTTCCCCTTTCTTTTAGTTAAAAATTTATTATGGTTAATTAAAGGGGAAGGCAACTGCTATAAACAATACTTTTATCCTAGATAGAAGCTTTGATTGCACTTAATCAAAAGCAAAATTGAAGTTAAAATTTTCAAAAATCATGGTACGTTATATTATTTTCTCAGCATCGGTGACCTTATTATTTTATTTCAATAGCAATGTCAACTGGTGGTTTGAGCCCTGAAAATATAGAAGACAACGTAGAAAATTTAGTCCAAATTCACTAGCAACATGAGGAGTATAAGGCGCCATCTCATCATGCCAGTGACAACACAAATGTGTCGTTGAACCATGGAAGATTCGTTTGTACAAAATGTAAGAAATCAAACCTCAGGCACCAAACAAAAACTTTCCCGCCGACCATGAGGAACAATTCACCGTTTGAAATGGTGCAAATTTATAAAATGATTCTCTGAGTTTCAATTAGCCCATCCCCACCAACATGTGTTAATTTTAATGTACCATTTCCATCAACAGGCAGGTCTTTCATGTATAGGAACGTATGATATTAAAATGATCTCTTGATATTGAAAAGATAGATATTAATATTATCATAGGGAAAAATGTGAATCGTGTCGTGTGATCTTTATGCTGAACATTGTTCACTGTTAAAAGATTTCTTCTGCATCAAACAACAATCACTGACTCAGATTAAACATCTAATCCTGCCCCTTCTCTCAACTCTCTCTCTCTCTCTCAATTCCCTAAATTTTCTTCTGAGATAAAAAAAAAAGGCAGAAAAGGAGCTAGTAGATTTCAAGACACCAAGCTTTGACATTATAAGACAGCTTGGAAGATTTATAGACAAACATTATCTCCTCTGGAACCTCAACAAAAGGAACCAACGATTAAATACCGAAACAGGAAAGGATCAATCCAACTAAACACCACATTAAGTCCTAACATTCCTTTACCTTCATGAACTGGATTCTGAGCCAACAAAAGTACCCAATCTTATTCTATTTTGTGTGGGGAAAATATTAAACCAAAAGTATGGCAAGTAACTATCTTCACGAAGCATTATTCTAGAGCAATCAAAGGTAAAATAAGGATATGTAAAGGTACCAGTGTGCACCTATTAAAGAAACAATTTGGTACTGTATAAACCTGTTGTGGTATTTTCTTTGACTTAAGCCACTAAGGGGAAAGATGAAAACAAAGAACAGGTTTTGCAGAAAATATAGAAACTGACATCCAAAGGAAAAAAGTGGCGGTTTGAACAAGGAAAATCCAGAGACCAATTAAAAGGGTTCCATTGACCACTTGTGCGAAAAGCCTTTTCTCTTCCCCTGGAATAGTGCTTTGCAGAAGTAATGGATATGATGGATGATGCTAGTTTTACTAGAAATGTAAAACTGTAAATTAACAGTTTTTACTTTTTATTATAGATGCAAATTCAAACAATCGACTAACTAAAGCAAAAAACATAAGAGAAATATTTTTAGTAAATCAGATTAACTAGCTTTTTCAAAATGCCCTTTCTGCAGAGCGAGAATGACAGCTTAGCAGGGTTGTTACCTCTCCATGGGTCCTGGGAATTTTTGTTGCTTTGGCAATTTTCTCCTCAATGGCATCTAAAATCCCCGTTTCATCCTCAGAAGCACTTATAAACAAACCAGAGCTGTTAAAAGAAAAATGTAGATATAAGCTCGCAGTATGACTTCATAACCCTAATCACCAATTCTCCCATGGGCCAGATCATTTATCTTAGGTTGTATTTGCCCCGAAAAAAGCCATATAAAATATCAGCATATTACCAAAATTCTCAGGAATTGAAACTCCCACGGATTACTTGAGGAGATTTTTTTATGGAATTTAGTTTAAAACATAATAAATTTATAAAACCTGTCATCTAAGAAGCACATGAGGCCTTACATTCTATCTTCAAGCAGATAAGAGGTCAAGATTCAGGAAGTCAAAACAAGGTGTTAATATCTTGCTCACAAAGTTCGGAGTCTAGGTTCGAGGCAAGGAATAGAAGAGCAAATATAAAGGAATCAAACAGATTGCATCTAATTTCTCAGATCCTGAAAATCTGTCAGGCTCACCACAATCTCTATCAGAATCAACCATGGATTTATTAGTTTGTTATTTTAGTCATTCCAATAATAAACTCTTTCTTGTGACTTTTGACTTAAGCATGTGAGTCTCGTTGACCTTTTCTCCAAATATGTGATAAAATCATATATTTAACATTCTACTTTGTGCGGTTTATGATGAAATCAGACAGTTAAGTATTCTACAGACACGTACTAACGTACACTCTACCTTGTTCTGATTCCCTTTGTATTCTCCTCCGTGTCTCCCTTGCGTAACGCCACTGTCGATGGCTTGAGTGCTCCCCTTGCCATATCAATTATGCTTTCGCATTGTTCTACTTTCGCAAAATTAGGAAAATACAGAGCGCGAGGGTACCAGCTCAAAACCTAAGGAACACAAATCGAAGACACATTCATTTGAGAGTCAAAACTCAAGTCAATCCTCCAAGGCTCCCACAGAATCATATGCTTAACATTATCATATTCAAGCAACAACCAAATTATAAATTTGAGATTTGTGATCCTTCTCATAAACGTTTATGAAATCAAAATATTAACGTAAATTCACCGAAATAAACTAATTTACAAATATTGCACTATTTCAAACAGGAAAGGAATAACAAAATGCCTCGATCATCCTAACAGATGAAAAGCTGATTTTAACCAACCTAGCAGAAGAACATTTCAGCGAAGAATTGAGAAGCATGAAGAAACGAAATCGCGCACCTGAAAAGGAATCAATGTAATGGAATCGTCGCCGGACTCTCCGGCTTGTAATAAATGAAACTCTGTCTCATCCTTCGTCGATTTTTCAATTAACCTCGCTCTCCGTCTAGGCATCAGCCTCAGGTCATATTCACGTTCCTGCAAATTCTCAGCGATCTTTATTTCGAATATTTTCCAGCGAAACAAAACAAAATCAAAGAAAAACGAGCGTAGAATATGGAAGAACGTGTTAGGACTATTGAGAAGGAAAACCTGAGAGTGAGAGAAGAGACTGGAAGCGAAGAATCCAGCGAGAAAGAAGAAGATGCATATAACGAAGACGGAAGGCAAGCCGAGCTTGTTCGTCCTCCATCTCCAATTTCCCTTAACCGTTTTTGCTTTCATATGGATTGTGCGGAGAGTTTTTCTGCTTTGCGTTCTTCGAGGTTCAAAGCGAATGCTAACTGACCGCCAAGTGCCAAGCAACTCTGAAACTTATAGAAGTTGACTGTGCGCTTCTCTCAGTGGACTTCTTTTTCTAACGGATTTCCAGGCGGGTTCACCTTGTCTATGACTATGTGCGCCCGCTTATTTGAATTTGCATCAAATCCAATCTTCATTCATGAAAATAGTTACATATTGGATTTAGTGATTAAAGTATAGCGAGACATGTGTGCAAAAAACAAAAAAGAAAAAAAAATCTTATTCACACTTGTACTATACAGTCCCACATATTCATTTTTAGGAAAGATAATTATATTTATTTTTTTCATGTAGTTAGGTTTTATTTATGAGTTTAATGATTATGTATTAACAATATAAAATAAGTTTACACTGTCATCTAATCATAAACTACTATTTATTGTACGTTTGTTGACTTTTATAATAAATATTTTAAAAGTCATTTTAATGGTAATTTCTGATTAGATGACAGTATAAGACTTTTTACATTGACAGTGCATGACCATTAAACTCTTTATTTATTTTTTGATACATTTTTAATGAATTCTTATATTAAATTTAATTATTTTTTAATTAATTATTTAATTAAAAGAATTTTTTTATTTTAATTAATACTCAAATTTCTTCTATTAGCATTAAATATAATTTAATATTTATAATTGTTACTAAAATAATATTCTACTAGTCAAATTAATTTTACAATTTTAATGTTAAAAAATTTAAATATAATTATACAACAAAAATATTATTTTTTAAAACTTTATATTTTCATATATATATATATATATATATATATATATATATATATATATGAAATTTGCTAACATACACTTACTTGTTTTTTAGTTAAAATACGTTAATAAGCTATATTGTATGTGTATTTTAATATACATTGTAGTTGTAGCTTATTAACGTACTCCAACTAAACAATAAGTATGTGTATATTAACAAACCCCACAAGCATTTATTAACGTACACCTACTTATTTTTTAGTTAAAGTATGTTAACAAGTTACACTATGTGTGTATTTTAAGATACATTGTAGTTATAATTTGCTAATGTGCTTCAACTAAAAGACAAGTGCGTATACATTAGTAAATCCATATATATATATATATATATATAAGACAAAACTTTAAGTATATTTCTTTATATGTATTTGATGTTGAAGTTCAATTAAAATTAGAGTTTCTACTTATTTATCAATGTCTCTTTAATGTTGACCTTTATTGCCTAAATTACCAATGTCAAATTTCAATATTGACAAAAGCACAATACAAATAAATACTTAACAAATTGCTATAAAATTTTGACCATGTAAAAGTGTTTTTTTTATTGTGTGCCTGTTGAAAACTTTAAGTACATTATATTAAATGTTTTAAATTACTTAAAAAGCAACTATTTCGTGGCTTTTATCTTTTTTTATATAATAAATACTTTTTAAAATATTTTTTAATGTTAACTTCTTATCATATGTCCATTAATACACAATAGATTTTTTTTTTTATAAAGATTCATACCTTATATAAAATATGAAATAATTACTAAAAGAGTCTTGTTAACCAATGTCTTAGTTAAAAAATCAATAAATAAAGATTTTTTTTATTGCAAATCATGGTAGAGTTGTATTGAAAATTATGAGAAGTTGTATTGTTATTTTTAAAATATATAGAATGTAAAAAATATTAACAAAAGTATTTTGATATTTTTCAAATAATTTTTATTATTTAATGAAATCTAATATTATTTTACTTGCTTATGCCTTTTTTTTTGTGATACTTATACATATTCTTCTTCTTTTTTTGGCAGCACATATGATTGCAAAGGATTATTCTAATCGATCACCAAGATTTTTAATTTCCTTTGGGGATTCTATTGACACTCATAGGTGGGCTACCCCCTCTCAACAAGATTTTTTCCATACACCAGTTAAGATTCGAATCCTTGACCATAGGAGTGGCAAAACGGGTTTGGCTTGTCGGGCCAGCCTGTTTAGCCCACAATTTTTGGCTGGCCAAAAACAACATTATTAACCCGCTAGGTTGTTTTGCTCAGTCCCATTTTAGCCTACCAAAAAATAGGGCCTGTGGCAGGACGGGGTGGGTCAACCTGTTGGGCCAATTTTTTTAATTAAATAAAAAATAATAACATACTTTTGGCATGTAATATTACATTTAGAAGTTTTTTTAGGAAACAAAAATTTGGTGGGCAATTGAACAAAAACAACACACAATAGGATACACATGTAGGCTTGAGAGCTAATAGTTTATAAGAAAATCTTAGAACAAGGAAAAAAAAGTACTAACATAGATATATTTAGTAAACTTATTTAATTAAAATTAAAATGTCATAAGCGTAACGCATAATAAAAATTAACGTAAATTATTGAAATGAGAATCTCATAATTAAAAACGTATTTATCTATTTGATGCTTGTAAGAATTTTATTAAAAATATTCTTATATTTTATAATTTATAATTTATAAATTTTTTTAAAAAATTTAGCGGGCCACCGGCCCACTGTTAAACAGGACAGGTTGCATTTTTCAGTCCATTTTTCAAAGGTGGGCTAGCCCGCCCCAGCCCGTATTTAGGTGGACTAATGACGGGGTGGGCCAAAACGGGTCAGGCTAGCCTGTTTTGTCATCCCTACATGTTTAAGGGACCCAAGTCTAGTGTCACTTGCACCAACCACCTGTTGGTACTTATACATATTCTTTACCAACGTGTTTAGTAAAGTTTATATTTAAGAAATAATAATTTATGTTTATCAACTATTTTTTAGATTTCTTTTTTAAAATAAACAATTTTTTCTCCAAAAATAAACGATTTCAAGCATGCACTAAATTTTGTTAATATAATTTTTTAAATAATACAAATAATACATTTTCAATTTTAATTGAATGATTTTTTTCATTCCAACGGTTTATACTTATAGTAGTCACGGTTAGACATGTGTTACGTTAATATTGGGATTGAAAAATTCATTCAAAGTATACGGTAATTTAAAAATAATTTGAGTTTTTAATTTCCTATTTTTATTAGAGTTTAATTTTTGTGTATTATTTAATGTGAAAAAATTTACACAATCAATCAATCAAAAATATTCTAAGTATAATTTTAAAATAATCGTTATAAAACTCAACAAACTTACTATACATAAAAAAATTGTAATCAAATGACAAAATAATTTTTTTTACACTATTAATACATTCTAATTAAATTCTTTTTATTTTATTCTTTACACTTTTTTTTTCATCTTTTGCCTTTTTATGGCAATATTTATCATATCTATTTTCTTCCTTTTCAAAAGTCCATTCACTTTATTGAAGTGTTAAATCATCAATTTCTATTTAAAGAAAGAAACTGTCTAACATGACGCTAATTCTGTAATACACCTTCCAAAAAAATTCATTATTAAAGTTAATTTAAACACAAATTTTAATTATTTTAACTATAGTCTATTTTAGAAAGTGAGCACTTAAGTTACTTCATTACTTGCATTTAGTGGTGTAACTAAAATTTAAACACTTAAAGTTTAGGTTTGACTTCTAAAAAATAAATTACTCAAAACTTAGCTCATTTATTTAAACAAACTTAATTGAAAACTTGAACTTAATTTGTTTAGCTCACTTATAACTAAATATTTCTACATTTATGGAAATTTTCTTAAATAATTTTTTTTATCAATTTAATATTTAATAAACATTTTAATACTATATAATAATTTATAAATAGAAATATGTGTTGAACATGTAAAATGTGGAATTCAAAAATTCTATACTATTACATTTTCATAATCTGGTAAATAAAAAGTTTACAACTTCTTAACTATTAAAAAAAAGAAAGTTCATAATTAATTTTAATACTTTTAATAAATTTTTACATATTTTCATAATGAATATTTAAATAACAAGTGTTGATAAAATCTTCATAATCAATTTCAATAAATGAACTATTCACAAATCGTTAACATCGAGCTTGTAAAGTTTGAACTTGACTCATTTAAATAACTAAGCTCAATCTTAAGCTTGAGTTTATTTATTTAATTAAACAAGTCAAACTCAAATAATTCACAAAATAACTTATTTACATCCCTACTTGCATTATAGTGGTCAATATTAGTTGGATTCGCCAAATGATAACACCACTGACTCTTTATATATTAAATTTGAATAATTTCAAATAAATAAATATTTTTTAATTTTAAAAATTATTCAAAAAAATATTTTATAAAAATAAAATTTTAAACGAACATTGAATTTAAAAAAAACAAATATTAACAAAACTTTTTAAATATTTTTTTATAATATTTCACTGCTAATATCATTTTTCCTTCAAAAGTCATGATTTACTGTTGTTAATGTTAAACAATCACGGTCGGAAGTTCAAGGCTAGCCCACGTAGACTTTTCTTTTTTAATAAACCTTTAATTTCATTATTCTCTCTCCTAAATGATCCTTAAAGTAAAAAATTGTATAAGTAATTCCTCAAATATTAGAAGACATAATAACTAGTCCTTCAAATATTGAAAAATCCATAAATTAGTTCTTAAATGTTAATAAATTATACAAACTCAGGAACTAAATTGATGAATATTCAATACTTGATGAACTATTTATATAATTTTATTATTTTAAGGACTACATAAGAGAGAGCATAATACGTTAGGGACTAAATTGATTATATATTTCTTTTTTTCTTTTTTCAGTTTATACATTGGTTGTCTAGTTGGCTACGAGCTTTCTTGAGAATTTAGTGATAATAAAATACGTCAACTCAATTCAATCTAACTTGATTTATCTTCAACCTGTCAAAAAATAGATTAAGTTATATCGAATTAGTTTCGAGAGTGGTTGAAAATTTTAACCTAATCCAACTCTAGGTACATTGCGGTTGTGTTGGTTTAATCCGTTATAATTTAAAATAAAAAGAAAGAAAAAAGAGTTATAAAAGGGTGAGTCATAAGTTGACTCACTAAATAAATATAAAATAAAAAAATATAAATCATTCAAACATAATTATAATAACCATTAATTAATCCAACAAGACATTTAAATATTTGAAACATTAAATACAGTTACCAATTATTTTAAAAGACCAAAACTAAAATCATTAATACTTTAATTCATTAGTATAAATCTACAACTATAAATAATTCATTATAGGTTAAATACAAGAGCTTAAAAAAATGTCAACACAACTCACCCTCAACTCGCTCAAAAAGTAAATTGGATTGTGTTTAACTCGCTTTAAAAATGAGTTGAAAATTCTACCTCAACTCAATTTACTTAACATATTAAACAGACCAATCCCACATATTCAATTCATTTTATCATCCTTTAAAGTGTAATGGTAAAGTATTTAGTAAAATAATGAAATGATTGGCTAGTATAACACTTATATCATAGACCTTACCATATTTGATACATACATACATACATACATATCTATCTATACCTATCTATCTATCTATCTATCTATATATATATATATATATATATATATATATATATGGGTGGGATCAAGTTACTCCAAGAATAACCATTGGTAGAGTTACTCCACTTAATAACTCTTGATATGTATTAAATTTTAAAGATCCAATCGTTGAATTAAAAGATTATATGTCAATGATCATGCACACCAAATTCTAGGTAAATCAAATATTTGTAGCTAGTTAATCTTATAGTAGACATTTACTTATAATTTAGAAAAGAATATAATACGTCAATTTGAATCTATTTAACGAAGTATCAAATAGTTTTTAAACTTTATAAAAATTTGCAGACTTGATCTACTCAATGTAATCTTTTAATTCAATAGTTGAATCGTTAAAATTTAATACATATCAAGAGTTATTGAGTGAAGTAACTTTATCAAGAATTACTCTTGGAGTAAATCTACCAAGAGTTACTATTGGATTAACTTTTATATACACACACACACACACACACACACATATAAACGGTGCATACTATTAAAAGTCAAATTTAACATAGTATAATGAACTTGTTTGTCACCTTCGTCTTATTTTACCCCTATATAATATATTTTTTATATATAAGTGAAATAGAAATTAAATAAATTATTTTATTTTATGTCAAAAATTTCAAAAAAAGTGAAATATATAATTATATAATTCGTTTCAAATTCATGTATAATATTTTATCAAATTTACATAAACTAAGTTTCTAGTAAACTAATAAAAAAATAAAATCTCTCAACTCTAATTGAAATAGCTAGATCCATTCATGAAGTAGAAATAAAAACCTCTAAAGTATAATGATAAAGTATTTGATAAAGTAATGAAATGATTGGCTAGTATAACGCTTAAATCATACAGTTAAGACTGATAAATCTACAATTTATGTAGATTTATAGAGTTATTTTACATAATATTCGCACTTGTTCAATGAAAATTTATGAGAAATTAACCCAATAATATGACATTTCATGGAATAAATGATTTTTTAGTTTTTATTTAAAAATTACATGATTTGTACGTGTTTATTTGGGTTTTGATAAAGACAGAAAAAAAAAATGAGCAAGAGAAGAGGATGACTTTTAGGTGGAGAACAATGAAAATTTCTAGCTGCAAAAAATACAAGAAGTGGTGCTCGGTGCCATTCAGAGCCATGGTTGGCGCCAAAGTGAAACAGGCTTTCGAAGAAATTGGCGCTCGACACCAAATAACACTACATCTGGCACTGAAGAAACTGGCGCTTGACGCTAGAACACTGATGGATTTCTGAAGAGGTAGCACCCGGCGCCAACGTGTTCCAAATTTTTTGTTTTGCGAGCCTACTTTGTTTTACGGTCCATATAGCCCAAACTCACTATAAAAAGGAGAAAATATACGTTTAGGGCTATCTTTTGACTCATCTAAGGACCAAAAGTGAAGAAGAGCTTAAAGATTCATCTCCAACTTTAGATGTTGAAGAATTGAGGTTTGACTCTCAAGATTCATGACTTTCTTTTTATCTTCCTTTTCCTTTTGTTTGGTGTTTAGCTACTCTATGAGTTTCTAAACTCTTTTTGAGTTAGGTTAGGATGAACCTTAATTTGAAACTAATGTAATCGATTTTTTTTCTAAATCCTTCTCTTGTTTTTGTTATTTTAGTTGTTGAATTTATGCTTAATACTTTTTCATGATTGTCACTCATTAAGAAATTGTTTAGTAATCTAAATCTTGTAATTGGAAAATTGGGGTTTAGACTGTTCCAATTCAATAACCATACAACTCTTAAGCTTAGGGATAAGGATAGATTATATGTCTTCGTGCGAATTCCCTTCTCTTAATGCTTATGACTAATTTTGCTCACCTAAGGAATTAGGGTTCATCATTGGGATTAAAGGGTTTATCGCCTAAAGAATTAGTGTTAAATTAAGTTACAAAAATTGAAGGTAAATTGCTTAATAAGAAGGGGTTTGGGAAAGAAAGATGTTATTTTAAGGGAGAATCAAGGAAATTCTGATACCTAACCATTTTTATTCATAAATTTTCTAAACATCTTTAAATTGCGTTCTTTATTCTTTATTTTTATTAATCCAAATAAAATCCAAAAATTTATAATTCTTCTTTAATTCTCAAATTCATAAGTAATTACTTGATTACATTGGTGTTAAACCATAATCTCTATGGAGACGATAACTCATATTTTTACTTTGTTACTTGTACAACCGGTATACTTGCCGTGATCTTAACAAAGAGAAAAAAAATTTCTTGTATATTTCAATTATTTCAATTAAAGTTGAGAGAATTTTTTTTATTCATTTTTATTAATTTACTAGAATCTTAATTTACATAAATTTCATCAAACATTATCGATGAATTTGAAATGAATTAAATAATTATATATTTCACTTTTCTGAAAATTTTGACATAAAATAAAATAATTTATTTAATTTCTATTTCATTTGTATATAACAAATATATTATATTAAAAGTCAAATTTAACATAGTGTACTGAACTTGTTTTTGTCACCTTCGTCTTATTTTACCACTATATAATAATTTGTTATATATAAGTGAAATAGAAATTAAATAAATTATTTTATTTTATGCCAGAATTTTCAATAAAAGTGAAATATATAATTATATAATTTGTTTCAGATTCATGTATAATGTTTTATCAAATTTATGTAAACTGAGTTTCTAGTAAATTAATAAAAAAAAAATCTCTCATCTCTAATTGAAATAGCTAGATCCATTCATGAAGTAGAGATGAGATCTTCTAAAGTATAATGATAAAGTATTTGATAAAGTAATGAAATGATTGGTTAGTATAACACTTAAATCATAAAGTTAAGAGAATTTTTTTTTCTTGTATATTTCAATTAAAGTTGAGAGAATTTTTTTTATTCATTTTTATTAATTTACTAGAATCTTAATTTACATAAATTTGATAAAACATTACCGGTGAATTTGAAATGAATTATATAATTATATATTTTACTTTTCTGGAAATTTTGACATAAAATAAAATAATTTATTTAATTTCTATTTCACTTGTATATAACAAATACATTATATTTATGTAATTAGATAAAGGTGACAAAAACAAGTTCATTATGCTATATTAAATTTGACTTTTAATAATACGCACCTTATAACAATTATTTGTTAAACAATTATATTAAAGAACATAGAGTTTATATATATAAAAGGAATGAATCAAGTGTAATAAGATCTATAATTTAAATGTTATCCTAGACAATTATTTTATTACTTTACCAAATACTCTATTATAGTATTTTAGATGACCTCATCTCTGTGAAGTGTGAAGTAATGAAAAATAATAATAAATAAAATAAATGTGAATGACAGCACGAAACTCCGACTTTACTTTCGTCAAGCTAGGATTGATAGTGGACGTGCTGTTTTGCCAATTGATCATGCTCGTTCCCACTGCGTGCAGGCAACAGAAACCGATTCCAATTTTGCGTGCAAGGGAACAGCGGCCACGTTGCTCCAGCAATAGTTGCCCTCGCGTTTCTGAGACCACAAAAATATAAAAGCACGAAATGCATTTGGTTCGGATAATCGGAGTCTTGTGGGCGTTAAGCGCATCAGATGGACGGTGCATAAGAAGCCCACGTGGACAAGAAGCTTGTCCACATAACAAATAGGCAGGGTAGGGCCACAGGGTCTCTCTCATCTATGAAAATTCTGGAAAATGCACAGAAGTTATTTACTTGTTCTCCTCCTCCACGTAAATAATAAGTGGTCCCTGGAATGAAGACATGAAAACCGTTGTTGCGGCTTGCGATTAATCACTGAGCATAATATCATATTCTTCTTCCTCCTCCTCCTCCTTCAAGTCTAAAATTGAACCGGAATTTAAAACCAAACACCATCCTGCTGCGTTGGTGATAGCTTAAATCCAACAAGTAAATGATTAGACTAAATGTCTACTGTTCACTGATTCCAAGTGCAAGACAAGCCAGACCAGGCAGCAGCTATGGCTCATCGATCATCCATAATCCCAAAGCTTTAAAATTTTCTCATCGGATTTCCATCAACGTTAAGGCCATTAAAGATGAGATGGATGGGGAAACAAGCGGATCTTCAGGACGTAGCTGGGATCCTGGGTTGGAAATTGAAGTCCCTTTTGAGCAGAGGCCGGTATGTGTAAAGAACTACACGATTGTGGCAATAACTGTTTTCTTTGGATGATCTTCGAAATCAACATGATATGGTGTAATATTAATGCATGAATTTTATGGCTGAACCTAGCTAATGAGTTACATATCCGTGCACACATGAATATAAACTGGAACGGTTCACGAGAAGGAATTAAAATGAATTATTAGTTATCAGGATTGTTTCACTAAAACTCGTTTCATTTTTCATTTTGTGGTAACCCCGACTTCCTGGCGGTCTAATAGGTAAATGAGTACTCATCTCTGAAGAATGGAATCTTGTATTCGTGGGGTGAACTGGGTCCGGGGTCGTTCTTCCTTCGCCTTGGTGGTCTCTGGTTGGCAGTGTTTACAGTTCTTGGAGGGCCAATTGCAGCTGCAAGCTTTAATCCTTCTAGAGTAAGGAAGAAATTAAAATATATTGCATAATTATTGCGACATCTAATCAAGTAATCAACTACAAATTTTGATGCATACACAAGAATACATGCGAGCTGCACAATAGCAAAACATTTATAAAGTAGCTCGTCAAATTTCCTTATGCCTGTGTTAACGTTGACAACCTTGCAGGAGCCTCTAAGATTTATACTAGCTGCTGGAACAGGAACACTCTTCATTGTGTCTTTGATTGTCTTGAGGATTTATCTGGTGCGTTCTAATCCTGTTTTTGTTCATGTCACAACCATTTCATTACTGGGGACAGGGGAGGATGGGGTAAGGCAGGGATTTCAAAACAAATTTGTCCTGGTGTAGTATATCATGAATTCAAAACTGTATTGCATTTGTTGAAGAAGGACCGGAAGTTGTCGGAACTCCCTTTTCTAGCCATCATGCATGCTGTTTTTATTGTTGCCAAAGTGCACAATATAATGAGTTTTTCAACTGAATGTAATCTGTTTGTCATTCACACTAACTCTTCCCAATGATTAAGTGACTGAGCTATGAGTGCACTTTCACACTTAAATAACTGTTACAGTTAATTGAATTACCATGCAGGGTTGGAGTTATGTCGGTGATAGACTTCTATCAGCGGTCATCCCTTATGAAGAAAGTGGATGGTATGATGGACAGATGTGGGTCAAGCCGCCCGAGGTTAGCCTCTTTTACACATTCTTCCTGTACCTTGAGAGAACAGAACAAAAGTATGCCTGAAGACATCACATGCGCAAAATCATATTGAAGTTGGTAGATTCAGTGCGCTATAAGATATATATACATTGCAAACTGACAAATTTATGATTCTATGAACAGCAGGATATTTTAACAGTAAAATATGACTCCCTTAATGAATACAAAAATAGCCAATTTTAGACGTTGCTTGCAATTTGGCACTAGGTACCAGGATAAGATCAACTACTGTCCTTTTTAGCAAAAGATAGGGTCATTGGTAAAGGCGAACAGATAATAGGTTAGCAACTACAATTGCCTTTCAAATTGTAAGAGATACTTCTTGATTAAGCAATAAGCAGCCTGCTCAGAATTAGTGAATATGAAGGATATGTAATAAAGTGTAGCTGAAATGTGCTAACAAATATTGCTACTATTAAATGAACAAGTGACATGTTTCATTTCTCTCGTTTCAGGCAATATAATCTGAAAACTTAGTTTCTTTGCAGATCCTAGCGCGTGATAGATTGCTGGGCTCTTATAAGGTACTGGACATCACAAAGTATCACTGCATTGCTTGAATTCACAGTGAAGAAAGATTTTGGATACAGAATAGAAGAGCAATATGTTAAATTTGATTTCTTGCAGCATGATTCACGCATATTCCATGTCCCCAGGTTAAACCAGTAGTTAAACGGCTGAAGCAAACTCTAGTTGGGACAGGAGCATTACTTGTCACAGGAGTTATGCTATTTATCTTTGCTACACCAGTGGAGAATTTTCTTCGAACTACCTTTACCACAGAAGAAATGAAACCAGCCTTTCAAGCTCCCAAGGCCAACATAAAATTCAACCTAAGGTAAGGAAAGACATAAAGATCCTTGACTATCTTCCAGAGTTTTTCCTCCACATCATTGCAATTTTTTAATGCATATTGTAGAAAGGAGGAGTTGCTTAAATTGCCTGTGGAGGTGATAACTGATGATGATCTAGCAGCAGCTGCTGCTGAGGCTGCGGATGGAAGACCTGTCTATTGTAGGGATAGGTTTTATCGAGCATTAGCTGGAGGGCAGTACTGCAAATGGGAGGATCTGCTCAGATAAAGGATAAAAAAGAGGCATCTGTAGTCAATTTCATTTAGTAAAAGCAGTTTGCAATTTGTGGTGACTGTATGGCCCAAGGCCGTATTCTGTTAGTTAAGAAAACCGTTTACGTCATTCAAAGCAAAGCCAAAGCCCGAAATAGATGGTGAAGAAACATAAGATCAAATCTAACAATAACATGACAATATCAAACTACATGTCGTATTACTATTTGCATATAAATCCAGAGGGAAGAGCAACACATTTAAGAGGGGGGAAATGTAAACAAGAAAAACAGGCTTATATATATATATACATACAAGTAGACACATGTAAGTTCCACGTGCCTATAAGGACAAGTCCATGCAAGCAGAAGTTATATTTGATATACCATGAGCTATGATGGCCAAGTAAATTCCAGGAAACTGTCCAGCTCCATGACCTTGCTGTCTTCCGAGTGAGAAACCATTTTTATTCTTTTACACATATAGAAGAATGAACAAAAACAAATAGAGCCAATCTCTGCAGGATAAGATATCTATTTTTTCATTGGGAAGTAAGGCTTAAGTTGGGAGAGGGACGTATGCTTTACCATAGGATCCTATAAGGGGATGAAACTCATTGTGCAGTGAAAGAACTAGCTTCCATAATACCGACCAAAATAAAGAATCTTTTTTATTTTGATCGAAAATAAAGAATCTTTGTTTAATGACAGATAGGCAACTGCAGAGGTATGTTCCACACATAGAAATCCATAGTCATAGATGTACATTCGTGAAGATTCAGGTCGCACAACAATTCTGAGGCAAGTAGTGCCAGAGAATATTTTTGACAAAATCAATGTTGGTGCAAATCGGTTCAGGCATGATATTGGTTTCTTAAATATTTAAACAGCACCAACCAGCAGCCAATCCTTGACCAATTGAGGTGAATTCAATATTTGGCCAATATATCCATCAATAGGCAGATGAAAAGTTGAATTTGCTCTAACCAAGTAAATAAAACAACCGGAGGCTTCTAATGAGTTTTCCTTTTAGTACTAACAGCGCATCCCTCCCAAGAGTCATTTTGTAACTGTAAATGGACAGGGAGATCTTCTGATATTACTAATAGAGATTAGTAAAGAATCTGTTGATCTTTCCAAATTGTTCTAGCAAGGACACAATAAATTCGTTGACAGTGTCATCAGCCAATGGATACCTATTGAACAAGTTTCTTGCACCAATGAAGAATTCGAAACATTTGTGCTCCAACAACATTCCTAAATGATTTCTTGCTTGCTTTGGCATATTCAAGATCAAGTGTCCGATACGCAAGAGCAAACAGATACATGGCTGGATGAAGTCTTCTGCAGATTGCAGAACAGAGACAGTCAGTATACTCCACAGACAATTACTTGGGTTTTGTCTTTGAGAGAATTTCTAAAATATTGATTAGCTTCTACCAATTCCAAATGTTGAAGATGAAACAAACTAATTCAAAAATGAGATATTTGATTCCTACAGGCAGAAAAAATTAGCTAAAAGATTTCAGAATTCTGTAAACAGAGCTAAGCTGAAGTTATTTAGTAGGTTTATAATTCTGAACAACTTATCTTTTATATAAATGGTTCCACACAACTTTACAATCAAGAGCCAATCAGATAACTCTTGTTAAGAAAATAGATGAAATGTGGCTGTCAGCTTACCTGTCAGCATGCTCACTATAGTCCAATCCATCCCAGAACCTTTGTGATGGCATTGTACGACCATTCTTATTTTTGCCATATGTTTCAACATACCAACCCCCTATGTCATGAAAGCCACAACGAGGCTCAAATAGCCAAAATCTGTATAATTAAGGGATTAAAATTATTAAGCAGTACAGATTATAGAGAAAGAGTTCTGAGCAATATATCCACAAACCGCAATATTACTCTATCAATTCTGGTTCCTTCACCCAAGAAGGTGTAGCAACACCATTTTCCAGATAATTGAAAGTTAACATAAGTAAATTAACCCAATGAACACATTGCTTTAACCTTTAATAGAACCATTGATTAGCCAATAACATCAACAATTGGTATAAGAATGGAAAAAAAAAAAAACGCAAACATGGAAAGAAAAGATTGGTATGCATAATAAGACCAGAACATGTTCTTCTAACAAACAAAGAGATCAACACAGAATTTGCTTCCTTATTTAAAAGGAAACAACACGATGTTCCCAAAAAAAAATTCCTCCAACAAATTATATAATGATAAGAGAGAAGAAAGCATCGGGGTACCTACATTAATGAACCCCAAAGAAAATGTTGTGCTAACTCAAACATCAATACAATCATAGATAGATGTCAGAGCTTTACTTGCTTGGGGGTAAACGTGCTCTAGTGCACCTACACTCACAAACTGAAACTTTCTCACCCACTTGATACCAGTGCATATGCTTCACCTGAAAATTTTATCATAACGTTACATAATTATAAGCATCTAGCTATACCAACTTATATATAAGACTACATTTCTAGCAAGATCCCCAAAACCAGACCATGCTTCTTCTAATATTTAAAAATGAAAACAAACAAGACTTAGTACAAATGCAAAAGTAAAAATCCCGACAAAGTTGTTAGAATCAATCAATATTTATTATCTATTGATTTCATTATTGTAAGTCTTCTGATTGATTAGATTAGACAGTAAATATTTATAAACTGGGGAATCAACCTTTATTGTGACAGGAATCTCTCCTATTTCCTTTCTTGTTGTAATCTGCCATAATGGCATATTATTTTCCCCTTTTTACAGGAGAGATTGTATTGTTTGACTACAGTAAGATACAAAGAAATATTTTCCAAATTAAGCTCTAATTGTTAAACCATCAAGACCATGGAAAAGCAACTTTACATACCATCAATGTTCTATGCTTCATAATCACATGGGTCTTCGTACCCTTATCATTGTAGACATAACAACAACCTTCATCTGGACTGCTCCCAAGTCCAGATATGGTTCCCAAATGAATTCTTCTTCCAACTGCACCATTTGCAGGGTAATCTTTCCAAAAATCACTGCTGATATGTTTGGGATCTTCATATAAATTAAGGAACACATGAATGTGATCTTCAGCATGTTCTGTCTGCATCGCATCAGAACAGCATCTAGGTAGGGCCCTAGATGCTGTAGCCACCACTCTTCCAGAGATATGCAATTCTAGATGTCTATATGCATCTGATACAATACTTGAAGTTTTAGAGCTGTGACCTTGATGAGTTTCAGAATCATCTGGTCTTTCTGCATTCCTGTGGACGTTCACATTAGTTATAGATTGACAAGGGCCTGAATGGAAGGATCTAAAAGAAGTTAACTTGTCATTATTAGTCGTTGATATCTCTGGAACATTGTTGACTAGGCAAACCATCCCGAAAAGATCACGTCCGGAAACTAAGTGCAAAACCTCAGGAGTTTCATAAGAGGATCTCTCCTCAGCCTCAAAACAGTCAGGAAGAAGCTCCATGGGCATAGAATCAATATCAGGACCATAGTATGCTGCATGAATAGCTGAATAAAAATCTCTCTCAAGTACATCAAAATAGCCTGTTCCAACTACCACCTTCTTCTCTGACAAAATATTATTTATAGTTAATCTGTACCATTTTAACCATTCAACAACTTCCATCTCCTTGAACGTTGTAGCCTGTGATTTGTAAATATGCAATTTTGAACTGTGTCCAGAATGCATTTGCATAAGCTTTTTCTGAGATAACAGGTACATGTCATAATGGGCTCTCTTTTGACAATCTGAAAGAATCTGCAATGCATCATGGATTATTCTGTTAAGTCAATATTCCCTGTAACCACGGAAAAACTCTTTCTAGTTACCCACACAAACTCCATGTATGCTCTGAAAGATTTCCAGCAAGCCATTAAGTATGTGGTCATCTTGCCAATAGGATGAACATATTGTAGCCAAAAAATCAGCAGAAAACATTAAAATATGTATTAGACCATGTCCAATATATCCAAAATTGGGGGAAAAAAAATAAAATAAAATAAAGTCAGTTTGTCCCACCACTAACTTGACCCATGTTCCTATCCAGCAACCAATGCCAGCAGTACCAAAAATCAATGTAGTAAAATGAACACCAGAATGGCAGAAGCAAATTTAGCAGAATGATGCTATTTATTCAAACTTTGGGCATTACAAACTATCAAAGATCAACCACACAGCCATTAAGCAAGTTCCTATTTGGTTTTTCATTTCATTGAACTATTAAGTGCAGAACATCCTTCAAGGGCAAAGACAGTTGTTCACATAATTAACATTAATATCCAGGGGAGCTTCTTCGAACTCATTGCACCAATTTGACAATTTTTCTGTGATTAAGAGCTAACTAAACCCGTTACTCAACTCAATGGAGAAACAAAATAGACCATCGAAAGATTATTATGAGCACGTGATTTCTCAATTTCACGCCATTTAATTATCAACCTCGATATACATTCGCCGTACTCAGAATATTCAAACAAAACCAATTATTCAGTCCACTAAACACAATCGTAAAGGAAATGTCCTCTAAACATAATTTTAGGGCATTCTTCTATGAGCCAAACTTGGTTGATTCGTTTTCATTCAAGCTCTAATTTAAGCTCTCTCAAAAATTTTGGTCAGGAATAAACACTTCTGATCGAAGCTATAGTCATCAACGACAATAATCATAATTCATAAACCTGAGCATGATTTGCACAAACCTCGTAGGCAGCTAGGATTTGTACAAATCGTCGAGACGCACTGGAATCGTTCCTTGACTCGGCGAGGTCCGGGTGAGTTTCTTTGGCCAACTTGCGAAACGACGCTTTAATCTCGGCAAAGGAGCTGGTCTCGGACACTCCTAACAGCTCGTAGGCGTTCTCTACGGGAAAATCTGTCCAAGCCGATTCGGAAGCGCTACTGAAGCCATGTTCTCTGCAGCTCCGACACAGAGATGCGACGACGTAGAGCGTTGAAATGGTGCTGTTTGGTATGATTGATAAAAAAATTTTGGCATCCGATGATTGATTCCGACGACTGTGATGTATCCGGCACCGGCGAGATAAACCATCGTTATCCCTCTCTTTTATGTTATTATATAATTATTTTAATTAGAAAAAAAAAATAATGTAATTGCAGAACCTCCGTACAGTAACAGCGTCCAGCGAGGGGTTACATAAATGCGAAACTATCTGAAGAACGTCCCAAGAGTGAGTATCGTATCGAGCTGTAAAAATTCATTCGCTCGTTGTAGGTAGGAAAGAAAATCATTTAAATAAATCGTTGGTTCCTCTAAAATTATATATCACCGCATAAGTTTTTAAACGAAATTAATTATCTACTCCTATTAATCTACTTTTTCTTTTTGAAGCATATATACTCCTACTAGTCTTCAATTTGAAAAGTGACGGTTATATATATATTTTTTTAATTCTTAATATACACTCATTTCTCCTCTCTTTTTAAGAGGAGATAGATTTTATTTTATGCACTATTTTTTCATTTTACAAAAAAAAAAAAAATCTTTCGTCATCTTAAACTGTTATCTTTTTATCTTAATTTAAATTTTTTATTTTATTTTTTGGTGTACAATAGTCATACTAAGATTTAAATCTATGACTTCATACATATTATTTCAACATTCTACCACTAGGTCGATTTTAATAGGTATATTTTCCATTTTATTTATCATTTATCCATTTTAATAAATAATTTTATATCATAATTTAAATTATTTATTATAAATTCCAAAATATATTTTATATATTTAAAATATTTATTTATTATAAATTTTAATTATATAAAAATAAATATTCATCTTGTACAATGCTTAAAATAAAATACTAGTTATATTAGTTTTTAAAGATTTGTTATTATGTTAACATTTTAAATATTTAATTTATTATCAAATTAGTTTCTTAGCAATTTAAAATAGAAAATTAAAAATGTGATAATAAAAAATGTTTGAGAAATTAATTCGATGTCAAAATTTGTAGGAGATCAAAATAGTGACAAAAATATCTTTTAGAAACAATTTTTTTATGTGTTACTGCATAAAGAAAAAATGCATGCAGTAACACATACTATAACTTTAAAAAAATCAAATTAATAATTTTCTCAAATAATTATCTTATACTATTTATCAACTATTCTTTACATAATAACTAATATGCATCAAACATTACGTTTGTTTGAGTAAAACTGAGTTTAGATCTCTTAAGTAAAGTCTTGGTCGAGTTTTGTGGATAGAAAAAAAATGTGGTTAAGAGGAAAGACTCCATTAAAAGTGGTCAGAAGTTTTCTTACGAAAATCAATCGTCGACAAAACTAATAGATATTTTGATTTTATCCAATATTTGTTGGAATTAGTTAACTAGACAATCTGGACATAGCATGATAGTGGGTAAATATAATGTATTAGCACCACCGATTGCACAGATCAATTGGCGTGGGATTGTTTCAATTCATTCAATAGTCTTGAGTTTGAGTTCCAGATATACAGTTATGTTAAATACTTGGGATTGAAAATTTAGAATATTTGAACTAAATAACCTAAAAAGGTGTTTTTTGTCTATACTGACTCAATTGTTGTGCTGACATACAATACCTGTAGATAAATTATTGTTTTTATTAAAGCAATAAAAATAAAAAGAATGTCTTTTTATTTGAAGCAAACTAATGATTTAAATATCAGATGAAATCAAAATAGAATTTAAGAGGAAACTTGAAAGACTCGATTAGCACAATTGGAACAACTAAAATCATACAATTGCTGGTCTGTTTGGAAATTATATATATATAATGCATCGGAATGAGAAAAACCAAACATGCGTTACGATAACTCAAAATACAATTAACTCTATTTATTATTGTGATGTGTAAATAGTAATAGATATTAACTCAAAATTTAATTGCTTCAAAAAATAAAAAAATGTGGTGCAGTAATAATAGTTATGACTTATGATTTACCACCATATACGATAGAACATTATAACAGAAGCAAAAACTCACTTCACTGATTTCATTAGTCTCCAATTATATAAATACAAGATACAGCACATTCAAATCCATTGTATGATAGCTATAACCAATAGTCAATCAAGACACTCCTCTTAGAGTTAGTGAAGAGGCTTTAGTCAACCTTCTAGCAATTTTCAATCACTCCCTCCGTCCCATGTAATCGAGATGGGACTTCCTACAACATTCTTTCCATCTGACCATTCTAAACGTCCAAAACCAAAATTATTTGGCGGTGGTGGACCTGATGTCGTAAACGTTACCATATATGATTTTTTCTCATTTTTGTTAAAGACTTGAAGCTCAACACGTCTGGCTCAACTGTGATCTTGACAGATGCGATATCCAACGTAACTGATACCTTGTATGTTCCTGCAGTCCCCACATTAGTAAGAGTTCGTGTGTGTTTAACAACCACTGCACCGTTCCCACCCGCTGCTGGATTAAACACCACACCAAATGAAGGGTAATTGAAGTTCATTACACTGTAGTGTGTTATGGGCCAATCAGTCAAGCCAAGTCAAAATGAGGGTGAGGCAGCACAGCAAAGGGAATTTGGGAGCCAGTGGGGCCTAGAGTTAGTTAGAGAGGATCCACAATTACCGAGGGTGAGAAGAAGTAGCAGGCCAAGAGCAACCAACTCACGGTTAAGGAACTTTGTGTAAGGGAGCCATGTATAATAGTGGGGAAACATGATGGGGAAAGTGTGTGTGAAGTCATATGCTCTTTTTTTTCTTTCTGAATTCTCCCCCTGATTCCATTCATCGGTTATCTCTGTTTGTTAGCCTCTGTATTACTTTTGCTTAGTTGTAATTGCATTCTAACATGTACGCTGGAAGTGGACCACGTTTTGTTTCAATAACACAATACCGATACATTGTTGATTAATTGGCTTCATTACATTTGGTGCTTTCATATCACCATGGCCGAGAACACTCGCACGAAGGAATTACAGGCTGATCTCAAGCGCATTCTGGAGACGATGGAGAATCGCCACTCGGAGTATGACGTTTGATTCCGACAACTGGAAATCACTAATACTTCTCGATTGGATCGGATTGAAGCTTCTTTGGAGACATTGATCAACAAATCCATTTCCCATGGTGCATCGAACTCAGTGCGACAGCCATTTCAGGTGCGAAATGTGAAACTCAAATTTCCTCGATTTGATGGAAAATATGTCATGGAGTAGATTTTCAAAGTGGAACAGTTTTTGCATATTATGATACCCCGGATGTAGATCGACTCACTATCGTCGCGGTGCATTTGGACCACGAGGTCATTCCATGGTTTCAAATGATGCAATGCTCACATCCATTTCAGTCCTGGCAGGTGTTTATGCGAGCCTTGGAATTGGATTTTGGCCCTTCATTGTATGATTGTCCACGAGCGACACTTTTTAAATTGATTCAAACAGGTTCTGTGAATGACTATTATCGGGAGTTTACTTCCCTAGCCAACCGAGTATATGGGTTAAGTGCAGATGCCTTGTTGGATTGTTTCTTGAGTGGATTACAGGAGCACATTAGACAGGATGTTGTGGCTCAAAGCCCCAATTCATTACTGAGAGCAGTGGCTCTAGCTCGATTATTCGAGGAAAAATATACGTCCATAACCAAACCATTCTTCACAGCCTCTCCTTCACTTAACCGTAACCCCTCCATTAGCCCCCACAACAAATATAATGCAGCAACATCCACAAACACCTACCCCAACCCCAAAGCCTCCACTACTCAATCCTTGTACCAAGACCGAAACAAATTACCACCCTTACTCTCAACCCCACCAACTCAACCACTCACCCAAATGCAAAACAGCCCCAATATTAAAAGATTCAGTGCTGCTGAAGTGCAGCTTAGGAGAGAAAAAGGTCTTTGCTATACTTGTGATGAGAAGTTTTCTTTTGATCACAAATGCCCCAACAAGCACTTAATGATTCTACAGGTCGATGATGACGTGAGTCTTGAACCAGAACCGGACCCACCTGATGCGCCTATGTCTGCTACAGATGCCCCACCCTTGGAATTACACTTGTCATTAAATGCTCTCAAAGGTGCTAGTGGTGTTGGCCCCATCAAGTTCATTGGACAGATTGGTGGTATTTCCGTTCAAATATTGGTTAATGGTGGCAGTTCGGACAATTTTCTCCAACCAAGGGTGGCCCAATTTCTCAACCTCCCAATTGAACTTGCACCTCTTTTTAAAGTATTGGTGGGAAATGGTCATTCTCTGACTGCAGAAGGCTTGGTCAAAAATCTAAATGTTTCAGTGCATAGTCATGAGCTCCAACTACCTGTTTATTTGTTGCCTATTTATGGGGCTGACTTGATATTAGGGGCTACTTGGCTTGCTACTTTGGGACCTCATGTGGCAGACTACTTAGCTTTAAGCCTCAAATTTTATCATGACGGCCAATTTATCACTCTCCGTGGTGACTAACCGCAGCTTCCCGCCCAAGCTCAGCTTCATCACATTCAGAGACTGCACAACACACATGCTATATCAGAACTATTTACTATACAATTCACTGGCCTAGAGTCACTTCCAGATACTTGTTTGGATCTACCCCATATCATGGAGCCTGAATTGGTTAACCTACTGCATACTCATGGATCTGTCTTTAGTAAACCAACGGGATTACCTCCTACACGAGGCCACAATCACTTCATTCCCTTGTTAGAAGGCTCCCAACCAGTGAAAGTTTGTCCTTACAGGTATCCACATAGCCAAAAGGCCCAAATTGAGCTTATGGTTCAGGAGATGCTTGACGAAGGTCTCATTCAACCAAGTACTAGCCCTTTCTTTTCACCTGTGTTGCTAGTAAAAAAAAGATGGCACTTAGCGTTTTTGTACTGACTATCGCGCATTGAATGCCATAACTATCAAGGACAGTTTTCCCATGTCAACTATTGATGAGTTACTTGATGAGTTATTTGGGGCTCAATACTTTTCTAAATTGGACCTTAGATCGGGGTACCATCAAATATTGGTCGAACCTATCGATAAATACAAGACAGTCTTCCAGACACATCAAGGGCACTATGAGTGGCTCGTTATGCCCTTTGGGTTAACTAATGCCCCAACATCCTTTCAATGCTTGATGAACCAGATTTTTCGGTCAATTTTAAGAAAATATGTCTTGGTCTTCTTTGATGATATACTCGTATATAGTCCTTCTTGGCAAATTCATTTGCAACACTTGGAGTCCGTTTGACAAATTCTGCAACACCATACCCTTTTGTGAAATTATCGAAGTGTTCTTTTGGTATGATCAAAGTTGACTATTTAGGCCATATAGTGTCCGGCAAAGGTGTGTCTATGGATAAAACTAAGATCCAAGCAGTGGTTGATTGGCCAAGACCGACTACCATTAAGCAGTTGAGAGGCTTTTTGGGGCTAACCGGATACTATTAACGATTCATTAGAGCCTATGCTTCGTTGGCCTCACCGCTTACCAACTTACTAAAGAAGGATTCCTTTACCTGGACTCGCGAGACGGAGGATGCTTTTACCAAACTCAAAGTGGCAATTACTTCAGCTCCTGTCTTGGTTCTTCCAGATTTCACACAACCCTTTATTATTGAGACTGATGCGTCATGTACAGGAGTCGAGGCTATGTTGAGCCAAGTTGGCCACCCTATTGCTTATTTCTCGAAGAAACTAGTCCCCCATATGCAGACGCAGTCCTCTTACACACGGGAACTGTTTGCCATTACTGAGGCTTTAGCCAAATTTAGGCATTATTTGCTGGGCCACAAGTTTATACTCTGGACTGACCAAAAGAGTTTGTATAGTTTGCTGGATTAGTCTCTGTAAACACCAGAACAGCAGGCTTAGCTACATAAATTCATTGGTTATGACTTCACCATTGAGTATAAACTAGGGAGAGATAATGTTGTCACTGATACTCTTTCTCGCGTTTTCTTTATGGCATTGGTTCGAACCACATTCGCTGCTTCTGCAGGAATTGAAGAAGGTAGTTGCTACGGATCCTAGGCTGAAGGAGCTTTCAGTCGTGTCAACAGAATACGTCATCCGACCCTCAGCATATGTTCCGCGGTGGCTTGTTGTATTGGAAGGAAAGATTGGTGGTCTCTACAAATTGTACATTGAGAGAAATAAAATTCTTCAGGAGTTCCATAGTTCTCCTCCTATTGGTGGTCATGTAGGAATTGCTCGAACTACAACTCGAATTAAGTCACAGTTTTATTGGCCTAAAATGAAAGAGGATATACGGCAATTTGTACAGCATTGTTTTATATGCCAACAAGCTAAATCTGCCACCACTGCGCCTGCCGGGTTGCTTCAACCACTTCCAGTGCCCAATTAGGTGTGGGAAGATGTAGCCATGGATTTTATAACAGGATTGCCCTTGTCCTTTGGGTATTCTGTAATCATGGTGGTTATAGATCGACTTTCCAAATATAGCCATTTTATGGCTCTCAAAGCATATTATAATAGTAAAACTGTTGTTGAAGCATTCACGAAAAATGTGGTCAAGTTACACAGCATTCCCAAGTCCATAATCTCAGGATAAAGACAAGGTTTTCACTAGTAAATTCTGGCAACATTTATTTTAGCTGTAGGGGACAACATTGGGAATGACTTCTGCATATCATCCTCACTCGGATGGCTAATTCGAAGTTGTGAATAAATGTTTGGAAATGTATCTTAGATGTCTAACATCTCAGCATCCAAGAAATTGGTACAAGACGTTAGCTTGGGCTAAATATTGTTATAATACATCATTCCAGGTGAGTTTGGGCATGACTCCTTTTCGTGCCTTATATGGAAGAGATCCTCCTACCTTGATTCGTTACACGGCAACTCGTACGGATTCACCAGCAGTACAAGAGGAGCTGGGCCAACGAGATGCACTGCTAGCTCAATTGTAACACCATATTTTTTCTAATGCATGATTAAGTATTTTAATAACTAAAAAGTAAAAATTTGATATATAATCTAGGTGATTAAAAGAAATAAATAAATTGCTGCTATGTATGGTATGTTGTATGTGATGATGGTTGTAAGTTGTTGGTTTGAAATTCTGGTTTGAATTTAGGAAATTTGATATATGTGCTTGAGCCAATTTGAATATGTTGTGAGAGTGATTTTGGATTTTTGAGATAAAACAGTTGAGTTAAATCAGTTTTGAGATAAGGGGAGTAGCTTGGTGAGATTTGGGTCTCAATTGATCAAAAATCCATGTGAGAGTTCTAGGAGGTCCATGTATAAAAGGAAGGAAGGGGGAATTTCCCTTCATTCTCTCATTTTCTTTCTCTCTCTTCACTTTCTCTCTCAATCTCTCTCTAGAAATCCGAAGTTACTAAGGGTGTTAAGAGGATTCCAAGCCCAGTCCAGTATTGTCGCGACAAGAAGATCAGTCTGTGGAAGGTTTTAGCTCAAAACACCATATTCTCAAGGAACCTAAATTCAGATTTAAGAACTTTTAGAGGTAAAGGAAGCTTACAAATCGGTTGTTTTGTATTAATAACTATTGGTATGCTGATTTCTTGCCTTATAATTGGTTAAATCTCTGTGAATGTTGCCATTTTCATTAGTTTGGTTGAAAATGGGTTTTGGGAAAAAAAATTGAGATTTGGATGAGAAATTGATGATTTTGTGATGAAATGTTGAATTTGTTGTATAAACTGATGTATATGAACTTGGTTGAGGTGGATTGATGTTGTTGGAACACCATTGATTCAAAAATCTGTGTTATTTGGTTGAAAAGCTTGAGTTTTTTCAGAGAAAATCGCGTTTTTTTCAAAAATTTGTCACAGATAATCGATTATGGGGATCACATAATTGATTATCTGGAGTTCTAGAAGCTGTTTTCATGATTTTGTTTCGAGAATAATCGATTATAGACTTTGATAATTGATTATCTGGGTTTCAGAAACATTTCTTCTGGTTTTGGTTCAGAATTAATCGATTATGGAAACCTATAATCAATTATCCGTTCTGAAAAACAAAATCTGGTGTATTTTTACTAAACAGATATAATATGTTACTACAATACATAATCTGTTATTTCAGAACTAAATGTACTATTTAAGATTTTAAAGTTTTCATTTTAAAACGTGAAGTATTTTGTATATACACATATAAAAAGAGTATTATACATTTTCAAAAGCTCTATTTGAGAATGATGAAGAGTTGTCTAGTTGGGATATGATTTTCTTTAAATTAAAGAAGTGAATTGTTTCAAAGGTTTTTGTAAATTTCAAGATTTGCCAATTCCAAATGGTTTTCAAAGAAGGTCTTAGTTTTCAAATTGTAGTTGATTGTTGATTGGTTATGAAGTTAAAGGTTGCTTAGATAGGACCTCCACTTGATGTGTATGATATTATTGTATGAGGTTTCTCATGAGGTGGGCTACTTTGATAGGGCCTTACCTGTTGACCATGCAAGAGGCCGAATTGGGCGTGCATGGGGTTGATGGTGACTGTTAGATCACAGGTGGTGTTGAGTAAGCCACGTGGTGTTATGTTGATACATATATATGATATGATGATTATTGTGGTTGAGTTAATGGTTATATTGATATGTTGCTACATATATATATATATATATATATATATATGATTGTTTGGTAGAGTTGATTATTGTGGTGATACATGCATTAGCATGCATATGTTGTTCGCTGAAGTTGTGAGGGCCTCAAGCCATGTGTGGGTAGGCATGTAAGGTGGATGGTGACTAGAGTTGGTACTCAGATAGGCCTCTAACCTAGTGCCTGGATAAGAAGTAAGGTCTTAAAGCTGGGCCTAAGGGATGAGTGGATGGGTAATTCCGCAGTGGGGCCAAAGCAATGCAGGCCTTGTGTTGCGGTATACCATCATTCACATACACTTGTCCTGATAACCATAAGCTTATCCAACATATCAGAGTTTTAGCAATCCCTGAATGGTGCTAGATGGCCATGGTAGGGGATAAAACCTAGTTGATCGTCTAAAATGTAGAAAATCTCTCGAGAGTCATGTCATTCATACATTGACATTTTGGGGTCGAAAGCATGATATGTTGTGTTGTATGTATGCAAACTCATTCTCTGATGAAATGGGAATCCAAACTTATATGTTGATGAAATTGTTATTATGGTTATTCGATGTCCGTTGTTGCTATGAGTACTTAGTAATTGTTATTGTGGTTGTGTTATGTGTTAGTAGCGGAGGGTAGTATTGTTGTTGTTACTTAATTATTGTGGCTGTTTGTAATTATTATGATTGGTGATGGTGGTGATAGATGTGTTGTTAATATCGTTGTTGTGATTGTGTTAAAAGTTGTTGTTGTTGTAATGGTTGTATTGGTGTTATCATTATTTTTTTAAGTAAGCTTACCCTTGCGTTGTTTGCACATGTGGTTCGTGCCTGTGATTATCACGTCTTTGACGTGGAGCAGATGTTGAGTTTTTGACAAGTTTAGCTTCACTTAGTTGGTGATGAAGCTTCGTTTCAGCCAGTGGCAAAATTGAACAAGCATGGAGAATCATATTTTTGTTCCTTTCTTTAAAGGAATTGATATTCCTTATCATTGTTTATTTCTTTTAAGATGATGTATAAAATGACCAGTTATAGAAAGTTCTATTTTGTGTTTTCTCTTGGTATTGTTTATTATTGGGCCTATATACAGTATTTTATTTCATACCTTATATATTATAAAGACGAACTTGTGGATTGATTATTAGTGAGTATGTATATATATATATATATATATAGGGTTGTTTGTAGTATTGTGGCGACAAAGGGTCGTTACACAACTCAAAGCTAATTTGTTCAGGGCGCAGCAAGTCATGAAGAGTCAAGCTGATAAAAAGAGGCAAGAAGTACATTTGGAGATTAGTGATTCTGTATTGGTTAAATTACAGCCTTATAGACAACATTTAGCAGCTTTACGGAGGAACCAGAAATTGGATATGAGGTATTTTGGGCCTATTTTCAAGCTTGCCTTCCCTACCTATATGAATGGAACGGGAGTATTGGGAAAAGAATGGCCATTATACAATGACACTCCAAAATAATTTTGTCCATTCCCGAGGCGAATATATGCTGGGAAATCACGATTAAGCGTGCCAGCTCCCACCATGATCATCTAAGGTGCTAAATTGGAAAGTGAATAGGGATTGGGACATAAGTTTCCTGCTGCGCAAGAAACTACAATTCCTTTCTCCATTACAATAAAGGCTCCAATTATAACATCTCGGGCGTTGACAAGGACAGAAAGCGATCACCAGTGCAAAAGAGATAAGGCACAGACAATGAGCGACTCCTGGCAAGCTTCCAGCTAGAAGGACATATGAATGAATCAAATACACACCGGAATAAGAGAAATCCAAAGGCTGTGCAGATATAGGACTGTACAGTTGAGGATAGCTTAAAAGAATTAATAAGTACTACCTATACCAATAAGATGCATCTACTTTTCGGTAGCTTATCACTTAAGAACTCCACAGTTAAGCATGCTTAACTTGGAGCAATTCTAGGATGGGTGACCTCCTAGAAAGTTTCCCAGAAAGCATGTGAGTGAGAACAAAGCACGCTGAAAAGTTGTGTTAGTTTGTGGGGACAATCTTCGATCCTGAAAGCGATCAGGCATTACAAAGTGGTATTAGAGCTGGTTGTCAGTGTCTCAAAAAGGGCAACCTACGGAGGGTTCTAATCGGTGGAGGGTTTTGACCAACGAAGAAGTCGAGTGAAGTGTTGTAGAGTGTGAGCCATCGAGACGTCAACTCTCAAAGGCAGTGCTATGATAGGAACTTCGGTATTATAAGGCATTACACCAATTGCGAGGTTGTCATCGTCGTAGTCGGTTGCTCCACCTCCGAGTGATACTGAAAGAACATTGACATTGTCAAAGATGGTCGTGTCCACTGCTTCCATTATATCAAAAGCAGCACATGAATCTTCCCAGCAAACCTTCTACATAACGACTCTAGCGTGTGTGGCCATCCCACGAGCTGTTTCGGAAGCGAAGTCGAATAGGCTTGCGCCATTCACTGCAATGTTTAATAAGTCTTTTCTAAATCATAAATTTTGTTGGGGACTAAAATCATGTAATTGAAAAATTGGGAGACCAAAATCACGAATTGAATATTTTAGAGGGACAAAAACTACAATTTAGCGTAAATATTATTAAATATTAATTGTCATATCATCTACTTAATATCGGGACATGGTCTACTTTCAATTTTAATGATCAACAAATGAACATTTAATGATTGACCAAAATTATGGCTTTTACAAAATTGGGAGACTAAAATTGCAGAATTAAAAATTAGGAGACCAAAATTGTAGATTGGATATTATAGGAGGGCAAAAGTCCAATTCAACTTAAATAAAAAAAGGTTACAAGTTTCTTCTTTTTTCTTTCTTTTTTTAAGTTGATGACGAACAACCCTATTTGAATTTAAATTAAATAATTAAATAAATAAAAGAGGGTATTTAATAGCTTTCAAAGCATATAATATTTTAAAACATGAATACAAATGCTAATATTGTCAACAAGATATTTATTAAGGTTTCAAGAATTAATAAAAATATTAAATAAAAAGTTACAAGTTTCTTCTTATTTTTTCTATTTTAGGTTGAACAACAACCTATTTAAATTTAAATTAAATGTTTAGATAAATAAAAGATAGTATTTAATATCTTTTAAAATATTTAATGTTTAAAAAAATTAAATAAAAATGTTAATCTTATCAACAAGATACATTAAGAGTTCAATATTAAAAATATTAAATAATTTTTTTTCAAGTTTTTTCTTTTTCTCAAGTTGACCAACAACTATATCTAAATTTAAATTGGGTCAAACCATTAAGAGTGATAAAATATAGTCACAGTTTTAAAATTCCAACTTGAGATTATTAATTAAGTTAAAATAAACACTGCCAATTTATCTATACGCTCAGTGATAAGTCTTTAGATATTTATCAATGAAACAATGATAAAAAAAAATAAAGAAAAATTATTACTTTGATCTTTTAATTTAATTTTTGATTTTAGTTCAATTCTTTAACTTTTTTACTATATTTTAGTATTTTATCTCTTTTTACTTTAATTTGGTCCCTTTTATAAAATTATTGATTTTAATAGTGGTAAGAAACTGCCACAAACTAGGGGTAGTCTTTCCTAGCTTGAATCTTCAAATAAGAGCAGACAATTTTAGTAATTTCAATAAAATGAAAGAAATAAAAGATAAAAATAAGTTTTTTATTTTTATAAAATTTTGAATATCCGATTTTAGTCTCCCATTTTTATTTTTATTTTTGTATTTTTGTCTCTATAATTTTAAAAGATCTCACATTTAGTCTAAATTCACTAACTTTGTTACATATTGTTGACAAAGTTACACGTCAGCACTATACACACAGACATTTTTTATGACACCACATGACTGTCACGTGACAAGTGTTGCATGTGTCATTTTAAAAATGTTTTTCATCTCTAAAAATTTTCAAAATTTGACTTTAGTTCCTACAGAATTTAGAGTTTGATTTTAGTTCTTAATAATTTTTCTACCTTGTTTTAGTCATTTTGAAAATCTCCAATCTAGCTTAAATTACTTTAGTCCCAATAATATAGGACAGTTTTACTTTTCATACCTTTTTTTTTTCACTTACATTTCTGCTATATTTTTTTGTTTAGTTATGGTTCCTATCATTAGATTTTGTTTGCTAAATCTAATAGAAAAATTATAAGGACTAAAATAGAAAAAGAAAATTATATGGACCAAAAAATTAAGAGGAACAAGACAAAAATAACCCTATATTAAAGAACGATTCAATTATTTAAGTCAAATTTATAAAAGTTAAACATTCAAACACTATAAATACACTGGTGGGGAGTCAAAAAATTAAACCTACAGCAAATGCATTGATAACTAGCAAAAAAAATTATAAAAATTAAACCTTAAATACACAACTTCATAAAAGTCATGCAATAATGCAATCACCCTTACAAGTTATGAAATAAATATAACAAATGAGGAGCAACAAAAATGAAACATTAAGCAAGACAAGGGAAACAAAACAAATGGTGACACATGAGTGTGAAATAACAAATAAGTGGATGAATGATGCACAACATAGTATAAACAATAATAATAATAATAATAATAAATGAGAAGAAATAATAAAAATATACACAACATAGCTTGAGAAAAATCATCACATCGCCAACTCCTTCCGTTTTCTCACGAGCTATCATTCATTTTGCTAATAATAATAACATTGCACATCCTTTTTGCTTTCTTTATTAGTCCATGATAAATCTACAACTTATGTAGATTTATAGAGCTAATTCACATTATTTTTGGCTTTAGTTTAAAGAAAATTTATAAGAAAATAGCCCAATTATATGAAATGTCATGTAATATGTGTTATTGAGATTTTTATTAAAAATGGTATGGTTTTACTTGGTTATTTAGGTCTATCAATGTAAGGAACTTGAGCAAAGAAAATAGACAAAGTTTGGATGCCCAGAGAGTCAATTTTCAACTTAAAAGCACGAGGAAAAAGGAAGTCAGCATTGGCAGCCCAACGCCAACACACTGAATGAATATCCAAAGAAGGGGACCCTAGCATTAGCGTATTTTCAACTTTGCAAGCTTCTGTCCATTATTGGGCTTAGTGCGTTTTTATGGTCCAGAAAGCCAAACTCGTTATAAAAAGGCTAGAATTACATGTTTGAATTATTCTTTGACTTATTTAAGGACTAGAAGTGAGGAAGAACTTGAAGATTCATCTCTGGCTTTGGATCTTGAAGAATTGGGATTTGATTTTCAAGATCCATGGCTTTTTCTCTATCTTCTTTATCTTTTCTTTGTATGTTTAGTTTCTTTATGAGTTTCAAAACCCTTTTGGGGTTAGATTAGGATGAACCTTGTTTTAAACTTAATGTATTTCTTTTTTAAATCCTTCTATTGTTTCTGTTAATTTAGTTGTTGAATTTGTGCTTAATGTTTTTCTATGATTGAACCTCATTAAGAAATTGATTAGTAATCCAAATCTTGCAATTGGAAAACTGGGGTTCCAATTCAATAACCATACAACTCTTAAGCCTAGGGATAGGGATAGATTGTATGTCTTCGTGCGAATTTCCTTCTTTTAATGCTTATGACTATTTTTGCTTGGCTAAGGAGTTAGGGTTCATCATTGGGATTAAAGGGTTTATCGCCTAAGGAATTAGGGTTAAACTAAGTTAGAGAAATTGAAGATAAATTACTTAACAAGAAGGTGTTTGGAAAGAAAGAGACTACTTTAAGGGATAATCAAAGGGATTTCGAAACCTAACCATTTTTATTCATTAATTTTCTATACATTTTTAAATTGTGTTCTTCATTCTTTACTCTTTTAATTCAAAAACCCCAAAAATTCCTAATCTTTAATTTTTAAACACGTAAGTAATTACTTAGTTGAATTGGTGTTAAACCACAATCCTTATAGAGATGATAACTCATACTTTCACTTTATTACTTGTACAATCAATACACTAGCCGTAATCTTAACATTCCACACTCATGCGTTACCATATGTTTTACCACCCCTATCTTGTTTTATATTTTATTTTTGTTGCTTCTCATTTGTTATATTTGCTTTATAGCTTAAAGGTGATTGTGTCATTATAAGACTTTTACAAAGTTATATTTAAGGTTTAATTTTTTTTTTTCATTGGTAAGAAATGCATTCATTATAGGTTTAATTTTTTTTTCTCCCCACCAATGCATTAGGATGATTTGAAGGTTTAATTTTTATAAATTCAGCTTAAATAATTATTTAGTCCCAATAATATAGGGTTGTTTTTGTTTTGGTCTCTTAATTCATTTTAGTCTTCCTAAATTTTTGGTCCTTGTATTTTTTTTTTCTATTTTAGTCTTTATAATTTTGCTGTTAGATTTAACAGACAAAACCTAACAACAGAGACCTTAATGAAAAAAAAAATACTAAGGACAAAAGTGACAAAAAAAAAAGAACGAACCCTTTTATTATAGGGACTAAAATGTTATTTAAGCTCTTTAGTCTTTAATCTTTTCTTCATTCACCTGTACTTTCACCTAATCAACAACACCACATAGTATCGTTCAAGCCACTAGTTAGAAATTAAAGACATCAACTCCTTCCTAGACACACTATCTAACACTCCTTAATAATTAACAAAATTTTAACACTTAAAACTATAATTCAAATACAAAATTCTACAACAACTAAAGAAATACAACACCATGCAACTCCTAGTTTAATTCAAATCAATGATAACTAGTTTTTTAGCCCGTGCATTGCACGGGTCTAGGTTAAAATGTAAATTTAATAATTATAATTACCATAAAAAATATGTAGAATTATTCATATCATATAATCAAAATAAATAAATATCAAATGACCATGATAAAGTTTAATAACTTTGTTTGTGAAAGAACATTAAATATGTCTCAATATAATATTTGTCAATATAATGTACCAAATAAAAGTAAAATTTAAGGATCCTTCTCTATCTTGACACGTTTCAAGGCCTTAGTAGATGAAGCTTGCGCCGAAGGATATTCACTTTGATCAATGTGGTCCAAATTTGAATCAAGAGTTCTTTTTAGAGAAGTGACATCCATGTGTAAGAATGAATCAAAATTATTTTCACCTGTAATAGATATACAATCCTACAATTCAAAGTAATAAAATTATTAAGGATCAAGATATATATAAAGATAAATTTAGAAAGGTTGAAAATCTTACTGGTGTCCACATCATGCTCTTGCATTGATTGTCCATCATGTGGTGAAATGCAACTTTTTTGAACAAAATCCTAAAATTTTAGATATATAAGCACTAATACCTTTATAAATTAAAAAAATAATAAGTATATAAAACTGTAACACCAAAATTTGACATACCTTATTTATTTCACCATTTGACATAAACTCTTTGATTAGATTCTCATCATCAGTCATTTTGTAAACATTAAAGCTTTTTGAAATTCTTCACCTTTTTTATCCTCGATTTTTATCTTAAAGATAAAAGATTTTCCTAAGAAAATATCCAATGCGACAGGGGGATACCTAGCAACTCTCAACCTACAAATTAAGAAAAAAAATGAAATTACATTGAAAGAAAATATTATAATATATTAACTCATGCCATGTAAAGTACTTTGCAATGTTAAAAGGAATTTTTCATTACAAACTTTATATTTGTGGTACATACCTTGTCTACTTCTTTTTTGACATCTGCAGCTGACTTTTTAATCCACTTAAAACTTCATGATCCCAAAGAATAAACTCAACACTATCAACATCATCTTTGACCTCAATTTGAACACGATATCTACAAATTTAGTAATGTTTAAATTAGACCTATTGTTATGCTTATATTGTGGAATTTTAAAAATAATAACAATATAATTTATCTAAACATATATAATAAGTTACTCTAATTAATAGACTCTTGTTTTTCACTGTGCAACTCTTCTCAATTTAGATGGACCAAATTCGAAAAAACTCAGTGATAATAAGTTGTCCTACACTGTAACATCTCTGTTTTATTCCATTTATTATATGTCTTCTTGACATTTTTTATCTATTATTACTTTTATTATTTCTCTTTCTTTTTTGATAATTGTAAAAAAATAAAAGTAAACATAATTGATAAAAATTAATATTTTATTAAATTTAAAATGAAAGATAATAAATAATTTTTCTCCTTAAAATTAAAGGTAAATTAAAAAAAAGGACGAAATACTTAATATACTACATATGAGCATTTTCTAACATTTTGTATATTCAATATTAATTTATATTGTTTATATCTCTCTCTTTTATAATGTATTTTTAAAATGTATTATTGTCTAAATAATGGCACACAATATTTTTAATTTTAATTTAAATTAATTATTCATATTTTACAATTTTAAATATTTTTCTTTTAATCTATAATTATACTCTACTTAAAAGTAGAACTAAGCATAAAGGAGTTACACCAATGTTCACTTAAGTTTCATGTTCAAATATTGATAAATATTCTTTGTAAAATATTGTAATTAAATATTTCATAAAATTATTAATTAAAATATATTTTAATTTTTATCTATTGAATATCAATTATTGTAAATTAATTAGTTATAATACATAAGTATTTCTTAGTTACTATTAGCGTACATATATTACACTCTTTTCAGTTTAGTACAAAACTTAAATACAATTATTTATATATTATTGGTATTCTTTTTCAATCAAAATAAAATTTTATCTTGATAATGAGCATAATTTTTAATGCATACGCAAATTACCAAGTAAAACTTCAATTCTAATTAAAAATAATACTAACAGCACCCAAAGAACTATGAGGAGTGTTAGAAACACACTTCCTAACACACTTCTCCTAAAGCACATTTTATTATTGGTTAAAATTATTGAAAACTACAAAATTATAAGAGAGGGTTATTAAATAAGATGTGAGACCCACAAATTTTTGTAATTTTCAAGAAATTTTAACTAATAAGAGAGAGTGTGTTTAAAAGAGTGTGTTGTTAGCATTTCTCAATAAATATATCTATGTTTTTCTCTTTCATTTGTTAATCTATGATCTATTGTGTAATAATATTCTTGGAAAGTAAAATTGTAAATGACAAAAATCCGTTAACTTACAGCACCTACACAAGAAAACGATAAAGGTCCATTTGGTGGCCAGGATATAATAGGATAGGATAGTTATCCTATCCTATCCTGTTGTAATCTATTGTTTGTTGTGTCAGTAGGATAGGACAATGTTATCCTATCCCTTATACTATTCTGTTACTTTAGTGTATTTTTCATCCTAGGGAGAAGCTGGGTTAGGAGGCAACAAGATAGGATAAGCTCTTTTTATATATATATTAATATATATATATATATATATATATATATATATATATAATAATTTTGACATGTAAATTTAAAGTATATTATTAATTAAAATATTAAAAATTAAATAATTACTATTCAAATATTAATTTTAAGAAGAGTAACTACATAAATAAAAAATAATATTGTATAGTTAGTTAAAATTGTAAATTTTTCTAAAAAAATTAAAATTAAATTAAAAGTTACTTTTAGAAAATTATATGTAATTTTATGAAATAATAATTTTGTCATTTGAACATAATTTATATTTTATCTTGTCGTTATCTGATTTGTTATCTGGTGTGCATCAAACATTAGATAAGATTATAGCTTATCATGCTCTTATCTTATCCTGTTCTTATCTTATTCTCATATCCTATCTTATCTTATCATATCCTAACCACCAAATGAGCTCTTAATGAATAATAACCAAAGCAAAACTCCCTTCACTGATTTCATTAGTCTCCAGTTATATAAATATAAGATATTGCAACATTCGAATTTATTGTATTATAAGTTTATAACCATATCTTTTAGCTAATCAAGACACTCCTCTTAATTTAAACAGGATTCAGTTAGCCTATTTACCGTTTTCAATCACTTCCCGAGTCCCACGTAATTGAAATAGGACTTCCAACAACGTTCTTTCCATTTGACCAATCTAAACGTCCAAAACCAAAATGAGTGGGTGGTAGCGGATCTGATGCCGTAAACGTTACTGTATATGTTTTCTTTTTTTTAATTTTTTGTTGAAGCTCAACATGTTCGGCTCAACTGTGATCTTGACAGATGGGATATCCAACGTGATTTAGGTCCGTTACACTGTAGTGTTTGTGTACATCACAATTGTTCTTTCTCCTCGCCGCGACCTCAATCCTATTGGGTGTGTAGATTAACAGAGTAATTATTATCAAACATCACTTTCTCTTTTATATCACTTGACTCTCCTTTTTTTTTTTTCTATTTCTCTTTATTTTTTATCACAGTCATTTATCATATTTATTATTTTCTGTTTCTTCTTTTATTTTTCCTCTTTATGTCTCTCTTCTTTTCACTCATACACCTCAAAAATGAGATGTACATTGATCTTTTTCCTTTAATGCACAAAGGAAGTTGAGATAATCATCCACTATCAAATCATAGACAAGTCCTGGTTAAGCGCAGCAATAGGTTCACACAGGGTAAAATACTAGTTGTATTTTAAAGTATAAGAATAATTTAATATATTTTGTCAAATGTTTTTAATTATTTAAATAACATAATTTTAATTTTTAATATAATAAATATTTTCAAACAAGATTAAATTTTATTTAAAAACTTATTTTAATCTTTTTATTGTTTATCAATTTAACTTTTTATGTTATTTTTTAGTTTTATAGTCGATCGATCAATTTTATTAAAATCTTATCGTTTTCACAGTTTAATCTTCTCTCATCTTCTCCTTCAGCAAAAATGCAAGCTCTCATGTCTCCTTAACCAAAAAAATGGGTCCTAGTTCGGTATCGTCGAAGCTCTTGCTTTTGGGCCAAACACCAGTGTCGAGGAATCCGATATTGATGTCACTTCCCGCATTTGATTCGGGGAACATATCAACAATTTTATCGAGCCCAAGGAAGTGTGGTGTTCGAGTTGTGAGTGGCTTGTATATTTTCTCCGGTAGCACCTTTAGAATCCCGGTTTGGCTCTTTAGTAACCTGGCTTCTTCAGATGTTAATCTTGTTGAGAATGCATGAATCGCATTGTCATAGGTGTAGAGCATTTCTGCTGAGTTAGATATTGATTTCAAATCGATTTATACCAGATTGAATGGTGATTGAAACTTGCTAGCATTTCGAATTTGGCCACATGGACTATGTAAGTACTCTTTTGGTTCTTTGGTTTTTTCTCAATTGTGGCCAGAGATACATCACAAAAGCCCAAAAACAAAACAAGAATAGTTGTAGAGAAAGGGCTAAACATCTTCATTTGAAGTGAGACCATGAAAGCAATGTAATGGAGAACTTGGCTTAATAAAGGGCCCAATTTTAATGCAGAGTATATAATTGTTGTCACGAAGGTCCACTCAATTTAATTTCAAATAGGATTTTTGGTCAACTTAAAAAAGAAGAAGAAACTTGTAATTTTTTTATTAATATTTTTAATTCGTGAATCCTTAATATATCTTGTTGACAATATTAGTATTTATATTTAAAATTTATTAAATATTAAATGTTATAAAATCTATTAAATATTATTTATTTATTTATTTATTTTATATTCAATTAGGGATGACGTTGGTCAACTTAAAATGAGAAGACATTAGTAAGGGAATGTTTAGATAAACATCTCCATAAACATTTATAGGAGAATTTAAAAAAAAATGAAATAAACTTTTTTAAAAGCTAAATTAACTTTTGCATAAACTAATTTGTAGAAATTCTTTTATATTAATTTCTTCAAAAGCAAATTTTTAATTTATGAGAAAGCTAGTTATAGTTTATAGAAAAGTTTATTTTATTTTTATTTTTCATTTTCTTTTCTTGTAAATGTTTATAATTTTTTTTTATCGAAACATACCCTAAATCTTTTTATTTACTACTTTTAATATTTGTATCCTTAGTAAATAGTTGTTGACAGCTAGGGTGATAAAAAAGTATTTTACCAACACAGTGTGAGATATGGTTGGCAAATACAATAGTCAGAGTTACTCATTTTATGTGAAAGATTAGATACAACTTTGTGAAGACTTTTCAATAATTGAAATTTTTTAATATTCAATAATTTAACTTTAGAAACAAATGTATTAATTACAATGACGAAGACTTTCCAATAATTCATTAAACAATAAAATGTAAATTAAAAAAAGAGTTTCATATTTAAAAATGCATTAAATAATTTGAACTATAACATTTTGAGTTTATGGCAACGCTTAAGTTTGTAACGCCAAAAAAATAGTTTTCTTATATTATAATAGGCAATGGGTTTTTATACTGATGGGGTAGTAAATAATTTTTTTCATTTTGTACATGCAACAATTGAAAACCATTTTCAAAATTTAATAGAGAACGGTTTTTTACCTTTAATATTTTAGTCAATGGTTTCAAACTATTCTATATTCATTTATTAGACAATAAGACCCTATTTGGAGACGAAGGCTACGGTGGAAGAGGGGACCAAGTCTCCCACCGTAAAAAAGTTATTTCTTACAGTTAGATGTATTAATTTTTAAATTAATGGTTAAGATGGTTTTTTTTTTCTTTCTTTTCCTTAATTTCCCGATTTCCTCCCGTCCCCCATCTTGTGCTTAGGGGTGTACATGGGTTGGGTCGAGTCAGGTTTGGCTAAACCTGTTACCCAACCCAATCAAAATAGTATGGGTTGAGCTGGGTTCATGCTTTTTTTGTCATACCCAAACCAAACTAACTTGGTCATTAACGAGTTGTAAGTTGGTTGGGTCAGTTAATTAGGTCCATGTATTTGAAATTTTGTTAAATTTTTTAAAATATATATATTTTTTTACAAATTTTGACACATTATTAAAATATTGTATTTAGTTTTGGACTTTGTTTCTCATCATTTTTGTTTCTAAAATTAATATAAAGCTTACAAGAAACTTAGAACAAAAGTCGAGAGAAAAAGAACAGCAATAACATACATGGAATATTTAATGATCCAAAATTAACAAGGGTTTACAACTTCACAGGTGTGTGGGGTGTCTTTACTCTTTGTCTTATTTAGTATTAGTAATTTACTAATTAATAATTATTACTATATAAAACATATAAAAAATAGTAAATAAATAAAATGTCACTTCAAAGAGTCAAGTTCACAGGGTACACGGGTTTGTAAATTAAAACCTGTTACCCGACCCATACTTGAATAGGTTGGGTCAAGTGCGACCTAAACGCTTGAAAAAACTGAACTGAAGTAATTGGGTCGGTTCGGGACAACAGGTTATCCGTATTCGTGAACACCCCTACTTGTGCTACTTGATCGTCTTCTTCTCTAAATGGCATGGGAAATTTCAACCAGTGCTACTTGACCCATGACCGTCTTCTTCTCCTCATAACCCCCATGAATGTCTTCTTCTCCTCACAGATCCCAAGGCCCACCCTTTTCCTCTTAATGTTTAGTAAATCTTTGTCGAGATTGAAGCTCCATTGCATGCTCATAGTCGCAGGGAGCCTTCGTGTACTATCGCCTTGCGTTCACAGGGAGCCTTCAAGTTGCCACTTCCTCTCTATTGTTTTGATTTCCTTTGTTGTTTTGCAGGTCCTGTCCTGTTGTTGTTTCGATTTCAAATTTGGTTGACAGTGATTTCCTTTGTTGTTTTACAGGTCCTGCCCTATTGTTGCTTCAATTTTAGAGTGCAGGTGGATTTTGTTGCTTCGATTTCCCTTGTTGTTTTACAGGTCATGTCCTTTTGTTGCTTCAATTTCAGATCTAGTTAACGGCGAAATGATGGCTGCGAGTTTTCGTAGTTGCCTTTGAATCCCATTCTTTGTTTTCTATTTCAAATCTAAAAGCTTCATTGCAATTACCACTAACTCCATTTTGATATACAACAACGACATCAAAGTGGGCGCTACATCGATCTAGTTCACGTTCCCTGTGTGAGCATAAAACCTACACTATTTGGTAGGGCTATTAGTGAGGTTTCACAACATGAACAATCATCGGCAATGTCAATGGGATTTATCGGTGGCTAGGGGAGGCTTGCGATGGTTATGGGTGTAGCTAAAATGATGGAGAAAGACTGAACTATGAGAGAGAAGTTGAAGTAATCAGGGATAAATTTAGAAATATAAAGAAAAAAATAAAAGAAAAGAAAAAAGAAAAATAAAATCAGCCATTGAAATTAAAACCATATAATCTAAAGGTTAAAATATACTTGTCCATGATGGGAGACATGGTCAACTCTCCCACCGTAGCCTCTGTCTTGTTTGGATACAAGTTAAAAGAGCTTTTAAGAGCTTATTTATTGACATAAGTTTTTTATTACCTAAAAGTGGTGTTTAAATATATAACCTTTATTAGCTTTTAACTTTTCTAAAAGCTCTTAAAAGATCTTATAGAGAAGTTAAATTTTAAAGACTTTTCTTTCTTATAGAGTTTATAAAGAAGTTAAGTGTGTATCATTCAAACATGAAATTAACTTATCTAAAAGAAGTTTTTCATAATAGAGCTTTTAAATAAGCTCTTCTTTTATAAGCTTTTCTTGATAAGCCTTTTTAAACATGCCTAATAAAAATAAACTTTCTCGTAGGTTTAGATTTGATTTAATTACTCATTTGGTCTCTCTAATTACAGAAACTTTTTTCTTTTAATCTTTCTACTTAAAAACATTCTCTTTTAGTCCTTACACATACCATTTTTAATTCTTTTTAGTCTTTATACATACTATTTTAATCCTTTTTAGTTTTTAAGGCGAGGACTAAAAAGGATTAAAAATGGTATGTATAGGAACTAAAAAGAGATGTTTTTAAGTATAAGGACTAAAAAAAAATTATAGAAACCAAATGAATAATTAAACCTTTAAATTTTAAAAACACTCCACATAAAAAAAAAAGATTTAAAAACATAGAATTTTTTTAATTCCGTGCTAGGTTTATTCCTCTCCCTCTTGTTTTGTGATGGATGTGCTAGGGTGGGACAAAGTTTTTGAATTCTTCTGCAAAGTCCCATTCTCACTCATCTGCATTCAACTCTTAGCCAAAATTTCAGCACTCAACTCTAAAATCCCGTTAATCTTTTCTTCATATGGCAATACTCCATCCCATTTCTTATATACCTCTTTGCCTCCACCACTTTCTTTGTCATTCTCTCCTATGCCCCACCTCACTATCTCGGCACAAAGTCTCCACCTTTGCCCCCACTACCATCTTCAGAATCCTCCTCAGGGAGCGCACCCACCTTCATAGTGCTTTCTTCAGTATAGATGTTATCCTCCTTGGTCTTAATTTCTGTATCAATTCTTAATTTTTTTCACAATTTATATTTTTGAAAATTATTTTTATTTTGAAGTTTATTGTGTACTTATGCTACGAGCAATGTTATCAGAACTAGACTGATAATCGAGTTGGTCGAGGTATTAAGTTGATGGGTCATTGGTCAAACCTGCTGAGTCACTGGTTGGACTGCATAAATTGACATATATTAAATTTATGAGATTTATATTACATGTATTGTATATAAATTTGATTTGCTATATATGTGCTAACACTAAGCCTTAGAAAAGTGGAAAAAAAAACAATTTTAAGGATACATGGGACCTAGTTCGAACCCTAGGCCATGTAAAATTTGAAACATATTTATTGCGTTTCGTGTATTTTGCTTGCAGGTTTCCAATATGAAGAAGCGAGGCTTCAAATTTGAAGTAGCGTTGGATATTGTGCGGACTAGTGCACAGTGAAGTGTGCAGTCACATGGGGAACATCAAATGCACAGTGTTGCGCAGTCACAACATCAAATACAAGAACATGCTTCGAGGAATATGAGTGGCAGCTCCGAACCGTTTCGAACCGTACAAGTTTACTGATTCTGATCGGTTTAAGCCCAAGTTGTTGACGTCAGCGCTAGGTGAATTGCATATTTGATCGAATAAAGTGACCAGACCGGTCATCGGTTCGGTTTTTGGTTGAACCGGCCAGTTTGGTCCAAGTTTAATAACACTGGTTACGAGACTCCAATTCCATTATATGCCTAGGGTTCACTAAATTTTGTATTGTATAGCTATCATTAAGAATGTATTCTTTAGATAAGATTATATAGTACATTGTGAATATCAATGGAATCACCTAGACCTTGTTCCTCCATTATGTGCCTAGGGTTCAATAGCATTCTTGGATTGGTAGATCTTCAATATTTTTGTTTCCGTGTTCGCATTAGAGGTATTCTTTCATCTTCCTTACTACACTTTCAGTGAGATGTTATGGTTTTTTTTATATAATTTAAGCTACATTATTTGATAGAAACAAAAATGATTAAGGTAACGTATATGTCATTGCCCTACTTCAAGCCATCTTAACAACAAAATGTTTGTTGATGTGGCTATTTATAAACAAAAACAAAATCCCATAAGTTCTACCATCTCTTGATTCATGCTTTAATTTTATTGGTTGTCATTTCAAGTTTTCAACACACGCTAGACAACTTTTGTTACAACTAGTTAATCCTTAAAAGTATATTAGGTTGTTGGCAGATTTCATGAACTTAGCCCTTTTTTTATAAGCAAATGAATATTAGTAAAGCATTCCAACTAAGCACAAGAAATATAATAATGGGAAGAAGAGACAGAGTACATATATATAGTTTAGCATAGCTCCACACCCTTATAAAACCAACAGACCCCATCATAAAGCCAAACCAGATGTAAACCTATGAGTGTCTATGAACTTTGCCTCTTAATACTAGTTATTAATTAGTTTAGGACATTGTATAGCATAGGTAACTAATTAATTTCGTGGGTATATAGCATTTCGTACACATCAACATTGGTAAATTTGGCAAGTGAGAACTTTCTCCTTATTTGAAACATTTGGTCCTTGAATTGCCTATTAAATTCCCGAGCAAGCTCGAACTAAGGTTTCACGCAACCATTTGCATCCAGGTTATCCTTCTTGGGCTTATAATAAATGTAACTGTAGGGTAAGCATCCAATTATGCTAACAAAATATTATTATTTATATTTATATATAGGCCGATCTGTTATGCCTAAAAGGCTTTTTAAATGGCCTAAAGTTTGGCTTTTTAAAACAAATAGGTTTCTATAAAAGTTATGACCTACTTTATTTAGTAAAAAAACCTAGTCTAGCTTAGCTTGGCTTGATGTAGGCTTAGACGACTTGGCCTATTTTCATCCCTATGTATTGGTGAGACATAACCATGGTCTTTTTTCTTAGTGTTTCTATAGTTAGTAAAACTATAGCTGAAAGCAAAGGCAATGCCTTAGACTACCACGGTTCAAAAATCGTTGTTGAAAGATAAGACAATAGATTTTTTTGTTTTAGACCACGATTTTGATGCATTGTCATATATAGGACAAAAATACTAAAGACTTTTCAATGATTCATTGTATAATGAAATGTAAATATCAAAAATGTCCCTCATTTGGACGAGAAAAACTATCACAAACCTTTGTTACTTTTATATATACTAGTATTTTAGCATGTGTAATACACAGAATAAATATTTATTTATATAACTAAAAGTTATAATAAATAAATACTTTTGAAAATATAAATTATATTATAATTAAAGTTAGTAATAAATAAATATTTTGGAATATATAAATTATATTTTAAATTTATAAAAAATAATTTATATTATGAAACAAGGTTACTTTTAACTATTGATAATTTTATAAAAAATATTGAAATTCAATATAGAAATAAAGATGAAAATAATATATTGAAAGAAATGAGAAGTAAGAAAAATATTTAAAAACGCTTTCATTGAAAAAAAAAACCTCCTATGAACATTCTCGTTAAAGAATAGCTCCTAAAACACACTCTTATTCAAAATAATTATTCTAATTTATATATAAAGAGTAGTGGCAGATCTAGGACCCTGGGTCAATGGGGGCATTCTTTCAAAAAATAAAAATTAATAAAAAAAATGCTTTCAAATCAAATACCTAAACAATGGGTTTAAATATATAAAATTAGGGGGCAAAATACAAAAATTTAATATATTTATATGTAATTTTCTCAAAGTAAGGGGATGCATTTGCACACTCTTACTCCAATAAAAGTTCGCCACTGATAGAGAGGATTAGAATTCATAATAAATAAATATTTTTCAACATACAAATTATATTTTAGATTTATGATAAACAATTTATATTGTGATATAAGGTTATTTCTAACTGTTAATATTTTTTTTAAAATATTAAAATTTAATTTAGAAATAAAAATGAAAAAATAAATTAAAAGATATAAGAGGTTAAGAAAAATCTTTAAAAACTCTCTCATTGAAAAAAAAAAAAACACCTAATTGTCGAAGAATTAACTCCTAAAAATGTTTTCGTTCAAAATAGTTATTTTAATTTATACAGAAAGAGGATTAAGATTATGATACACAATTTAGAGAGTAAGTATCATCCTCGCATTATCTCAATTTGACATTCTTAATATGATCTTTCTTTCGAATGTATATTTCATAGACTAGATCTGCAACTACCTAAAAGATTTTGTCAATCATCTCAAACTCAAATTGCATTTTTTTGTTTTTCTGTACGAAACCAAAGGTACAAGAGATAATCTTACGCAAGCCAACTACCTTCACTTTATCTTCATATGTATACTTGATATTTTTAATTGCTTATTTCTTTCAATTTATCTTTTATATTTATCTCTAAATTGGATTTCAATAATTTTTTAAAATAAATTAATAGTTAAATATAACTTTATATCACAATTTAAATTATTTATTATAAATTTAAAATATAATTTATATATTTAAAAATATTTATTTATTATAATATTTATTTATAATATAATTTATATATTAAAAAATGTTTTTATTATAAGTTTTAATTATATAAAAATAAATATTTATCTTATACAATACACAAACTAAAATACAAATTTAGAAATTAAACATCTATGAAAGCATAGAGAATTTGTTAATAATATACGTTAAAATTTATTTAATGTTCGATCATTTTATTGTTTATCAATTTAACTTTTTTTGTTATTTTTTAGTTTTGTTGTCCATCAATTTTCTTAATACACTCAATGAAAATGACATTATCATCGTTGGTCTTCATCAAAATGTTGTCATTTTCACAGTTTTATCTTCTCTCATCATCTTCAACAAAAATGCATGCTCTCGTCTCCTTAACCATAAAAGCACGTTGCACCACCATCTATCCGCCATTGTTCTCCTTAAGAGTGAGATGAGGATGGAGCAAATAGCAATAGAAAGATTATGCAGCGGTGGGAAATAAACACTTTAGTTTGTGATAGATTCCAACATTTGTGACCGAGAGAAAGAATAAAATAAATAAATAGAAAAGTAAAATAAAGAGAATATGAGAATTTTAAACGAAACTAATACAAGAAAAAAGGAAAAAAAAAAAACTCTATTTTATGCATTACCATCAATTAGCTAGAAAGGTTGGTTATAAAAAGGAAAACTTTATTATTGTGTGACAGGAAATCCTCGGAAAATCAATAGGTACGTGTTTAGCACATAAGATATTAACTAATTAGTAATAGATATTAACTCAAATTTTAATTGCTTGAAAAATAAAATTGTGGTGCGCAGTAATAATAGTTGAGATTTATAATGAATGCATATATAAGATAGAACGCTATAACAGAAGCAAAACTTCCTTCACGGCTTTCATTAGTCTCCAACTATATAAATATAAGATATGTTGCAACATTCAGATTTATTATATCCATTAGTCAACCTTTTTACAGTTTTCAATCACGTCCCGAGCCCCATGCAATTGAGATAGGACTTCCCACAACATTCTTTCCATTTGACCATTCTAAACGTCCAAAACTAAAATTACTCGGTGGTGGTGAATCTGATGTCGTAAACGTGACTGTGAATGATTTTTTCTCATTTTTGTTGAAGCTCAACACGTTTGGCTCAACTGTGATCTTGACAGATGGGATATCCAACGAAAATGATACCTTGTATGTTCCTTCGGCCCCCACATTAGTAAGAGTCCGCCTGTGTTTAACAGTCGTTTCGCCGTATCCACCCGCTGTTGGTTTAAATACCACACCAAAGGAAGGGTAATTTAGGTCCGTTACACTGTATTGTTCATGTGCCAGGCACTTGTACTTTCTCCTCGCCACAGCCTCGATTCTCTCAGGTGTGTAGTTTAACGCACAAAGGAAGTTGAGATAATCATCAGCTGTCAAATCATAAACGAGTCCTGGATTAAGCGCAGCAACAGGGTTCACATGTCCAGCACCGACTTCAAACGGTGTTGACGGGCCGTGTGTGGCACTGTCTAGCAATTTCTGACCGTTGCTGTAAGTCGTATAAGCTGTGGTCATTAGCGCAGACCGAACCGCGGCTGGGCTCCAATTTGGATAAACCGACTTGATCAAAGCCGCTACACCGCTTGCGTGAGGGCATGACATGGATGTGCCTGAGATTATGTTGAAGTCCACGCGCCTATCATCTTGGGCGAGGTTAGTGGGACCCGCAAGCTTTGTAAATGCCGCTAAGATATTGACACCAGGAGCAATGAAATCAGGCTTCAATATCTCTGGTGTGATTGGGTTTGGGCCCCGAGAGCTAAATGCCGCAGCAACCGGTGATGGCTCAATTACCGACCATCGTTCCGTGAAACACAAGCGTAGCTGTTGTTGGTTTTCGAGCAGATGACAAGTACATCTTGATGGCTTTCCCGGCCTTGAAACCCACTGCAGCTGCTGGCAAAACATGGGCATCCGCCACCAATTCCTCTCCATCGGATTCCGCATTGGCCAACACCATGCCCACACCGCCGGCTAATTTCACCACAAGTCCTTTCTCTACTCTAGAATTATCTCCACGATCACACAGCACAATTTTCCCCTTAACCTTTTCTGGATCCAAGCTATCTGTCTCACACACCTTCGCACCTAATTTTGCGCTTGCATTCCCTGCGTATATGAATGAATAAGAATTTTTGGGAAAAGAATTACCATCATAAATTGACACTCCAGAATAGTTTTGTCCATTCCCGAGTTTAACGTATGCTGGGAAATCACGATCTAGCGTGCCAGCTCCCACGGTGATCATCCAAGGTGCTACATTCTGGAGAGAAAAGTGAGAAGGCCCATCATTTCCTGCAGCAGTGGAAACTATAATCCCTTTCTCCATTGCTGCAAAGGCTCCAATTGCGAGGTTTTCTTCGTCGTAATCAACTGCTCCACCTCCAAGTGATGCTGAAATGACATGGACGTTGTCAGAGATGGCTGTGTCCATTGCTGCCAATATATCAGAAGCAGCACATTTATCTTCCCAACAAACCTTGTAGACAGCGACTCTAGCACGTGAGGCCATCCCACGTGCCGTCCCGGAAGCGTAGCCGAATAGGCTCGCGCCTTCCACTGCAGACCCTGCGGCTGTGCTTGCAGTGTGGGTGCCGTGGCCGTCAACGTCTCGTGGTGATCTGGATTGGTTGGTTTCATTAAGGGGACCATTTGTGGCCTCGTAGCCTTTTAGGAAGAACCTGGCTCCTATCAATTTCTTATTGCAGTTCGAGGCAGTGAAATTGTCACCTGATTCACATTTGCCTCTCCAGCTACTAGGGATGGGTCCCATTCCGGCATCGTCGAAGCTCTTGCTTTCGGGCCAAACACCCGTGTCTAGGAGTCCGATAATGGTGTCATATCCCATGTTTGATTCTGGGAACATATCCGCGATTTTATCCAGCCCGAGAAAGTGTGGTGTTCGAGTTGTGAGTGGCTTGTATATTTTCTCTGGTAGCACCTTTAGAATTCCGGTTTGATTCTTCAGTAACCGAGCTTCTTCAGGTGTTAATCTCGTTGAGAATCCATGAATCGCGTTGTCATAGGTGTAGAGCATTTCTGCTGAATTGGATATCGATTTCATAATCGATTTATGCCAGACTGAATGGTGATTTAAGCTTGCTGGCATTTCGGATTTGGCCACGTGGACTATGTAAGTACTCTTCCGGTTCTCTGTTGTTTTCTCAATTGTCGCCAGAGAAACATCGCAAACGACCACAAACAAAACAAAAATAGTTGCAAAGAAAGGTTTCTTAAACGCCTCCATGCTAAACATTTTTGTCTGAAGTGAGCTCTGAGAGGAATGTAATAGAGAATTTGGCTTAATAAAGGGCTTATTTTAAAGTTGAGTAATTCCTCTAGTCTCAAATATAAGAAAAAAAATGTCATGTTTATTGATGTTAAATATAAATAAATCTCAATTAATTTCATCTTATTTAATGATACAATTTTTAAAATGTCTTTTATTTAATTGAAATTTTATTTACAATGATTTTTTTTATTCTTGATAGTATCAAATTTTAATAAAGGGTAGTTTAAGAAAAAAAATGATGATAATTAATTAGCATAAATTATTTCTTAATTTTTAGAAAAATGCTAACAACACTCTTTCAAACACACTTCTTCGTGACAATAATTATACATTCTTTCTGTTCTTGAATAAAAAAAAAAGGGAGTGCTAATTAACAACACTCTCTTTGACACTTTTTTTTTTCCAACACTCTTCTTATTATTAGCTGGAATTTATTGAAAATCACAAATGTTGGTGAGTCTCATCTCTCATTTAATGAGTCTTTCTCCTAATTTAAAGGTAGAACCTACCAAAATTTGTGGTTTTTAATAAATTTTAACCAATGATAAAGAGTGTTAGAAAAAAAAAAGTGTTTAAGAAAATGTTGTTAGCATTTCTCAAAAAGAGAGTGCTAGCAATACTCTTTCTGACACTTTCTTTCTAACAATAATAAGAATAGTAAAAGCAAAATAATTTTTGTTTAATGCTTTGCATCTGATATATTTATTTTTAAAAAAATTCATAAATATAATACATGAATGCATAATAACTAATAAATGAATTCACGAATTCAAACAGTACATAATAATGAAATCATTAAAATCCATTATCCTTCACCCAATAATTAATAATGAAAAATAAAATATTTTATAAAATATGAATTAAAAACCCACTATCTATTAAATGCATTAATAATTAATACAATTTATTTAATAAATGAGTAAGAGAATAATTAAGAAAAAAAAACACCTAAACTGACGTACGTGCCTTTAGTTTGAGGAGATATTTTATTTTTAATTATAAAAATATTATTTTATTTTCACTTTAATTATTTTCAAAATTAAAATAAAAATGAAAGAAAAATATTTTATATTATTTTTTTGCATCTGATAATTTTATTTTAAAAAAATAAAATTCATAAATATAATAAATGATAGCACAAATTCAAATACTTTTAATTTTAAAATTATTATTTTATTTTGAATTAAATTTTTAAAATTAAAAATAAAAATAGTGAAAACAATATATTATTTTTCTTTTATTTTCTATATATGGTACCTTTATTTTAAAAAATAATAAATTAATGCACAAATTTAAATACTAAATTATAAACTAACATTATGTTAGTTTGAGTGAAACTGGACTTGGATCTTTTAAGCAAGGTTTTGGGTTTGATTCTTGTGGATAAAAACCGTAGTTAGGAGGGAAGTTCTCACTAAAGGTGGCTAACTAAGTTTTTCAACGAAGATTAGTCATTAGTAAAATCAGTATATACTTTGCACTTATTGGGCTCATTTGGTGATCAGGATATAAGAGGATAGGATAAATATCATATCTTGTTGTAATCCGTTGTTTGTTACACTAATAGGATATGATAACATTATCCTCTCCTTTATTCTATCCTATCGCTCCAATATATTCTTTATCCTGATGGGAAAGCTAGGTTACGAAACAACAGAATAGGAAAAGCTCTCCTTTCTCTCTAATATGTTAAATACAAATTTATATAATATATATTAATATAACAATATATATATATATATATATATATATATATATATATATAATAATTTTGACATGTAAATTTAAAGTATATTATTCATTTAAATATTAAAAATTAAATAATATTTTTTTTATAATTTTACGAAAATTAACTGCATAAATAAAAAAAACAACATTGTATACTTTAGTTAAAATTATTATTTTGTAAAAATTTAAAAATTAAATTAAAATTTATTTTTAAAAAATTATATTTAATTTTAGCAAAACAGTAGTCATTTGAACATATAATTTATATTTTATTCTATCATGAGAAGATAGGTTGTGCATTAACAGTGTAAAGCAGTTTTATACTATTATCCAATCACAAATTATCATATATAGTAAGTTTGTTGACTTTTACAATAATTGTTTTAGAAGTCATATTACATAAAATACATTAATATCTAAATTATTTTGATATAAATTACAATTTAATTAAATATTTTTTAATATAATTTATCTTGATTATAAAATTTTTACTTATTTTATTTAGTTTTAAGTTAGTTTAAATTTTAAAAAATAGTTAAAAAAATAATGACTCTTTTAAAATGAACAATGGTATTATAATATTATTGATAAAATATTTTTAATTTTATAGACATAAAAATATATTAAAATATATTTTTTTAAAAAAATACAAAATTATATTAACTAAGACAATTATAATCAATATATATATTCTAATTTATCTTTTCGATATGCAACTAAGTTTTTTATTATTTTTTAATTCATAAAAATATATAATTATATTAATTAAAGTAATTATAACTAATGTATATTTTGATTTAAATTAATTAAGATAATTATGACTAATATATATTATTTTGATTTGAATCAATTGATAATTTTAATATATATTATAATTCAAATTTATACTAGATTCAAATTAAGATTATTTTAAATTATGGTAAATAATATTAGAAACTTTTCCATATAGAATAATTTTATATTTTATTATTTTTCCAATTAATTAAATTTTCAATATTCTATAATAATCACATTATATTTTGACCATTAATAAATTATATTGTTATTGTTACTATTATTTCTCATATAATTCATAATAAATGTTTAACTAACACAATTAATTCTTGACAACAAATTAATAAAAATATTTAAATTTAAATTAAATTAAATTCTAATCATATTATTTTATGTTTAAAATATCACAGATAAATTATAAATTTTATATAAATATATTAAAAATATCAATTAAATTTAATATAAATAAAATAAATAACAAATAATTCTTGAAAAAATACATGAAAATCCTCATCAAGAAGAAGAAGAAAGAAGAAGAATAATTTAATAAATTAATAATTTAAATATCATTAAAGATTATTTTCAAGACAAATAATAATAGTAATACTAATACAAAGAAGAAGGTACTAATACTAATAATCTGTTACAAAAATTTATTTTCCAAGTTTATATTACGTACCACTATCATATTCATTTTCTTCTCTAAAAATATTTTTTGTTTTACTATATTTTAGGTTATTTTAAAATAATATTTTAATAAATTAATAATTTACGCATCATTAGAGATTATATTCACAAGATGTTACGTGATGCAGTCAAAACTTTCATTTGGTCGAAATTTTTGAAATGATATCCACAATAAATACTTACTATAAATATAATACAAAAAATTAACAAATCATATATTTAAACAATGATAATGATGAAATAATTTATTCAAGATTATATTTGCAAATTATACTTATTGGAGCACAATTAATTCAATAAATTAAATTTAAAAAATTTCTTTAATCATTTAGATAACTAATATTGCAATGACATAATTTCAATATTGATAATTAATATTCTTCAATAAAATACTTCCTCTCTTTCATATTGATTAATGTTTTAGCATTCAAAAAATATTTCATATTGATTGATGTTTTCAGTTTTCATTGAAATATTAACACTTTTATTTCAAATTTTTCCTAAATATCTATATGAAGTTAATGATTTTTGAATGTCGATTTTTGAAAATGAGAGCAAGGATATTTTAGTAAAATTATTTTACTAAATAACTTATTTATTGGCTTTCTTAATTTGTGTGAAAAACCCTTAAATATCAATCAATATGAAATGGAGGGAGTAAATTTTAAATGATATTAAATGTAAAGTGCTTACATAGTTCCTGTAAAGAAATTAATCTGTATGCATTTCAAAGAAAATCTTCTTTGAATAACATACTGATTTTAAATAATATTTTATTTACATTCTGAAATCAATATTAAATCTTTTACAGGATCCTGTGGGATGGAAGTATGTACTCCCACTCACCTGAAAATAAAGTAACATGGTAACGCTTGCAATTGTAATGGTAGCGCCAAAAGGCCACGGTTTTTTTTTTTAAGAAAAAACTTTTGCTTGATGGTGGAAGCAATGACAAAATCGTTGAAGATTTATATCCTGCTGAGTCAAATTTGGGTTCAAGTTTTAGTAGGTAACTACAATCGCAATGTTAATGGACTCGATCCTAGTGTTCATATTTCAATGGCACTAGACATTTGACCAAAAAATCACAGTTTTTTTTTTATAAAAAAATTCATCCTTTTTTGTACTTTCAAACATGGGTTCAAGTTGCAGGGGGTATTGCATTTTCCTTCTTCTTTGTCTTGAATTTTTGTTGCCGTGCCTCTGCGATGGGGACTTTAAACGACGACGTTTCGTCTTTGCTAACGTGGCCAGAGAATGTGGCGATGCCATCCAACGTAAACAAGCTTCCGACATAACTTCTCTCGCTGGACAACCACAGCAATGAAGGATGTTGTTGACTAAACCTCTTTCCCCTTTGCCTATGCTATGTGACGTGCCCCATCCCTTTTCAAAAAAAAAAAAACTATGATTACGTGGCCAAACCAACCAACTGGTTATATCTGGTTAAAAATATTACTCCAACATAAACCATTTACCTCTTTTATGCACCGGAGAATTCGTCTACAAACTAAGCATAAATAAATAGAAAATGCATGCAAAATAATATAAATTACCATGTAAAACATGCTATGAAATTCAACACATCATGCCACCGAAGGAAATGATGGATCTCCACTGAGGAGAGGAGACGAAAGGGCCAACTTAAAATTGTTAAACACAAAAGGGATCTACTTGTAATCTCACAAAATAAAAAGGGTGTATTGGATTTAGATTTTAAAAAACTATTTTGGCATAAAAAAGTCTTGTGAATTTTAAAAGACTATGTAGGAATATAATGACTTATAAGATTTTTTTAAAAGACTTTTATAATCAAGATTTTGTAATTTGAATTTTAATAAATTTATATCATAAGAATTTATAAGATTTGAAAGTTACAAGAGTCAATGAAAAAAATAGCAAAAAAATGATAAGGTTTGGATAAAAAAAAAAGAAGCAAAATCAATACATTTTTTCTAATCTTTTAATAGTTAATTGATTCTAACTTCTTGTCCTATTAATTTTGTCAAAATGAAAATATTTGTTTTATAATACATAGAACAAATTATTATCAATCACCTAATCATTTTATTATTGTTTGAGGCTCCTTTTAATACCTCAATCACATAACTTGTCATAGTATATAGTGCTTGCTTTGTATGAAAGAATAGTCGATTCATAAACACATGCCAATTGTTATCTAAACTATAGGGAGTATCTAAGAACAAATGGATAAATCACTTCACCATGAAAAGAGAAAAAATGTTCAAACTTCCTAATAATTTTAAAGGAGGGAAATTCCTAATAATATTAGGAAGCATGAAGCCCACATAACCCATGTTACAGAGCACACGATTTTATTTGAAGCTGAAACAGATTCCTATAATTTATGCTGAGATCAGTGTGCTAGTGTGTGATTGGCATTAGTGATGTACGAGAGTTTTTATTTTATTTTTTGACATTGTCTTTCTAGTGATATACACAATAAATTCGTTCACACAAGTTGATAAAGACAAATAAAAAAATATTTTATCTAATTGCAGAGAAGACTTATAGGATTAGAAGAAAGAAATGACCAAATACTGTATCACCATTTATACCACCTTCAACGAAGAGAGAAAGAATTATATGTGATGGACAAAAAAAAAGTCTAGCAACAATAGAAAAATTAGAAATGAGAGAGTAGAAAAGTCTCAAGGGTTTAGATGGGATTGTTGAATGGATATGGTATTTAGACATCCTCCTGAAAAGTTACACAAAATTCACCTTACAAAATAATTTATGGAAATTTGTATGTTTTTGAATATCAAAAAACTTTTCGTAAGTAGTAAAAAAATTTAATTAAATACCACCAAATTTTGTTATCCTCTTAACAAAATCCTGATAGTCCTAATTAAATATTAAAAGATTTATTTATACTATTAAAAAGTCTTAATTGAATACCATAAGACTTTTTTATCGTAAAAAAAAATCTTTTAAAATCTCAATTCAATACACACCCTAATAAATTTCACCCAATCAACAAGTATCGGTAGAAAATTTGAACATTTACCGGTTTGCACAGACCATTAGATATAACCATTATACATCATTATACTACATATTCCCGATAAATTAAATTATTATTTTTTTATATTAGAAATTAAAAAAAATTCTTATAACAAACACCCTTACATATCATATTTTACACAATTACATTGCCTCTTGCATTCATCCAGAAGAATAACATCAAAAGCGACTGTAGAGACGTACTGTCTCTGGTAGTGGCCATGCCAAAAGGACTAACAGTTCCTTTCTTCACCCTCAAACAAGGAAAAGACATTATCTTAGGTCGCCTGCACTGCACTGCACCGATAACTTCACTTCTCTAATCTATTTCCCACTTTAGTATTTGTCAATACTTCACTTTATTGCTCTTTATATTCCAAACTCTCTGTGTCACTCCAGTCTGTCACACATCCACCCTCCCCTGTTCAAATATCTTCACATTCTCTATAAATCCCAATCTTCCAACACTTATCCTTTCCCCTGCCACTCACAACAGTTTTTAACCGAACCTGTGCCTTTCTTGAAATGGCGACAAATAGTACCCACGAAAAAAAACTGAAACATTTGAAAGAAGAAGAAGAGGAGGAGGAGGAAGAAGAAGAAGAAGAAGAAATAGAAGCATTGTCACTTTGCGATCTTCCCGTCACTCTGCTCGACGACGAGGACCAATCAAAAGCAAAACCAGATTCTCGTATCATTGAAACCCAAGAAGATTTTGATTTCCGCTTATGGGGTGGCCCCTTTTCCACAGAATCAGAAATGTGCGCTGCAGATGAAGTTTTCTTTCAAGGCCAAATTCTCCCCTTGCGTCTCTCATTTAGGCGATGTGAATCAAGGTCCGAGTCCTTGGGCCACGGTTCTCTCAGAGAGTTTCGGAGCACTAGCAATAGAAGCCAAAACTCATCGAGTAGCAGCTGCTCCACCACCACTACAACCCCAAGAATTTCCAAACCCAGCGTTCAAAACCATTTCCACACGCACCCAAGTCCCCAACCTCAATTGAAGGTAACCGTTCCAAGACAAACAAGCTTCGCTAATCACTGTAGAAAATCATCAGCGTGGGAGTTTTTCCGTCTCGGTGTGGTGCCTGCACCTGAGATAGCATTGCAAGATCTCAAGGTTCGCGGTACAAACGGTGTTAATAAAAATTACATTAGTCGCAATAGCAGCAGCAGCAGCAGCAACGGTAACGTCAATGCTGATAGCGTTGTAAAAACGAGTTACAGCACTAGTCACAGCGGTAAGAGATATCATGTTTTCAAACAATTTGTTGGCATAGGCGGTGGCTTTTGGAGTGGTTGCAAATGTTCTGTTGAAACAGTACAATCGGACATAGTCATAATTAAGGGTGATACTAAAAGCGCCAACAAGGCAGAAAGCACAACGCACGCCGTGAAAGAAAAAGTGCTCGAAAGGAAGAGGCAGAAGCACAGACAAAAGCAAGGAGAGAGGACCATGTCGCGTCGTCGAACATTTGAATGGATAAAGGAGCTTTCGCACGTAAGCTATCCCGAGGACGAGGCTTTGTTATCTAAATCTTGAATGCTTTGGCTGACCGCATGCTTGTAATTTATCTTTTATTATGTTAGATTATTAGATTGCCTTTGTAGCCGCTGGCTTTTGTTTCCTTTATTCTGAATTGAATTACATCATTGCGGGGGAGACTCTGTAATCAAAACTTCTTACTCTCGTGAGAATGATAATTTTGCTTTTTCATTTCTCTTTTTGACTGATGGTGATTGATTGTATGTTAAAGATTGAATGTGTTGTAAGATATTGTGGGTGAGATCTGTGTCGAGTGGCGATGGTGGATTGTAAAATAGCAAGGCCCCGCAAAAGTGGTGATAATTTGGTGCTTATACTTGTCATGACCGAAGGAACTTCGATTCTTAATGATTGGGTTCGTTGGCTGGAGTATATGAAATAATAATGATATTTGCATATCTAAAAATTTATCCCATTTTTATATGTTTTAATAATAAAAATATGCATTTCAACACTTTTTTATTTATTTTTGAAACAAGTATAATATATAAATATAATAGAAAGCTGTTCATGCGTAAATACTTTTTAGTAAGATTCTTTTAATTAATTCCCGCGAATTAAAAAAATTAGTTAATTTAATTAGTGACATTTTGTTAAAGATTTGTATTATTAGAGCAACTCAAACAGAGTTGCTTATATTGGTTCTTAAAATTAAGCAACTTAAGAATATCATTGGAGTAAATAAGTTCTTATAATTTTTTTTACAAAAATTGTCTATATAAGCAATCTAAGCAAGGTTGCTTAATTATTAAAAAATAATGAGTAAATTACACTAAAACCTTCTAAGGTTTCGTCAAATTTCACTCGACACCCCTCCTTTTGTTACTCCAACATTAATCCCCCTAATTCTTTAATAAAAATTATACCAACACCTCTTATACATTACATTAACTCCCTTGATTGTTTGAAAAATATTACACCGTATAGCTTTATAAGAGAGATTATTGTAAACGTTAAAAAATAAGGGAAGTTATATGCAATCTCAAAAAAATCTAAGAGAGTGTCAATGTAATTTATTCAAAAACAATTTTTCAAATTAAAATGGAGATTGTTGTGTGAGTGGAAAGATAAAATGGGATTCACTAAAACTAAGTTAAGAACTCAAGTTGAGTTTTACCATTAAAGTGAAAATTAGTACACATTCTTAATTTATTTATTTTTTGGTATACAATGGTCGCACTGAAGTTAGAACCTAGGACTTCATGTATACTTACCCAATCCCCCACCACTAGGCTGAACCTAGTGGGTTAGTAAGTATTCTTAAATCATATGTGACAATAAAGGACCTACTAAAAGAGAGTTAAGAACCCAAATTGAGTTATTGCATAGGAGATTATCTTAGTCTCTTAAAATTGTCCTTAAAACTATTATGACCCATCATTTCACTCTTTCCACCCAATGTTGTGAAAATCAAGATCCTACACAAGATCAGGAGAAGAATGAAAGATTGTAATTCAAAGGATTGTAACACTGAATCTTAAGATCTTTTCAAAAGACATAAATTATATATAAAGATATATATGTGATAAAAATGGCACAAATAAAGAAAATATTTTGTAAATGATAACAATTAATATTAAATTTAAATTAAAAATTTGTATTTATAAACTTATAAGTTATAATTAATAAATCCTAAATAACTCATAATCAATCACATAAAATTAAAAATATAAAAAACTCAACTCACCTAAATCAAAGTCAAAAAATATGTAAAAAATTATGACTCAATCGCAATAATACTCAAATAAAAAGAAGGAGTGAAAAAGAGAGGCACTACATCACAGCAACTAAACAGAGCAAGAACAACAAAATAGAATCGAAGGCAAAGACACACATTATGAACAAAACAAAACACCCTAATGAATGCAAGACAAAGACGAACTACACTAGTTTAAACAAAATGCAAGACATGAAGAGACTCCTTTGCAATGAGCATAAGGCATAAGGTGTGCAGAGATAAAGAATAAAGAGGGTGGTTGCAGTGAAACAAAGAGCAAAGAGTGTGCGCAAAAGGGAGAAGAAGCGAGGGTCAAAGTTATCGTTGTGAGAGATGTTTTGCAAAATGGGTGAATTCACCTTGCCTTACAAATGGCTCAAGTGGGTCAACAAACGGGTTCCGTATCACGCAAAATTGTCACAAAGCAGATCGTGTGATATTGGAAGAGGAAGATCGTGATTTGCTATGGTCTTTACAAAACACGATCCTTGGGTCGACCTTGCACGGGGTTTAGGAAAGAAAAATCATAAAAGCATGAAATCTTGAGATCTTACACACAATTTTCACAACCTTGTTTCCACCTAATTAATTAAATGTGGAGAGAAAATAATGGTTATATACTTTATCTTATTAATTTGTGTCTAGTTATCCTCTTCAATCCTCACAAGAGAGAAATAATTTATCTTATTAATTTATAGTATTTATCATTTATTAATTAAAATTATTATAAAATAATTAAAGATATTTTGATAAAAAATAATTAATGTAAGAGGCAATTTGAAGAAATCTTATAAAAAAAAAAAGAACAGATAAATTTCTAAAAAGATTCTATATAAAGGGATTTTATTTTATTTTTTGGTAAATTCTATATAAAGGGATGAAGATAGTATTAAATAAAATTAAATTAAAAAAAATGTATGCAAATTGTCACATAAATCCATTTTAAGACAGTAGTAATAATTACGATTGCTATTCATAACTACCATAACATTCATAATCACAATTATAATGATATCCAATCAGTTTTTTTTATTTTATTTCTTTTTTCTTGTCAAATCTCGTTTTATTTATTTCACCCAACAGAATGGCAGCTTATATAAGCCGACGAAGTTGGAATGCGAGGTAAGCCCAGCTCTGATTCACTAAAGCCCATGTCTTAAATTAGCCCAAGTATGAACGACTAGGGATACTTTATTGGGGTACATTTATTGGACATTGGAGGGCCAAAGATCCCAAAAGCAAACGGCTCCAAACTAAGAAACGAACAATTCCCTGGACAAAAAAAAAAAAAAACGGGAACAATTCCTTGCTAAGGTACTTTTCATGTTTTTCAAATCATACAATTGTCGACGACCTTTCATGCTATGTTTGCACGTGAGAAAAAATAGAGAAAAAAAAAGTATAAAAGAACAGAAAATAAATATATTTTTTGGTTATTTAAATTGAGGAAAAGAAGAACATAAAGATTATATTTGATAAAATTATTTAATATGTTAATTGAAAGTTAAAAAATTAGTTTTAATTAAAATTTATTAAGCTAATTTATTGAATAAAAAAATTCATAAAATTAACTATTAAATCAACTGATTAATGTAAAATATGATAAAATGATATGTCTATATCATTATTTTATTTTATAGACAAAAATATTTTTTGGTAATTATAAGTTTAGATTTTTAATTAATCTTAAACCTTTATCTTTTTTTTTAAAGATCAAATATTTTATTTAAAAATAAAAAAATAATGTAATGTTAAAAGAGAAATTAAAAAAATATCGGATTGAATTTAATAATATTTTTCTTAAGTGGATATATGCGTAATAATTAATAGAAAATTAAAAATTAATATTGTTCTAGTCAATGCCAACTCTAAGGTAGTGTTTGGATAAGGAATTTCAAATAATTTAAAATACATGGTGATTTAATTACTTCAATTAATTTTTTATTTTTTTTAAATATTTTATTTGGATAAAGAAATTCAAATTTCTTATGTTTCAAATTTCTTATTTAGATGAAGTAATTTAATTTTTATTATATGGAAATCTCATTTTATGTATGATTTGAAATTCCTCCATCTTAGGTGTTATTTGAAATTTTGTCACTTTGCTTGCAAACAAATCTCATTTAAAATTTCCATCATTTTAAAAATTCTTTGGCTTTAATATCCAACATATTGTGTGTCTTTTGACTTTTGTTTATTCAATATGTTGGAAAGAATACAGAAAAGAGAGAAAATTTAAAATTTGAATTAAAGAAAAATTAAAAAAATAATTTCTAAAAGTTAACGTTTCTCATTTTTTTTTTATTTTGTCTCCAACTAAATAAAAAAATATATTATTATTTCTATTTTCTTTTCTCTCATTCCACCATAGCCTTTATCTTATTACTTGCACGCGAAGATGCAATACAGCATCAGTTCATTACTTATCAGTTATCACCTACACTTATCTATCACCTATTGGCTATTACTTCCAGTCAATTTAAATACGGGACCCACCCACCGAGTCTCGGTCCCGCTTGAATAACCTTTTTCTTGACTATTCTTTGTTTTATGATAGAAAATTTATATTTGTATTCTTTAACGAAAAATATACGTTTTAATAAAAATATATCATTAAGATTAATTTTAACACAAGTCTAAATTATATTTAATAATTTAATTTTTTTCATTAAAATTAATTGTGTTCACTTTTAAATTAGACTCTTTTTCTTAGGGTTTAAATTAGACTCTTAATTGGGCCTCCTTTGCAAAAAATTAAAAATAGACTCTTAATCATCAGAATTTTATCAGTCAGTTTTTTTTTTTTTTCATTTTCTATAGTATATTTTTACCTTTTCTTTTTCTTTTCGTTTTTTACTGTCCTTTTTATGCGTATTCTTTGCACCCGTCTCACACTCCGCGACTGGAATCGGTAGAGGGAGTCTCACTCACTCTACAATTTCGTAGGAATTTTTCTACGTTTAAACGCGGAATTCACACGTTCTTTGTCTCTTCCATTTTCTCCCCGGGTCAAGATATCATAGTTTCTTCACCAACCCAAAACTCACTCCCTCCTTTCCAAGTACCGTGGACCACACGGACCGACACAGAACATTAAGGATGTTGGAGCTGTGGCGCAAGCCACTGGAGATGTGCTTTGGTGGTGGAGGCAACGATGATGACCTCCTCTGGCACACGGACCTGAAGCCCCACGCTTCAGGAAACTATTCAATTGCAGTGGTACAAGCTAATTCTTCCTTAGAAGACCAAGCACAGGTATTTACCTCTCCGTCCGAAACCTTTGTTGGCGTATACGACGGACACGGTGGACCCGAAGTTTCCCGTTTCATCACCAACCATCTCTTCTCCTTCCTTCGCAGTAAGAAGCTGTCATGTCCTTATAACCGTATATATATATGTTATTGCTATTTTAATCGTTTCATTGATTTTTAATTTGATTATGATTATTCCGCGTGGCAGAGTTCGCGACAGAGGAAGGTGGTTTGTCGGAGGAGGTGATAAAGAAGGCGTTCGAGGCAACCGAAGAGGAGTTTTTGCGTTTAGTGAAGCAGTCGTGGATTGCACGGCCACAGATTGCTTCGGTGGGTTCGTGCTGTCTTCTGGGAGCGATTTCAAACGACGTTCTTTATGTTGCTAATCTTGGGGATTCGAGGGCGGTTTTGGGTCGGAAAGCGTTGGAAGGAGAGGTGAATTGTGGTCCTGTGGTGGCAGAGCGTTTGTCCACTGATCATAATGTTGGAGTGGAGGAGGTCAGAAAGGAGGTTGAGGCTCTTCACCCTGATGATGCACACATTGTGGTTTGCACTCGTGGAGTTTGGCGAATCAAGGGCATTATTCAGGTATAAATATGACCTTCATCTGTTGTCCTCTGCCTTCGGCGTTCTGTTCAATTGCTTATACTGCTAATGAATTTACTTTCAATAATTGTCAGTATCTGTTTTCTGCTTATATTTGTGTTCAATGAGTGACATGAATTAACAAGATTGGCAAACTTCAAGTTCATTGATACTAGAACAAATTTTACTGGACCTAGACACAACTTGTGTTTTGGGCCAGGCTTTATTTTAAATGGTTCTCTAACTTATTCCAACAAATAAAAATGGGATTAAACAATTCTATCAAAGATAATTAGTGAAATTCTCTATATATTTAAAGATAGTTGGTACAACATAAAAAATTACACCAATCATCTTTGATGAGGTTGTTTAACCCCATTTTTACTTGAGGTAAGTTAGACAACTCCTTATTTTAATCAAGTTTCATTATTAGAATATGTATTGCGGGCTCAATGGAAGAGTGTTGATTGGACTTAGGTATATATTAAGAAAAGAAGGTGTATCACCCCAAAGATTCAAACCAATTGAATTTGATTTCTCTATCATTATATGTACTTTGACTTGACTTTATTTATCCTAACATAAGACTTTAGTTTTCTAACACTTCTCTCTCAAGTCTAATTGGATTGCTTTAGTTGTAACTTGCATATTATCATTGAGTAGGCCATAAATCTTTTTTTTTTTATTTGGACTTGACTTCTACTTTTCTTTTCTATTTTTTGAGGGCCTTGTACTCAAGTCATTCTTAGTGACTTCAGGTTTTTTTTTTTTTTAGTTGCCTAGGCTTATGCCTCTTTTAGTCTCAGAGGCCTAATTTTTTTTTTAATCTTCTTCTTCTTCTTCTTTTTGGAATGGTGTAGGACTTTTTATTTCATTTGAGTTCTGATATCATATTAGAATATATAGTGTAAGCCCAAAGAAAGAATGTTGATTAGACTTAGGTGTATATCAAAAATAGGATATGTATCACCTAAAAAATTTGAACCAATTGAGTTTAATTTCTTTATTTTAATATATACTTTGACTTACCTTTATTTATTCGATGGGAGACTTTAGTTTCTTAACATCCATTTTGCCTTTAAAAAAATTGCATATCTTCTTTGTGTATTTTCTTCTTTTTTTTAATTTATAGTTTTATTTGAGTGTGTTTGAGATTTTGAGCTTTCAGAAATTATGTCATGCTATTCGGTACGGTCGTCAGGCAATTAAATTTTACTACGTATACAACATTTCCCAGTGGTCCAAGAGAAATTAAAATCAAAGGAACTTTTATTTGCATTGAGAAATAAACATAAACATAAAGATGCAGGAACGTCTCACGTTATTTGAAACTTTGAGAGTGGAGTAGAGGAAAAAAAATGTAGATATAATATGTGATATAATGTGATAAGAAGAGGATAAAGAAAAATAAAGAGTGTCAAATAAATGTTTGTAATACAAGTGTATATATATCATTGTTATTTGACACCTTGAGAGTGAGTAGTGAAAAAATATAAATATAATATGTGATATGATGTGATGAGAAGAAACAAAAAGAAAAATAAACGGTGTCAAATGAATGTTTGAAATATATTTGAACCATAAATTTTACCATCTTATATTTGAACAGGCAAAAGAAAATAGAGAAAACACAAAATATAAATAATAATAATTTTTTAATCGAACAGAAAATAAAAAAAGAAAAGTTGATTTTTAAAAATAAAATACAAATTTTTCTTTCTTTTTATTTTTCTTTCATTCAAATTTTACACCTTTTTCTCCTCTCTTATTTTGCCTTCTTTATGTAACAAACAGAGTTCAGAGGGTTTAAGCTTTAGTCTTCATCTAGTGTGAATGTGTGATTATGATTTTGAGAGATGAGGAGTGCGTTATTGTAGCGGTCCTCTTAAACGATTCGACCTAAGGAAGCGAATCTTCTAAAAATGATATTTATGCTCAATATTTCGCTCCACACTTCCACTCCCATTTTTCGAGTCACGTCGGTCGCATGCTTTCATCCCCTGTTGTTTGTGGCATGACGACTGGCGTGGATCAATGATGTGATTTTATGATGGATTATTTTCCATGATTTTATCTTGGTTTTAAATTGTCTGCGTTTTAGGACAAGTCTGAGTGGAGCATGTTATTGGTTTCTTAATGGAACTTCATGATCTGATTCTGTAACCAGTAATCACGCTGTATTTTTGAAGATTTATCCTCTGAAAAAAATTATCTTACAGCGTTTCTTCCCGATGCGTGTGAGTGAGGAAATGTAGAAAGAATCATCATATGTGAATCTTTGGTGGTCAAACTTGTTATGTAAATTTGACACGCATTCTTTTATGATGGATGATCATCAAGTTTTCGCATGTTTTGCCAGCTTTGGACCTCTTCAGGGGGCTAAAATTTCGAAACCGTAATTTTCCCAATATTTTAATGACGGATTGTGAAGTGCTTGAAGGCTTAGTACGGTGGTGTTAGTGATGTAGGTAACGACTGATGAAAATGCCTAATTTATTTTAAGTAAAAATAAAATAAATAATCCCATAAAAATAATTGGTGTAATGTTTAATATATTTAAAGATGATTAATATAATATAAAAAGTTATACTAATTATTTTTAAAGGGATTATTTAATTTTATTTTTATTTGAGGTAAGTTAAACAACTCTAATGACAATATGATTCTTTGTATTGTTGTGAATCGGTATTTAACTACTGAATAATGGTTTTTTTATTTTAACAATAAAACGAGACAATAAAATGTTAAAACAATTTGATTTCGAAATGTATTTCTATGTGCATGTATGTAAAAAAAAAAAAAAAAGTGAGAGGTAAAAATAATTAATTATAATTGTTACATATGATTTCAAAAAAAAATTATGTTTAAATTGACTAAATCAATGTATCTTCTGTGGGGCACAAGCGTACAAGTGTACAACTACCTAAAAGCTTGTACAACTCCAGTGATATTCTTCTTCCTCGTCAGTTCCGGAGCTTCTGTTTAAACTTTAAACTTGAACTAGTTACATATTCTCAATTTTAATTTCTACGTCATATCCTACTTCTGAACTTTGTAATTTTTCATAAAAATCGTAATTTTGTACCTTTTTTTTGGCCTTATAGGTCTCAAGATCAATTGGAGATGTATACCTCAAGAAACCAGAATTTGACACTAATCCTCTGTTCCAACAATTTGTATGTCCACTATACTTGAAGAGACCTGTAATGACAGCTGAACCATCGATATTGACGCGGAAATTGAAGGCAGATGATCTGTTTTTGATCTTTGCTTCAGATGGACTTTGGGAGCATTTAACTGATGAAGCGGCTGTTGAAATCATCTTCAGAAGTCCCAGAATAGTAAGTGTCCACGCAACAAATCTCCTGAACTATACACACGTTAATGGTTTAGTGTTATGACTTTTATTAGTATAACATTTATGTGCACAAATTAAATTATAGATAAAATTAAATTTAAATTAATCTGTAAGGCCTTTAATTATTTAAGAATTTTTAATTAAGTCTCTAAACTAAAAAAATTTATAATTAGATCATTGATCTTGTAAAAAATTTGTAATCGAGTCCCTGATGTTAGTTTATAGCGGCTTGAACTTGCCAGAAAATTTTACAAAATCAAAGACCTAATTACAATTTTTTTTAGTTTGAATACCTAATTAAAAATTTTCAAATAGTTCACAGACCTACTAATTAATTTAACCTAAAATTAAAAATCTTTTACTGATTCAATTACAGACTGTCACCTATAATAAATTTATTGACTTTTATAATAATCATTTTAAAAGTCATATCAAAAATTGTTTTCAAATAGTTAAAAATATAAAAACTTTTACACTAACAATATATTTATATTAAACTTTTAAATTATTAGTATAAATATGATGGATGTACACTAATAATATAATACATCATATTAACATATATTTTCATTTGGTATAAACTATTGACATACTATCAGTACATGTGTCCATCATATTGTTATTATACACTTACAATATTTATATTAACAATTTAATTTCTATTAGACAAGGGTTATATCAATGGTAATAATCTTAACGTTTATCATTTTTCTCATTAATGAATGGCGATTTTTTTAGAACAAAGCTTAAGTAGAATATCTTAGATGCTTTTAATGTTATTCCTCAATCAAATTAAGATTTTACTTTAATATTTTGTGCAATAAAAATTACATTTATTATCAAGATCAAACACTAATTTTAATTAAAACATAGGGAAAAAAGTACTCAACTACCTTAAACTTTACCTCTTTTGCAAATAAATACCTTGAACTATAATTTTATCTTAATTGATCCTTAAACTTTATCTTGTTTGTAAATAGACACTAGAACTTTAATTTAGTTCCAATTGATCCTTAAACTTTACAATTTTTGCAAATAGACACTTTAAACTTTAATTGCATTCTAATTGATTCTTAAAATTTATCCTTCTACAAATATTTTTTTTTATCAAGTCAGGGTTAAATTATTTATCTTAAATGTTAATCATTCATTAATCTTTTTCTTTTTTGTTACAATTCATTTCTGCATATATTAAAACATAATAAAAACATGAATTTAGAAAAAAGAAAATAATGAAAAACAATAAAAAATCTTAATTTGATTTTTTTAATTCTAAATTTTATTATGTATTAATGTTTGGAAAAGTGATTTATAGAAATAAACTAATAACTGACTAGGATTTAAAATAAATAAATGGTTATTATTTCTTCTTTGTTAGTAGTTTAACTTGAATTTGATATAAGAGACTATTTATAAAGGGGATAAATTTTAAGGATTAATTAAGATGAAATTGTTTAAGGTGTCTATTTACAGAATGGTAAAATTTATGGATCAATTGGAACGAAATTAAAGTTTATGGTATCTATTTGCAAACAGAATAAAATTTAAGGATCGATTAAAATTAAATTAAAGTTTAGAGTATCTATAAGTTTAAGAAAGTTAAATACTCTTTTTCCTAAAAAATAATAATGAAATCACTTAACGAACTACGTTTAAGTTTTTTTCAGTGGAAATAGGCCCGTAGTATCTGAATGTTGACGCCAGTTTAATACCCCGCTCATTAATCCCTCCGGCCCTCCCATTAGTTGAGCACGTATTCCTAACTACAAAGATTCCATTGTATGAAAGGATGTTAAAAAATGCTAAATTCCATTGTAGGGAATAGCAAAACGATTGGTTAGAGCTGCACTAGAAGAGGTTGCAAAGAAAAGAGATATGAGATATGAGGATATAAGGAAAATTGAGAAAGGTCTAAGGCGCCATTTTCATGATGATATTACGGTGATCGTTCTATATCTCGATCATTCACAAGAATCTCTAAGTGGTAGGTCAAGACATCAAGGAGTTTATGATTGCATTAATACTCCTATTGATATCTTCTCTCTGGGAGCAGCTGAAGCTGATCTTTAAATTGAATAAGCTACTAACAGTGGCGTCTCGACTGCTTTTTACCAAGAAATTGATCCATAAAGTGGTAGTTACCGGTGGCCAAAGGAAAGGGATTGTAAATGTGATGTAAACTAGTAACTGTAGATTCACAATGCTGACAAGAATGAGGGCATATTTCATTTTGTTGCTATTAGTATTATTATTAATTAGAGTAATTTTATTCTTATTCAAAATTTCGGTAACACCTTTTACAATAAGGAGAGATAAAAAAAAAAAAAGAGAAACAAATGTGAAATAAGTTGAATGATGTGATTGAAAAAAAAAGAGTTGTGAAAATGTGTTTAGAACTTTTGAAATGAGAATTGCATTACTCTTGTTATTATGTCTGTGATATTGGTTAAATTTTATTTTAAAAGGATCCAACTAACGGTATGCTAAAGTTACTAATTAAAGAAATAATAAATAAAATTGTTTTATCTGCAATTACGATAAGATTATATTGGTACTATTTTCTATAAAAAAATATTTTGAATTCATTGACAAGTATTACTTGTTAATATTTTTTTATTTTAAAAATATAGAAACATATTTCTTCAAACTTGCTGCAGGGTTTGGGCAATGGGCAATTGGTACCAACCTTATCACGTGTAATCAAGACAAGTCTAAAACTGTGTCAGGACCCACGATAACGCCAGCACTAGTATGTTTTCACATTATTTTTGATTGACCTGTATGACTCAGAAGCTACATTTTGGAGCGTCAAAGGACAGCGCGTCAACGTAAAACTAATGAGTTTCCAAACCATGGCATATGATTTGACGTGCGCTTCTTTACCTCTTCAAACTCGGTTCCAAACACCAGCTCAGTCGTGTTACCCCGTGATGTCAACATCTATCCATGGTCTATGATCAATTTTATTGTTTCTCTCCGTCTTTTTAGACCATTGTTACCATTTCTCTCAATTCGTCGATTGACAGGTTTATTTGGGGATTATATTTCCTAAGGAATGTATAGTTTAGGGTAATCATTGACTGTGATATCAAGCTTATTATGAAAGGAACACAGAAAATTATTGAAGTGAGCTTCATTTTGTTGACTTGTAGATCGCTTCATTGGCGATGCAAACGGTGGTTAGGTAGGTAACTGGTTGGCAGTAAGGAATGGAAATTTGTTGTTTGACTACCTCTAATATTACAAGATATTTACTAGAATTCAAGCATTGTTTTTTTCAATGTTGCATGGTCTTTTCTATTCAGCATTGAATATTTAACTCCTTAATTCTAAGGTAGGGGAGTTAGACATATCTCCCATCATGGGAAAGATAATTTAAACTGTTAGATTTGATGAATTTAAAATTAATGGCTTAAATTTTTCTTTCTTTTCTTTTTTCTTTTTTTCTTTTTCTCCCTCTTTCCCAAATTGTCCTCATTCCCCTCTTTCATTGTGTAAAGCTAAGTGAAGGAAAAAATCACGTGAATCCTCAGCAAAGCATTTCCAAAATCCAAGTGGGGCAACCTCAACTCCCTCACTCTGCATGCCCATCCACCAGCACTCCAACCCCACTGACTCAAACCCGATTCTCATCCATCCTCTTGAAGAGGTAAAAAACACTATTAGCGACACCACAACGTTGATCCCTCTACGAGTTTTTCTTCATTTTGTAAAAGCTCCAACCTTTTTTGGCAAGAATCAGGCAAAACTCCTCCATGGTGTCGACCCGAAACACCGTCGACCCTCAAGTAGAGAGAGAAAGAGTTGCAGTCCCAATTGCCGGCAACATCGAGGTGGTCATTGGAGTAGAAAAGGACGATTTTGAAGGCGTGTGGGGAGCGAAGCTTTTGGAGCAACTAGTCGGAGGACGACAAGGACAAAGCGAAGGACTTGAGCAGGAGAAAAGGGTGAAGCACATCGAGAATCTACATCTTTAGTAGGAGAAAAGGACGAAGCTCCTCAAAAACCTACAGTTTATTGTGTTTTACTGTGTTTGCATTCATTGCTTTGGCTAGACCTAACATTTTTGTGTTCTTTAAAGCATTTTTGTAAATTGCTTTAGGCTCTATTTAGAAAACAATGATTGACAATAGATCTGGGTTTTGTTAGATCCACGGCATCAACTGTAATGATTGTTTTCGCTGTGCAAAAACTTTGCATTGGAGATATGGGACACATTGTTTATTCATCTTTTTTTTTGTTGAATAAACAATGGCTTCTATCGATGGAGAAGGAAGAAGAAGAATGAGGGGGTAAATCGGGAAAGTGAAGGAAAAAATAAACTAAAAACAAAAAAAATCTTAACCATTAATTTAAAAATGAGTAAATCTAACGATTCAAATCAACTTTCCCATGGTGGGGGATATGTCTAACTCCCCCACCCTATAATTCACCATGGTTTGATATGCGCTTCTTTTCTTCTTCAAACTCAGTTTCAAACACCTGCTCAGTTGTGTTACCCGGTGATGCCAACATCTATCCATGGTCTATGGTTAACCTTGTTGTTTCTCTTTCTCTTTTTAGACCATTGTTACCATTTTTCACAATTCATCGATTGAGTGGTTTATTTCGGGATTATATTTCCTAAGGAATGTATAATTTAGGGTAATTTTAAATTTAGGTATGATTTTTAAAAATATTTTAAAATATTTAACTTTATAAAATATATATAATTTACGTAGATAAAATTAAAAAAGATTATAAAAAATACATGGGCATGGCCATGGGCAATATTGAAGCATTGTTCTTAGTGTTAGGCTTGTCCCTTCAAGTCTCAAATCATAATTTGTTTATTAAAAAAATAGAGAAATGCTAGTAATACACTGACACATTTTTTTGCACACACTATTTACTATTGGTTGAAATTTATTGAAAATCACAAAAATTTGTGGCCCGCCACTTCATATTTAATGAGCCCTACTCATGATTTTGTAATTTTAATAAATTTTAACTAATAATAAAGGGCGTGTTGCTAACACTCCTAAAAAAAGGTAATAAAAAGGTGAAAATTGACATCACATCACTTATAAAAATAAGAGAAGGAAGAGTTTTATTTTGTGTGTGTTCCATTTCCAATTGTGGTGCAAGTGCAACACCTTTTTTCTTTGAGAGAAACGCTAGCAATTCATTCTTTAGTACACTATTTACTATTGATTGAAAATTATTAGAAACTACAAATTTTGATGGGTCCTATTTCTTATTTAATAAGTCTCTCTCATGATTTTATAGCTTTCAATAAATTTTAACTAACAATATAGTGTGTGTTAAAAATAATGTGTTAGAGAGGGTATTGTTAGTGCTCCTCTTTTCTTTGGTGGTGGGTGTCAACTTCTAGTGTGCATCAACAATATTATTGTTGGAAGGGAGAAACTTTGCTCATTATGAAATTATTTTGAGTATTTATTTGTGTTTTATTTTATGAAATTTTAGAAACTTTATCTTAAGGTGGTGAGCTTTTTATTTGAATAATCATATTTTTGTTTCTTCATCTTTTTTGGGTTTGTTGTTGTTATACCTTTTATGAGTATTTATTGTTAATTGTATTACTCTTGGTGATTTTCACTTTCTCTTGGTGGTGAATAAGGACGATTTGTGATATCCATGTTGATTTGAGAGCACTTTGTTGTACATAACTTTCAAAGTGGAGATTTTTCTTGACTGTCTCATTATTTTTACCTCTCATATTAAGAGTTTAAATTTGGTGCAGTTTTAACAATTACTTATCTATTTATTTATTTGTTTGGGTTGCTTAGATATTTTTTTGTAACTGTTTATTACACTCTTCATAAGTTCTCTCAAGTGAAAAATATTAATTTATTCATTTGGAATTTTTTTTTATTGCTTTTGTTGTGTGTGCTCACCTTTCCAAATAGGTGGCATCAAAGTTGGTTACTTGTTTATCTTTTGTGGATTTGCTTGATTGAATGAATGAGCATAAACCCGAAATCCTAAACTATTGTGATAAAAAAAAAGGACACATTGTGAAGTATTTCTATCGTTTAAAAAAGAACAAGAACAATTAAAAGAAATAATAATAATAATAATAAGAAGAAGAAGAACATTGTGAAGTATTATTATTATTATTATTATTATTATTATTATTATTATTATTAGAGCTGGGTATACAAACCATCTCATATTGTAACATCCCAGGCGCTAACGAGGGCGGGGAGTGATCGCCGGTGCAAAAGAGATGAGGCACGGACAATGAGTGGCTCCTGGCAGGCTTCCAGCGGAAGGGGTACATGAATGAATCGAATACACACCCGAACGAGAGGGATCTAGAGGCTGTGTGGGTATGGGACTGTACAGTTGAGGATAACTTAAAGGAATTAATAAGTGCTACCTATACCAACAAGATGCATCTACTTTTCGGTAGCCCATCACTTAAAAACTCCATAGTTAAGCGTGCTTGACTTAGAGCAATTTAGGGATGTGTGACCTACTAAGAAGTTTCCCGGGAAGCGTGTGAATGAGGACAAAGCACGCTGAAAAGTCTTGTGTTGGTTTGTGGGAACAGTCACTCATCCTGAAAGCAACCGGGTGTTACACATATCACATAGGCCTGCAAGTAAATGGGTTGGATTAGGTTAACCTGTGACATTAATGACTTAGGAAAATTGTTGGTCCACACTGGTTTGTTATTGATTTGCGGTATGAAAAAAAAAAAAACTAACAAAATTATATTTTTTTAATCAACACCTAAAAAGCATTAAAAGGTCTCAACCATTTTATATATTTTTTTAGCAAGTCTTTTTTTTAGCTGCTTGTGAAAATTAAAAAATAGGTGCAGGGAGAGGAAAATGCCGAATATTGCATTGCCGATTAAGAAATATTATCGAAGATGTGTATGAAAAATGTTAAGTACTTGTTTTTTAGACTTTTTTAATATTAGTTAAATACTTGTAAATGTTTTTGAAAATGTCACGTACTTGTAAATTGTAATAAAAAGGTCATTCAAAATGAGTTAATAAGTCAGGTTAATTTTTCGTAATTTAATAAAATAGCAAGTAATCAAAAGGTCATGTTAATTGATTTGATATGTCATATTAATAAGACAGCAAAATTATGTACAAAAATAATATAAATAATTCATAATTTGCTAAAAGATGAATAAGGTCGTAGACAATGGTAAATAAATATTTACGTTAGGGTTTTTACTTTTCAAATTTCAGCAAATAAATAATTACTTTATTTAAAATAGGTATTAGGTGGGTTAAACGAATTGGTTTGTGAGCTTGTACACCAAACCTATTTAATCTACAAGCTAAATGGGACAGCTTGTATAGCCCGCCTTTATATGGGCCAATTAAAACCAAGCTTAGGTATACATAGGGATGACAATTCTACCCATACTCTATGAGTACCTGCAAAAAACACCAGCATTAGGTAGAGTAAATACCCACTCAATAGAGATGGAGCCAGGTATTTACCCGTAAAAAATACTGGGGATGGGTGCAGATATGGGTACTATAGTACCTACCCCGCGCCCATACCCGCACCTTTATATATATATATAATCTCACATACATAATTTTGTATATTATTAATTATTAATTTAATTATTAAAATATAGTTTTAGCTTAGTTATTTATTCATATACATGTTAAGGACAAATTATATGGTATTTATTTTCAAATTATACAAAAAAAAATTGCATAATTTGCATGCTTCATACTTGACATTCTTAAACTTATATTGATCTAATTAAAGTATCATTGACTAACTCCATACTTGACATTTCTAAACTTATGTTGATCTAATTAAGGTATCTTTAACTCACCAAATTGTATTTGATAGACTATTATTAACTTTGATTAGACTTATTAAATTCATTCTCATTTCACTTTAAGTTAAATATTTAAGTTGCGTTATGCAATAACTCAAACTATTATGTAGAAAATTCTAATTATATGCCTTTCAATGTGAATATATTGTTCCTATTTATTTTATAACTTGTTGTCGCAACCGAGGTCACGACCAGTTGGTGAAAAAAGAAAATGATCAGAAGAGTCGCCACTATGATTTATTTAGGATAAACCATAGAAAAACCTATGAGTGATGGTCTTGAACCGAGAGAAAGGTTCGGGAGTTTTTTTACGTGTAGGGAAGGTGTTAGCATCCTACACGTCCATCAAAAGATGGTTACCTTTTTATCCTAATGTGTGAAAGTCATATCTCTTGCTTAGCCATTTTATTTTGAATATAAAAAAATTAAAATTTTTAGGTTTTTGAGATCGACAGGGGTGAGCCCCTGCTCCTACGTATCCTCTGGTGCAATGAGGAACTCAGACTCACATAGTTCTTTGGATAGAAAACATTTTGTTGGTTGATTTTTTATTATTATATATTTATTTTTAGTATAGTAGAGGCATATTCAATAACCAAATTAGAAGTGCATCTAAAGTGATTATCAATATACCTTTTAAGGTTTTATAATAGTCAAATAGGAAGTGCATCCAAAGTGACCATCATCAAAACCTTTTTTTAAAAAAAACCTTTTATTATTTACTTAATATCATTATTATTACTATTTTTACTTTTATTTATTTATTATTATTATTTATTTTAGAAAAGAAATGACAACCAAATAAGAAGTGCATCTTAAATGATTATCATTAATATTAAAACTTAATAATGTCCAAATAGGAAGTGCATCCTAAGTATCCATTATCAAGTTTAATTATTTATTGATTTATCTAATCATTTATTTATTAAAGAAACCTAATGGTGCTAAGAAAACATCAAAAATAAAAAAAAGTACATCGTAAATTAATCATCCAAACTTATTATTATTGTTGTTATTTTATGTCATATTGTTATTTTTGTTTTATATTAAAAAAAAAATAAGAAATCGCCTTAATGTATCTTTATAAACCTATTAGATTGTAACTAAAAAAAAGCCAAACGGAAGACCCATTCTGGTGCCACATGTTCTAGACGCGTAGGGGTATATTTTTTTGAAAGCTATACAACATTGGGCCAGGCCTAATTTATTCTTGCAGTCTCTAATCGAAAATAGAGGGGTCCAGTTTTTTTGTTGGGCACAGGGAAGCAGTTGGGGCGAGCCCAAACTTGTAGCTGTGAAGACAGAAACGAGAGCTAGCTTCTCGTAGATTCCAGAAGCTTTTTCTCCTCCTTTCTGCTGGTACAGTGCCTCATAGTGGATCCGGACTGCCATAGGTGACAGAAATAAGGTCTGGTCTCGGTCATACTCCCCTTCCACAGATCTAATTTTCGCTCAGCAATGCAATCTCCTTCTCTGTCGCGCGAGGAGACAGGTGCTGCCAGAAAGCTTGAATCGTCGGCTTTGGTGGTGATGTTCAAACCCGCACAGCGTTGGGCGCGTCGCAAATCGAAATTTGGTGGTGCGAGTGTCTTAATTTGTGGATCTAGAGAGGTTCCAGTCGAGCGGTGGCAGAAGAGAACAGTCCGTTTCTTCTCCGAATCTTCCAACCGCACAGCGACAGCAACACTAAGGCACGTCAGAGACAGAATAGCGAGTTTGTGAAAGTGTTTCGTGAATGCGATTTATAATGGAGGTGCGTGGGAAAAGAAACATGGTGGTGGATGTGCGCATTGATGGACACAGCTCTAGAGGTGTGCGGAGGTTTTGGATCTGGTGACTGAGGAGACGCGAGTTCGTAGAAATGACGCAGTGACACTAGACGCGTGATATTCCCTATTTTTTGTTATTATTTGAACCAGATTGGATGAGCATGTACGAGTGTTTTCAACAATATGGTAAAGTCTGGTTTATTGCACCGGGAGCAAGGATTTCGGGATTATAGATCCAAAATTATGTACAAATATATTTATATAAGAACTTGAACAACATGTATGTATTCATGATGAAAGGCAAAGAAATAATCATTTATACGCGCAAAGAGTATCGTCGTGAGTGCAGAATGAATGAGAGATTCAGATGCTGAGATATGCGTATATACAATGGATGAAGAAAAAGCTTATTCAATCAAAAGTGAGAAGCAGAATGTTTATTGTAACGCCCCGGCCGCTTTCAGGATGAGTGACTGTCCCCACAAACCAACACAAGACTTTTCAGCGTGCTTTGTCCTCACTCACACGCTTCCCGGGAAACTTCCCAGTAGGTCACCCATCCCTAAATCGCTCTAAGTTAAGCACGCTTAACTATGGAGTTCTTTAAGTGATGGGCTACCGAAAAGTAGATGCATCTTGTTGGTATAGGTAGCACTTATTAATTCCTTTAAGCTATCCTCAACTGTACAGTCCCATACCCGCACAGCCTCTGGATCCCTCTCGTTCGGGTGTGTATTCGATTCATTCATGTACCCCTCCCGCTGGAAGCCTGCCAGGAGCCGCTCATTGTCCGTGCCTCATCTCTTTTGCACCGGCGATCACTCCCCGCCCTCGTCAGCGCCCGGGATGTTACATGCCCACCAGCTTCCGCTTGGTTCGTCCTCGAACCACACCGTACTGGGAGAGAGGCCTTGCTCTGATACCACTTTGTAACGCCCGGCCGCTTTCAGGATGAGTGACTGTCCCCACAAACCAATCCTGGAATGCTGAGCAGTTGTCGGGGTTATCGAGTTTGGTCAGGCGAATATCCCGGCTCAAGGGCGCTACCCTGGCCATTGGGACTTTCACCACTCGATGCCTACCCCCAAGACCTCCGCAAGTGGGTCCCTGCCTTTCATTCCTCAGCGTACCAAACTGTGGCTTCCCTAGCAGGGTGCCATGCCACTGCATGTCACTTGCTTTACATTACTCACTAATTTATCACTTCCTAATTTCTCAAATAGAGGTTTCCCTGGTCTCATTTAATTTGAGCACCAGTATAATTAACATTTCTGCCTTATTTTGCAGAAATTGCACTATACCAAAAGAATAACGATATAACAATTATAGTATAATTACTAAAATTTTGGCAGAATAACAACTAAATAAATGCATTTTGATTTTCTAAATTTGAGCAGAGTAACAGCTTAGTAAATGTATTTTTATTTTCTAAAATTGAACAGAGTAACAGCTTAGCAAGTAAAATTTAAGAATTTAAATTTGAGCAGAGTAACAATTTAATAATCATGATTTAATAATTTAAATTTGGGCAGAGTAACAACTTAGTAAAAATTAAAGTTTAACTTTAAACAATAATAACAATACTAAAATTTAAGCTTAAACGGGTTTAGGGGAAAACCCTTCCTACCAACATGCAAAGTGACAGTAATTTAGAACCAACCCCACTCCCCCCATTACCTCTAAGATAGTTGATGAAGAGGATGGAATTGTTGGTGCAAAGCTTCTAGGAGGAGAAATTCTACTAGTTGCAAACTAGCAAAATTTTAACATAAAACTAGATAAAAAAAATATTTTAGAGAGAGAAAACTTTAGAAAGAGAAGCTCTCTAACTTGGGAGAGGAAAGGATGAGTGAAAATCTGAAAACTTTGAGGCCTATTTATAGAAGAAGGAGGGGGGTTAGGTGTCCAAATATTTACATCATCCATTATGTCACCATTATGTCATAAATCCAATTTTTATTTATTTTTAATCCAATTTAGGGACACATATCTCAAATAGGTGGTGAATCACCTATTTTAGGGTTGGGGACGTGCTCCACCAGCTGTCCCAAGCCTCCATGTGTCAAATTTTATCTGTAGGTGAATTAACCGGTACCGACAAAAACGCCTAAACTTGAAAAAAAATAGCTTTTAATATCAAAATAATGTATTTTAATGCAAAACTGGATAAATACATTAATTTTCATCAAAAATAAATTTCTAATAATAAATTTTAATTTTTATTAATTTATTTCAAATTATGTCTTTATTTTATATTTTTAAGCTAGAAAATTCATAGAAAATCCATTTTAATTCAATAAATACCAAAATTTGTATCAAAATTATAAAATTAAATATTTTACCCATAATTAAACTAAAACTACTATTTTCACCCTTTTTGAATGTCAAACCAGTACTGGCTGGCTTATTAGACACGTAAGGGCATTTTGGTCATTTTACACAGAAAATCCAGAAAATTCCCAAAAATTCCCAAAATTATATTTAATATATATGACATAGTTTCAAGCTCAAATTTACATTTTAATGTCAATTGAATCTTTTCCTCATGTCAGTTCTTAATGTTGAGAAATAGGGATAAAATTGTCATTTTCTAATTTCTCCGGGCTCCGGCTCGGAAAAATTATTAAAATCAAGATTAAATAGCTCTTGAAATTTTGAGTAAAATGGTCGGAGTCAGAATTTCAAAATTCCTTTCCGATTTTTCAGAATTGTATTGCTAAATATTATAAAAAAACAGTGGAAGTATTGAAATAGGATTATTATATTTTTCACTACTTTTCTCTCAAAATAAAGTTTTTATAATGAGAGATATTTAATATAAAATTTTCAAATATTTGAGGTCAAGAAGTCTCCGATTGGTTCAACAGTCAACCAGGGGTATTTTTGTCATTTTACAAAAATTATCTCAATAAATTCTAGAAAAATTTCTAAAATTATTATTAATTGTTCTAAATACATTGATGACTTAAAAACAATTTTAAACATACAGAATAATTTAATATACAAAAGTAGGGGTGTTACATTTATGGAACTTGACGTTGATCAATGAAAAACAAACTCAATCGAAAAGAAATCAGATACAGAACTGGAAGAAGATAAAATAAAGAGATAACTTATGGTTGAAATAAGTGTAAAGTGTAGAATAGGACCTTCCGAGAGGAATGCAGGGAACGACGTGAGAGTGCTCTCCCCTTCGCTTCTTTTCTTTCTTTTTTGTTTGTCTCCGTCTTTTCCTTTTTCTCCAGCACTGTTCTCCGTTTTTCTTCCCTTTTTTTAAAAAAAAAAGAAGACCCCCCACCTACTGTTCATCCATTCAGCTTATTTATAGAGAGTGAGACCCTTGGCCTGTAAGCTTCGTTCACGGTTTTTGCTTTCTCTGATTGTGTACATTTTGTGTTCATTAGGAATAGGCCTTGGGCCCAATGCCCTTTCTTCTCCTTTTTTTATTTATTTATTTATTTTAGAACTTTTTACTTTCCTTTTCCTCAATTAAATGATTATGAGCCTAATGCATGTCTAGCCTAATAAGTGTAAGACACAAGATGTTATTAACTAAAATTATTATTACTATTATTTATTTATTTATTTATTTATTTATTTCTTATTTATTATTTTATAATTTTTATTATTGTATGGACTGCCTGGATAAAATTGGGTATTCACACTTGTTAGTGTTACACTCTAAGCATGGTCTCCCATTAAAGTAAAATTCCTTAGATATATTAAGTCTAATATCAGTTTATAAACTTAATTGTGCAATGAGAAACAATGCATAAAACAAAATCTAGTTTAGGTGCAATCAATTTATATATGATTTTATATTACATGATATAGTTGTTACTAAAGTTTATTGTTAGATTTAATTAATTTAGAGAATTAGAACATTACATTTAAGAATAATTATGTTTCTAATGTTACTTGTATGATTATGTTTGGATAATTTAAGAATAATTTTTTAATTCAGTTATACAAATTTTGATAATTAATATTTTTTTATTGATTTATTAATTTTATAGTTAATAAAGTGTGGGTAGTGGGTGCAGGTATGAATATATAAGTAACCAACAGGTGCGAGTATGGATATATAGGTACCCAGCAGGTATGGAGATGGAGATTAAAGTTGCTACCGCACGGGTATAAGACCAGGTACGAGTATTTTTTTCAAACGCAGGTATAGAGGTGGGTACTATAGTACCTTATCCAGACCCTACTCATTATCATTCCTAGGTATGCATGAGTTGCAAGCTAAATGGACCAACTTGTGAATTGCAACCCATATCCCCAATTCTTATGATAATGATAATAAATAAAATGATGATCGTGTTACTATTTTACTACACAATATCTTGTTATTGTTTGTGATAAGAATGTTACTAATGTTGTGTTTGATGAGCTCAATCTCACAATCAATCACAATATAAAAACATGTTGAAATAAGAGAAATGTTATTTATACAATAAATTTTATAACTAAGAGAGAGAGAGAGAGAAATGAAAGAGAAAAGTGAAATGCAATAAATACTGTAATAGAGAGATAGACACAAATATTGATGTATAAATTATTGTACTAATTGTTGAATGAAAAACACATCTCTTGAAATAATTTCATACCAATAATATCAATTTGTCTCGTATAACTTTTCATTTCACCAATCTCTCTCTCTCTCTCTCTTCGAGACACACACACACATTTCATCAAATTAACAATTCATCTTTGTGAAAATAATGTTTTCAATTAATCTTAATTTGAAAATCCTAAAATAGAAATTAATTCCTTATTTAAGAAAAAACCTTATTTCTTCCCCAAAACCCAAATTTTTCCTTTCGAAAATAAAAAAATAATTAACAGACAAAATTAAAACTAATTTTATGTATAACAAATAAATCTAAAACATGTCATTTTTTCACCAAAAAATAAATATCTAAAACAATTAACTGTAGAATCGTACCATGGATATAACTCTTCAATTTACCAATTTATCACCAACAAACATATACTTTATAAAATTAATAAATAAGAACCATTCATCTTTATGAAACAATCTTTCCAATTACCCCAATTTAAAAACCATAAAATAGAAATTAATGCCGTGTTTAAGAAAAAAAAAAACCTATTTGTTTTTATAAAAACCCAAAATCCTCCTTTAAAAAAAATCAAAAACACAATTAATAGTGAAAATCAAAACTAGTTTCATATATAACAAACAGATCCAAAACATACCAGGGAAAGTTTAAGAAAAAAGGTACTCGTCGATTGAAGACCTCCTCAAGCTATAAATCAAATCTGTGCCTACGATTTCTTTCTTTTCTGTCTAGCTTCTTTTCTCTCTAAGAAATATTATAAAGAAGAATTTGCAATACAATTTTTGATGTACAAACAAAATATATAAGCAAAGTTTGCAAAAATAGCTGCTTCAAATTTATGCTAATTACACTCTAACCCTTCCTAAATATAATTTGTATTGGTTGTCACAATATTTTTACAAATATTATAAGATGATTATAGTAACTATGAAAGATACTAAATCAATCCCAATAATAATAGAACACCTCACTTGATTTTAATAAATCCTCTTCCTTAATGCATCTAAGGGTGTTTAAGGTCTTATTTACAGAATTGCTTTTTTTTTTTATCATTGTTATTGTTATTATTATTATTGTTCTTATTCTTATTATTGTTATTATTCTTATTGTTGTTATTGTTATTATTGTTGTTCTTATTGTTATTAGTATTGTTGTTCTTATTGTTGTTATTATTGTTATTATTGTTATTGTTATTATTGTTGTTCTTATTATTGTTATTATTGTTATTATTATTATTATTGTTGTTCTTATTGTTGTATTATTGTTGTTGTTGTTATTATTATTGTTATTATTGTTGTTGTTGTTATTATTATTATTATTGTTATTATTATTATTATTATTATTACAGTCAAACTCATTCGTAAGCTATTTTTAGTTATCCAAACTTTAATTAAATATTTAAATTATGCCTATTAAGGATCTAAATGTATTAATTCCTACTTTAATTGTTTAGGATGTTACATATTTCTTTTTTATTTTTCATACTAATTTTAAGGAGAGAGAGCAAGAAAAGGATGAGAGAAAGAGTGAGGGCGAGAGATGAGACAACAATGAGAAAAATAAACGAGAAATAGAGAAAGGAAAAGAAAGAGCACGCACAATAAAGGTGGGAGATGGAGAAAATAAGACAATTTTTTTAAAGTTCCTTCATCTATTTTTTGAAAAAACAAATTATTTTCTTTATCTTTTATAAAAAAAAGAGGCTTATTTTTTTTCTAAATATGTTTGTCTCAAATTCTCTTATTAGGGGAAAAAAAACTAACTTAAACATTACTTAAAAGTTTTATCCCTCTTTCATCTACCAAAATATGAAATGACAAAAACATTTAACCCACCAATAATCAAGAATTAGGGCCTTATAAAGAATGGATAATTTACTTGCTGTTATCTTATACTTTTTTTATGATTCAATTTTTTGAGGACCTTTGTCTAGAAGAATCACATTAGTACATCTCAAACTTAGTGATTAAATTCCATAGAGATGACCATATTATATTGAAGAAAAATGTTTTATAGACACTCATGCTAGTAGATATCCATAGAAAAAAGGAAATAGACGTGAAGAAAGTGTAGATGTGACATGTGATATGACATGATAAAAAAGAGAAATAATGTAGGAATTAAAACTAATTTTACATTGATCCTATACTTCATTTTGACTTGACTGGGGACTAAATTCACAACATTTCAAAAATGCGAAAATTAAAACCAATTTTTTTAAAATGTAGGAACTAAAACCAATTTTGATCAAATCTTGAGAAATCTAAAACACATTTTACCATTTGATTTTAGAGTAAATTACACTCGCAACTCCTTAGTTTTTTTGAAAATATGCCCGATATCTATTCGTTTTGGCGCACTACAATAAACCCCTTAAAAATGTGTGAAATGTAACACTGACCCCTCTGGCTGTTGAATGTTGTCCAAAAAGTTTACAAAAAATAAGTATGTGTTGCTCACATGACCTTTAATGATTTTTTTCTTCCAAAAATACGCTTAATTCATCATTTAAACTTCACAGTCAAGGTCAACGAGGTTCATACACATAGTCAAGGTTTTATGTAACATGATTAAAAGAAATAGTAATTGGGTATATGGTAGTTAGGGTCTGTAAGATTTATTTGCAAAATTTAAACATGCTTTTGAAGGGTATATGGTACAGGAGAAATACAGTAAAAGAGCTAACACTAGCTTAACATGATACCATGATAATGAAACTATTGAAGTAAAATCCTTGGAAATACTAGGTTTGGTTCATGGAAATCAATGACTAGAATTTGAACTACTACACGTAGTGTTAGTAGAAGAGAAGAAGGTGTCTCTAATGAGGTTGTCATTTGTGTATGGTATGATAGTGCTTGGAAGAGATAGAGGATAGAGAGAGAAAAATAAGGAAGCTAAGTTTAAAGGATGAAGGTGAGAGTATTTTTGAAAGAAAAAATCATTAAAGGTTATGTGAACAGCATATGCTTATTTTTTTGTAAACATTTTGGACAGCATCTAACGGTCAAGAGGGGTCGATGTTACATTTCACACACTTTTAAGGGATTTATTGTAATGTGCCAAAACAGAGGGGTATCGGGCGTATTTTTGAAAATTTTGAGGGGGTGCAAGTGTAATTTACTCTTAATTTTATCACAATTCTCAATCATTTATTTTTTTAATCAATGATTGTGAGTGCACTTTATTATCCTCTAAAGTATACTTCATCATTTTGGAGGGGCTAAATTTTAGTTTTTATGTTTTAAAAATGATGATTTTGGTTATTGTATTTTTTATAATTAGTTAATTTCATCCTCTTTATGGAGCTTAATATACTCAGGTGAGAGATAAAATTCACCAATTATAGCTATACACTGTCAATGTTAAACTTTTACACTATCAACCAATTAGAAATCATCCTTGGTGTGACTTTAAAGAAATCAATATAAAAATCAACAAACTACCATACATGGTGGTTTGTGATTGAATGACAGTGTAAAACTACTTTACACTGACAATACATAACCTATTTTCTCTTATAAAAAGTATAAGAACAAAAATTATCATTTTTAAAATATAAAGATTAACTTTGATCGGAAATTAAAAACCCTAAAACACATATTATCCTATTATATTTATAAAGAGAGAGAGAGAGAGAGGTAGATGGCCTCAGTTGTGATTAGGGATAGCAATTGGGCGGCATAGGTTGGGCATGGGTAGTAGCCCTCCATCACCCACCCATATTTGCATGAATATCTATTAAGTGAGTATCCACAAATTTTTATGAGTATTCGCGAGTATTCATAGGTATCCATGAATATTTGTTAAAATATGAAATTTTAAAGATGAAGTAAAAAATAAAATAAATAATTTTGAAACATATATTTATACTAAAAAATAATAATTTTAAAACACATATTTATAAAATATATATATATATATATATATATATATATATATATATATACTAAAAATAAAATAAAACAAATTATTTTGTATATAATAAAAACATTAAGTAATTTCAAATTGTAGATACATACATGTTTAAATACCTTATTATTTGTGTACGTTCTGTTAGGAAGCATGTATCTATTTTCAATGCCGCAGATTCTATTCGCAGATATTGCAGGTACAAGTTTGTTTTCATCCATACAATATTAATCATTCGACTGATTTTGTTAGTTGTTTTAAATTAAAATAACCTAATTCCAATCTTTTCACACCTTAATTTTTATGCATTAGAGTTAATTTTATTTTTATTTTTTACTCCATTCATTATTATATTTAGTTTTTTCTCGTTTCTTTTTATTTCCCTTTTTTAAGGTATATACATTGGTTACCAAAAAATCTTTTTTAAAACTTAAAAGGTAACCTAAAGAACAGGGCACTTTCGAGTCGGAACCAACCAAAATATCTATATTCCGATATAGACATGTTCTCTACTGCTCTCGTCTAGATCTGAAGCAAAGGCGCAAAGGACAAGAATCAATGGGCACCGGGAATTCGGGATGCCGTGTTCTCTAGCCTATCTTTGGGTTGAAATAGTGTGGAAGAAAACAGAAAAAAGAAGAATAGAAAAAAATATATTATATTTTTATTATTTGTTTGATAGAAGAAATAAAAAAAGAAAAAATTATTTCGGTGATCCCTACCAAAATAGATTTTTTCTTATTTTAAGAACGAAAGAAGATGGAAATAATTTTTCTTATTTTTTTGTTTTTTAAAAAAATTATGAATGAATTTTTTTAAAAAATAATAAATAATTTTATGTTAAAAAAAATTATATTAAAAAATTATTTATTATTATTATTATAAAAATATTTTTTATATAATTTATTTATTTCTTTTCACTCTTTTTTTTTATTCATCCAAATAAACAGAGAAAAACTCTTTTACTTTTTTTCTTCTTATTTCTAACCTTCTAAACAACACATATTGTTCATTCTATTTCTCTTTTATTTTTATCAATCTTATTTTATTCCTTCTTATTTCATTTCCTTTTATTTCACTTCTCATACAAACAAATCATAGGTGTTGCATCTTTTAACGTAGTTATATAATTTTTAATTAATCATATTTTCAATTATATTAAACATATGATATTTTCTCAAGTAAAAGGTATCTTTTTCCATTATAATAATGTAAAAAAAATCAGTTTAAAAAGTAATGTCCATATGAAATAACTCAAATATATGAAAAATGTCTTATTCTTATTAATTACTTCATTTTAAAAAATGAAATAAAATAAGAAAAACATTTTTCACTTTATCAATTTTAATTAATAATAATTGTTCATCTCTTTCCTCTCTTTTTTCATTTCTCTTCCGGTGTCAGGGTCCCCTCTCCTCCTACGTCCTAACGTTTCATTTTCTTGCTTAATTTTCCATTTCGTCATTTGTCTTTCCTTTTTCCTCTATGGTCGCAATCACCTGGACCAAAATCATGACCAGGTCACAGTACGTACGTATGCTCACTGCCCCATCGTGGATAGCTATTTTTTGTTAATAAGTAGTTGGTCTCGACCAGTTGCTCTTGAGTCTCTCTCTGAGAGTTTGATGCCGATAATGTTCATAGGAATTTGCAAAGATAATGCCAAGTTACCATTAATTCGACCACGGGAGGTGGGACGTGTAGCTACTGAAATGTTTGGATAACAGGGAAAAAAAAATAAAGAAAGAAAAGTCAGAAAATTTATATCCTTTTTATCTGATTAAAGAGAAAATAAAAAAATAACTTTCAAAAATAAAAAAGGCTTAATTGCATATTTTGTCACTTATTTTTTATGATTTCATAAATTTTGTTACGTAACTATTTTAATTGCATATTTTGCTATTAAATTTTCAAAATTTTTCACACTTTGTCACCTAATTATTTTATTTGTATATGTTGTCATCTAACTTTTAAAATTTTATGCATTTTGCCACCCCCTTAGTTGACTAATAATGTGACAATTTTGATCATTGATGTAGTAGGTTGACTGCTTACGTGACAATTTGACTGTTAATTGTCACGTTAGTGGTCAATTAAAGATGACAAAATACACGAAATTTTAAAAGTTGAGTGGCAAAATGTGAAACTAAAATAATTGAATGACAAAATGTGAGAAATTTTAAAATTTGAGTGACAAAATGTAAAATTAAAATAATTGGATAACAAAATTTACAAAATCATAAAAGATTAGTAGTAAAATGTGCAATTAAGTCAATAATTTTTTTTTCCTTTTATTTTCTATTCAATTCAAATTTAATTTTTTTTCCTCATTTCCTTTTTTTTTTTCTGATCCAAGAATAGGGAACGAGTTGTTGTTAACTTTGGGACATATTTTATCCGGTTGATTTCCTATCTAGCGAACAACAAAGAATCCAGAATCCCCTTTTTGGTGACCAGAGAAATTGTGCTATTTCTATTCTCGGTCGAGATTTTGTTTTTGTAGTATTATTATATATCGGTAGGTGTGGTGCTACTTAGGGATGGAAATTCTTCCCAAATTTTATGAGTACTTCGTAAAAAATATTTATAGTAGGATAGAATAAATATCCTGCTCAATAAGGATAGAGGGCGAGGGCAGAAATTTATTCACAAAATTTAATAGGAATGGGTGCGGGTATGGGTACTATGCTACCCAACCCGCCCCATACCCGCACACACACATATATACATACATACATACATACATACATACATACATACATATATATATATATATATATATATATATTAAAATATCTCATATAATATATTAAAAAAATAAGTTCTAGTGAGTATTACAATATTAAAAATCTTGATTCATTAAAAAAAAAAAGAAATTGGAAGAAATATAACAAAAATAAGAGTTTAATTTCTATGCATTGTTAGTGTACAACTTTTTGTTTTAACATATATGTAAGCTAGAAACTCACTATACTAATGCATCATATTAGTGTACACATTGCTTATAAAATATAATTAAAATACATGTAATTATTCTTATTGTTAAATATAGGTTTTTTAAAAGTAAAATTATTTAAATTTTATTTGTTATTAACTATGTTAAAGGATGGATTAAATGAAATTTCCTTTATATATTGAAAGTGAAATATTAAAAAAACTTAATTATAAAAACTTGATCAATACTTTCATAATTGATACAAAAATAAAATAAAAATTTTAAATTGTATTAAATTAAATTTTGAATATAAATTTTGCCTAAGACGTCAATTTTTTTTCAATGGCTCTACACTTAAGTAAAGTGTGGATAGCGGGTGCAATATAGATATCTATATAGGTACCTAGCAGATATGAAAATGAGGATTAAAATTGTTACCCGCACAAATATAAAAGCGGGTATGAAATTTTTTTCAAACACAAATATAAAAACAGATACTATAGTACCCTATCCAAACCCTACCTATTCCCATCCCCGGTGCTACTTGTTCACCATGACTATGTAGAAGTCCAAATATAGGGGTGGGGCATGTGAGCCTGAAAGTCCTGCTTTCACACACAGGTCGGAAATTAAGCAAAAGTGAAAATAGAGATAGAGAGGCAGCATTTTGCTGTGCACGAAAAAGAGGAAGAGGAAGGAGGAATTTGAGTGACCAAATGGGGATAGCAGCGGAAGCTCATAACGTTAAAATTTTGGGATCAGGCACCGAGATTATAGTTCTGGCTCACGGATTTGGCACGGATCAGTCTGTTTGGAAACACTTTGTACCTTATCTCGTCGACGATTACCGTGTCATTCTCTACGATAACATGGGCGCGGGTACCACTAACCCTGACTACTTCGATTTTGAGCACCACTCAAGCTTGGAAGGCTATGCGTCTGATTTGCTTGCCATTTTAGAAGAGCTCCATGTTGAATCTTGCATTTTCGTTGGCCACTCTGTTTCCGCAATGATCGGCTCTATTGCCTCTATTTCTCGCCCCGATCTCTTCACCAAGCTCATTATGGTCGGCGCTTCCCCCAGGTAATTAATCAATGGTCAAAACCGTAGGTGTTCTCTTATCAGAATTGAAATTTCACCTCACAATGCAAACTTTTATTGTACAAATTATTAGAGGTGAAAGTCTTATTCTGATGTGAGAATACACAAACAATACCTCTGAAACTTATGTAAGTTTTGTTCTGGATTAATAATAAATGAGTTCGGCTTTTAAGCAAACAATTGACTTGTAATTGCATTTTCTCTTCGTTTTTGGGGGGAAGGTATTTGAACGACGTGGATTACTATGGAGGATTTGAGCAGGAAGATCTGAACCAGTTATTCGATGCTATGTCGGCGAATTACAAAGCATGGTGTTATGGGTTTGCTCCTCTGGCTGTGGGCGGGGACATGGACTCTGTGGCTGTGCAGGAGTTTAGTCGAACGTTGTTCAACATGAGGCCAGACATAGCGCTAATCGTGTCGCGGACCATTTTTCAAAGCGATATGAGGCAGATTCTGAGTCTTGTCACTGTCCCCTGCCACATCATACAAGCTGAGAAAGACATGGCGGTTCCGGTGATGATCTCCGAGTACCTCCACCAACACCTTGGTGCTGAGTCCATCGTGGAGGTCATGGCAACCGATGGTCATTTGCCGCAGTTAAGCTCGCCGGATATCGTTATTCCGGTGCTGCTCAAACACATTCACCTTGATATTGAGGCAAGAAGGTAGACAGTGACGTGACTCCGTTGTTGAAACTGAAAAGAAAAGAGAATCTGTGTCTGTGTGTGTGTTGTGTGTGTTTCTTTTTTCCTTTTTTGGTATTTGTTGTGTAAAAGAATAAAGGAAATGGGAGGAATATGTTCCCTTCAACTGTCTAACCGTGTTCGTTGTATGTGAACTTACTGCGGTAGAGCCGTAGCAAGACTCTGCTGTAGTAGGAATCAAATGTCAATGTCCGTCACTCTGTTGTGAGCATTTGCTGCCTGATAAATTGGGGAACGGTTAACAGCGACAAAAAGAGAACTCATGTATTGTATTTTTAAGTATTATAAATGAGGTTTTAAGTTTATGTGGCAGTGCTAAGGAAAGATTGGATTCGATCTTGGACTCGATTTTTCTTATGGACTTCACAATAGACGGTGGTTATTGAGTTAGTACTATGATGGATTATTAATAATGCTCCTAAAACCGAACTGGTGGTTGAATTGGTGAGAATAATGGTTAAAGGTTTAATGATCTGACTATGGTTAAACTGTAATTGAATTGATAATAATTAAATAATATTATTTTAATTTTTAATGTAATATATTAAGTAATATAAAACAAAAAATAACATAATATTTATAATTTTATAATGTTAAAAACTAAACTTTACTTATAAATATTATCACTCAACCCATAACTCATATCTCATAACATAATATTCAAATTAAACATGAAACTAAATCAAATATGTTATAACATTTAAGTTTAATAACAAACAATAATATATATTAACAACTATAATTAGAAACTAAATAAATATGATTGATATAATTAGCTATCATTACAATATTAGGTTAGAATTATATCAATCATCATAAATATTGATTTTTTCAATTAAAAAAAAAACTTTTTTCCCAAACAAACCAGTTCAAAGTGGTTTTGGTCTATTTAGCTAGTTTTGACCAGTTCTTAGCAAGACCAGTTTTCAAGGTCAAATGAACCGGTCAAGGGATTGGTTGCGATTCAACTGATCCGACCAGCTTGTTCGATCCAATTTTGACAACAATGATTAGTACTATGAAGGATTCTAAGGTGGGAACATTTTTATTAACATTATTTTTGGAAAAGAAGAACTTCGATCGAGGTTTTTCTTTTTTCTTTGGGTGAAAGAAAAATTAGAAACCAACGGCAAAGGAAATTAATTAACAAAAATTAATGCAAGAAAATAACAGCAAGCTAAATATCTTAACTACAAATTGAATAAAAAACATCCAATCAATTTAGCAAGTTTGTTTCCTTCGTGCAACATGTGAACCATATAAAAAAATGTGAAATAGTAAATCGAGATAGGCTTAATTATTAATTTGGTCCCTTAATTTATTTATTTTATTTAATTGGGTCCTTCTATTGTTAAAAGGTCCAATTAATTCTCATAATTTTCAAAAAGTTTAATTATGTCTCATAATTTTAAAAAATACTCCAATATTAACATTTTTCATCCAAAACGAAGTCGTTTTTCATTATATTTTTCACGTTGTTTAGTGTAAAATTGAATGAAAAATGATGTCGTTTTGGATAAAAAATGTCATATTGGAATGTAATATTTTTGAAAATTATGGAACCTAATTGAATTTTTTTAAAATTATGAAACTTAATTGGGTTTTTTAATAATAGAGAGACATAATTAAATAAAATAAATTAATTAAAAGACTAAATTAATAATTAAACCATAGAGATATTATTTTAATATACTGTTAGTGACTAATCAATCAATTCAAAATCAGTCTAAATATGACTTAGTAATATTTACAAAAATCAACAATTTCACTATACATAATAATACATAATTAGATAACAGTGTGACGACAAAAAATTATACTATCAATGTATTTTAATTAAATTTAACTATTTTTAGTAATAAAATTATATAAAAGTTTATACAATTATAAGTAAGAAAGAGAAGAAACAAAAACATAAGATAAGATAAATAATATATTAAAGAAATAAAGAGAAAAGTTAGTATTATAAAAAATAATAATAAAAATATGTTGTGTGAATAGTATAACTCTTTCAAATAGGACACATTTGTAGGTAAGACTGAAGAGTGATTTTGCCTGATCGAGTAACATAGGTTGTGAGATGAGCAATAAAAATTTAAAATGACATGGCAAAGTGATAAGATAATTTGATTTTTGATGAAAAAAAATAAATAATAATAATAAAAAAAAAAGAGCACAAGCTAAAGTAGGATAGAGGAATAAATAAAACAAAAAACAAATAATGAAAACTAAAGTATTATTTGTATGGATGAAAGTCACGTAATTATAAAATAGTTTCTCAGTCATGCACGTGTGTGTATTGATGGGGGATACAAAACTTTAGTGGCATTAAGTGTGTATTAATTTCTGATTTTCTACAATAATCAAATCGAATTTTCTAGAGCTAACTTTCTGTCAAATGATGACCATTAAGTGTTGAAAGATCCTGTGACAGTGTGCCCATTAAGGCATTAAATGTCTCAATATTTTGATAGCCTATAACAAGTTTTTGCTATTTACGTTTTTACCACAATAGTATATTATTTGTGATTTTGGCACAAAAGTTATTGCAATTTGCACCTCTTCTTCGCCCCCATTTTCGTTTTTCCCTTGTAGCCAACCCCTGAGCACCCTAAGGGTCATCAAACTGCTGCACGCTTAGAAAGCATCTCGATGAGTTTGGAAAATATGTGTTTGACCTTCGATGAAGAGGTGCAGGAGTAGAACGCACAACCTCCCTTCTTCGACAGCAAAAACGAAACTAGGGATTTTTGTTTTCGGAACCCCACCCTCTTCGATCCTGCGTTCGTTGTCGAGTCTTACTAGTGCATGCATCTCATCTTTTTTTGTTTTGTTTTGTAAACGAAATTGTGGCACAACTTTAAGCCTCACGCAAGGGAACAACATAAATTTTACAGTGAGCTATTTCTTCAACAAATGATACTAAGTATAAATGCAATCAATTTATCGCAGGAAAAAAAGAAGCCCAAAAAGATGGGTGCGGAAGGAACTAAGCCTCTGCTTTGGTATAATGGAGAGAAGAGAAGAAGAATTTTTTTAATTTTTGAAAATATAAGTGGTTTGATTCAATGAAAATAAATGAAAATTTTTTAACAGTTTTGTGAGTTTTACTATTTATTTTTATTTTATTGTTTTATTTATCTTTTTATTTCTATCTTATTTCTCATCTATTTTACTCATAATAAACAATTTCAAATTTCAATTATTTTCTATCCATTTCTTACATTTTAACTTATTTCTTATCTATTTATTTCCTCTCTGCCAAACATACCCCAAAAACCTGAACGACCATAATTCAATACACTTCCCACTGGTGTTGCCGGCAGCCTCAAAACAATTGTCCTTTTTGGCCAAGTAGCCCTTGGCATAAACCCCTTTTCTCCTCTATTGCTTCTTTTCCATTCCATGCTTCAAAATATAAATCCAAGCTAAAGGTAGTTGGAGGATGAGGTTGGTGTTTGTAGAGAGAAAAATGTAGGTTTAGTTGAAGGAGTTGGAGAGCGAGAGGTGTTGGGTGATTTGAAAGGTGATATGGGGTTTTCAATAGAAGAGATACATAAGATCATAAGATATGCTTAAAGAAGTGTTTCAACAAAGCTGAAGAATAAGCGTTTTGCAAAAGCAACCTTGCTCTGCTTTGCTCTCTGAGCTTGTAATTTTGATTTGTGAGGCTCTATACGTAAAGCATAAAACTTGAATTAAATCAATAGGGACTTCTAGCTGTACTTACTGCTTGGAATGGATGCATTAGATTTCGCCTATTATAAAATCAATGGTTCAATTTATTTATGTCATTCGATTGAGTGTGAGTTTCGATGAAATTTTTTTCTACAACTCGCACTTGCCCGAATGTATGCACACAAAACTAATTTTTAATTAATTTAACCCTGATACCCGCATTAACCTGTTTGAAGCACGTGATTTTTAATCAGTTTAAGTCGAATTGCCAATTTTTGCTCACCCTTTTTTTTTTAATATAATCGGTGGCAAGAGAGACATGATTTTTATTTTTCATATTATTTTCTCTTATTATATAAAAATAATAATCAATTATTTATGAAAAATGTGAAAGTTGAAATATAGGTAAATGCGAAGAAGTATGAAAAGAATATGAGAGACAAAAAAAGAGAGATTAAAATGGGGTAGTTTATAGTAGTTAAAGGGTAAATAAGTTTAAAGAAAAGTGAAAATCAAATGAGTATTGTCTTTATTATATGTAGACATTCTACAATTGAATTTCATTGATTTATGATCGCCCAAAATTTATTAGGTTGGGACTTGTTCCTTATCGGCCCAATGGGAAGGATAATATGCATTCCGTGATATCTTTGTGGGCTTTTGAGATATAAATTTGGCTTGTGACATTGGAGGTACATATTCAAGTTAGTGAAGGTAAGAGTTAAGGGGTGAAAAGAAATTGAAGCTATATTTGTTTTTTTTGTTGTTGGATGACTTTTATGGATCTTTCTTGATAATACTGGATAAAAGAAAATAAGGGTTATCTATTATCAAATATCAATAAAGGATATTATTCTAAGTCAAGGCCTTATACAAAATAACCCATTACTTTTAATTTTAATTCTTCAATGGGCATATATAACTCGTAAGTATAAAAAAGTATATGAAATGTATTAAATTTAACTTTTCAGTAAATTATATTGACACCCTTGAGATTTTGTTAAATTTCGTCTGATATCTCTCAAATTTTTTTCTTACACTAACCCCCCTTAATAGTTTGATAAACATTATACTGACACCTCTTATACATTACATTAACCCTCCTTAATTATGTGAAAAATATTATACCGTGTATCTTATAAAGGAGGTTATTGTAAACGTTAAAAAAATATAAATGGTATGTGTAATTTCAAAAAATCTCAAAGAGTGTTAATATAAATTATTTTTAACTTTTATAAGACATTAGTCAAGGTGAAGTACCAAAACATGTGGTACATCGATGAGGTACCATTTTTTACCATTGGATATAATAATAAAATAATCAATGGTTTAAATCTTTTACAAGTAACCTATTGAGAGACAGCATTTTAAATTACAAACTAGTCCTTCTAAAAAATATATGTAAAAGATCATCTTCTTCTCTCCTTCGTAAACCTTCACCATAAACTGAAATCCTTTTGCAAAATCGTCTCATCTCCTTCTTCGTCAATGATTCTTGTGCTTGGATCTATTGTAGAATCGTAGTGGCACACTGCCTCCTTTGGCTACCTAAAATCGAAAAAAGCAAGCCTTAAGGGGTTAACAATGTCCTTGAATTCTTATTCTTCATAGAGGCTCAAGATCTTCGACTGTAGCTGCACGACCTTAGTGAGAAACGCTTTCTACAAGAGGCAGAGGGTGCAAATGGAGTGTTAGATGAGCTCCATGGTGCAGTGGAGGTTGGAACATTGGACGGTCTTAGTGGTGATGGAGCGATGGTGTTGGAGAACTATGATTAGAGGGGGCAAACAGAGGATTGGAGGAAGGAGATGGTAAATTAGAGGGTGAAGAGGGTGAGGGTTTGGCTGGACTTTGTCGAGCACAACAACCGATTGATCTCCACATAAATGTACGCGTTATCTCACCACCACCACTCGAGGAGATGGCATATCAGAGGGTGGTGACAGTGCCATAACTCACGTTAATAGACAATACATTGCATTTGCACAGCTCGCTTCGATTTTGATCTATTCTCCCCTTACTGTACCAAGGTTCAATAGGTGGATCATTGTATTTACGATGCGGTGGACCTTTGGGGAATTTTGGTTATGGACAAACAAATGGAGTTTCGATTTAGACAAACGTGTGCTTTGTTTTCTCAAATCGAAGGGGATGAGCCTATATTAGCAAATTTAGTATTTTAAGGTAATTGGTTATTACCTCCTATAGCAAGTCATAAGCAGTGCCTCACTGATGTACCACATACTAGGTACTTCACCTTAGCCAACGTCCTTTATAATGTCTAATATGCCAAATTGTATAAGATAAAACACTAAAGAAAAAGTTAAAAAAGAAAAAAATGTTAAAGAATTATTAAAACCCAATCCACACTTAGTACGGATAAAAGACAAAGAAACATAATAAATAGTTATACTTCTGGTCACATAAAACCTCCAAATGATGGTTTGAAAGATTGGTCATAACCAGACCATTCAAAGGTGTGTTTTGTTGTTCTAGGGTATCTAAAGGAGAATTAATACTTGACTTCTGCTAGTGGTTGGTTTTTACTATTATAGGTTGGTTCCTCGTTTCGCAAAGCATCCCTTCATGATAATGTTAGTTGTTTTCATGGTTCTTTACTATTGGAGAGTGCGCATCATTAGCTAAGCTGATCAAATATAGGCCAAGGTTTAGCACTGACTTCAAAATTGTCCTTTTTATCGAGGACTTGTGACATGCTTAACTTAAAGCCAATGACCTAGGGTGAGGACATTGGCCTAGACTTGGAAAGGTATAGTTATAAAAATACAATATCAATATCAATAAAAATGTAATATAATCATTATTTAAAAATGCATTTTTAAATAATATGTATCAAATATATTCAATTTTTTAATTGGATTATTGAAACAAACTAATTTATCAAATTTATACAATATACAATTTTGACGGATACCATGTGGAGGCTCATATTTGATAAATTGCTTACAAGATTAGCACTATTTTGAAGACGTGCATGCAGATTTGTAGGATGCATGTCTTTTGCAATAGATAATGGGAGAATTGTGATAATTTTTTTTTCTTATTGTGTTTCAATTCTTCTATGGTCTTATATTTATGTATGAGTTGACTTAGATGTAGTTTTTCTATTTTTTTGGTACTGATCATTTTTTTAATACGGAGGTTTGGGTTGAGGTAAATAGGTGAAAGAATTTTGCTATATTTTTTTTTGTATGTTTATGGTTGTTGCGGAATAGTATTATTTATTGCCAAATGTTTTCCGATTTTATATCTTCACTCGATACTATTAAGGTTAGTTTTTTGTATTAGTTCTAAGCACTTGTAAGGGGTTTTGATTTATCTTTTTTGAATTGGCATGTGAGCATGTCGACTTGTATTTATCTAAACTCAGTATTTTATTTTTTTAGTTTTTTTTTATATATATGAGTTAGAGTAGCTTTTATACTCTAGTTAATATTTTTTTTATCTGTAATTTTTTTCTTCTAAATTATAGAGGAAAAGATAGGTGACAATGCCTCCTTAATTAATATATTTGATGTAATTACAATTTTTCTATTGCTAAAATATATATTATTTATTTTTTTGTATTTTAATAATGAAATTGAAAATAATTTTAATAAATACAATAAATTAATTAATTGTATTAAAGATATTTTTATTTTCCTCATACATTTGACAAATAAAGTAAAATTTTAATATTTGATACATGTTTATCTTCTATAATATGACAATAATATTAAAATTAAAAAAGGATAACAAATAAAAAATGTAGAAGAATATTCTAATGAGTATTTAATTAATCAAACACTTGAAAGATAATATAAATTCTAACCTAAAGGGATGATACAATGGGAGAAAATTCAGTAACCTTAATTTTCAAATGAGAAAGATGACAAAAGAAAGAGACAAGTTAAGAAAAAATGATAACAAATAATATATAACATTTTGGATTTCTCACCTTAGAAGACCAAAAATAATATTGAAATATTTGAAAACTCGACAACAACATTACATAGTGAAGGAGGAAAGAAGCCTAAAATACGAAAGGTGAGTCTGAAATTTAAAATAAAAACAAAAAAGACTAATAAACCATATAGATGAAACCCATAGATGAATTTCAACCATTGGTTGAGAAAGGATGTAGCAAGGATACTTAAGAGAAGGCAAGGTTAAAAATAGTTGAAATGAAGTCAGGTGGTGGATGGATTGATTGAGATAATAAAATAAAAATATATTTATTGAATGAGGAGGAGAAAGACAAAATACAATGTAATTAAATTAATAAAATAGGGCTTGTAAATTTTTAATGAAAAATATAGTTGATTAGAATTAAATTAAAGAGAATTGTATTAGAAATTAAATATAATACAATTAATATTAATTAGTGAAAATTTAAATCTTGTAAACACACTGATAAAATATTACCAAATAGATTTGCCTCTAAGACAATAACAATAAGGACACAAAAGTAAAAATTTAAAATAAAAAGTTTTTAATTTTGTGTCAAATCATAATCCGTAACAAATTAAAATGTAAGCTTTCAATGTCTTTCTATAAACATGTTTCACTTAAGTTTAATTCTATACCTTTTCCTTTCAAAATCACTAGTATAAAGACTAGTTCAAAGATTAATTAGATATTGATAAATTTGAACCGAGTAAAATTATTATCTTTCCCCCCCTTCCTGCGACGGTAGAAATCACATAAGTAAAATTATGAACTACATCAATTATTTTAAAATTTATGCCTATTTCAAGACCATACACTGCAAAGGAATCCACTACTCAATTAGATTCTCGGAAGATGGTTTTAGATGAAATAATCCAAGTTGTGGGACAATGTTTGGATTGTAACCAACCCGTAGCACGGGTACAAAGATTGACAACACTCCTTTAGAAACCTAATTTCCATCTAAGAATTTGATTCCACCATGACTTTGTCAAACCCTCTTCTCACAACAATTTTTAAATCATGCCAAATTCTCCATGGTTATATGCCCTTATGCCCTGATTACTTGAGTGACCCTCATTAAAACCTACCCATTAATCATGAATAACACCACCACATTTATCACAATTTTCATGTAACGTGTAAATTCCATCACAATTTAGCTTGACACAGTCCTCATTATTAGGAATTATCCATGTGATAAGTTTCAAACCTACTACAAGGTCTCTTCTCAGTGTCGCCATGTTCTTTGTCTCATCAATGTTTTCATCGTATCATGAAATGATGAAATGTATTGATGATGGACATGTCGTAAAACAACCAAAAACAACAAAATTTTGTAAACAGTCAAACGATCGTGCTTATTGCTCATATTGTAAAATGAGGGGTGTTAGCAATATATTTTCTAACACATTTTTTTAGCACACTTTTCCTATTAGTTAAAATTTATTGAAAATTATAAAATAACAAGAGAGGCTTGTTAAATAAGATATAGGACTTACAAATTTTTGTAATTTTAATAATTTTAATCAATAAAAAAGAGTATAATCAAAAGAATATGTTAAAAAATATGTTAGTAGCATTTTTCATTGTAAAAAATAGTTGAGTGAAAGATTCAAAATTTAACATTAAACTTTAACAGCCTCTTCAAAAAAAAAAAAAAACAACGTTAAACTTTAACCGAATATTTTCTCCGATCCTCTGATTCTTTGCTCCCTCAATACTCTATCCCTTTCTTGTTGTTAGCTTTGCGGAGGACTTCTAGTGCCAAGAAAGGAATCAGGAGTTCAGGTCTCGGAGCTCGTATTGTAGTTCTTCTTCTTCTTCTTTTTCTGTTATTTTTTAAAATTAATTTAGGTTTATTTTTATTGATAAATTTATCTCCTACAAGGTAACCTTTATTTATTACTATGGGTTAATTATGTTTTTGGTCCCTAATTTTTTGTCGATTTTTGTTTTTAGTTCCTCAAAAATATTTTGACTGGTCATAGTTTCTCATAAATTTTCTGTCTGTGTTTTTAGTCCCTACTGTTAACTTGAACCGTTAAGTGATGACGTGGCTCCACATGGGCTAACACGTGGACTACTAGGTTGACGTAGCAGCCATGTGACAATTTTTTTTTAAAATTAATAAAAAATGTAAATTATGAAAATAGTCCCTCATTTTACACGATTTACGTTTTTAGTCTCTCAAAAAATAGTTTGACCGGTTTTAGTCCCTCAAAATTTTGTCATTCATGTTTTTAGTCCCTCCCGTTAACTTACATAGTTAGACTTTAATAATTAATCAATTAATTATTATTTACACTCATACAAGTTTTTTCCTCAAAATTTATTTTAACCAATAATTTATTAATTAGTTATAGCTCAAAAGCTTATCACAACACTTCTCTTATCTCTTCATCGCAAAGCTTCGATAATTCAAGGTATTCGTAATCTCTTATAAAAAGACTAACAATCTAACCTCTTTGATTATCCTTTACAAGTAATCTTTTTTTTTTTTTTGCATTTTTGTTGTGAAATAATGTGTAAAATAATAATATGTGAAAATAATAATTGATTAATTATTAAAGTTTAACTGTGTAAGTTAACGGGGGGACTAAAAACATGAATGACAACATTTTGAGGGACTAAAACCGGTCAAACTATTTTTTGGGCGACTAAAAACGTAAATCGTGTAAAATGAGGGACCATTTTCATAATTTACATTTTTTATCAATTTTTTTTTAAATTGCCACGTGGCAAGTCATGTGGCAGCCCATGTGGAGCCACGTCATCACTTAACGGTTCAAGTTAACGGCAGGGACTAAAAACACAGACAGAAAATTTATGAAGGACTATGATCAAAATATTTTTGAGGGACTAAAAACGAAAATCGACAAAAAATGAGGGATCAAAAATATAATTAACCCTATTACTATTATATATACTCAAACTGACGATTCAATTCAAATATTAAGAGTCCTAGTAATATATTTTTTAACACATTTTTTAATATAATATTTGTTTTTTTTATTAGTTAAAATTTATTAGAAATTACAAAATTACAAGTGAAATTTATTAAATAAGAAGTGAGACTTATAAAATTTTGTAATTTTTAATAAATTTCGGTTAATAATAATAAAAAATTTCAAAAGAGTGTGTTAAAAGAATATTCTACTAACATTTTTCTTCTAATATAACTGAAAATTCAAAAGCTGTTCATTATCTAAATATCGAGTCAGATTCAGCTATGACTTATTTCACTTCAAGTCTTCAACCATAATTAGACCACAATTCAGTCAAAATAACTGATGCAATCAAAATATAAAATCAAGATTGAAGTCACATTAAACTAACACTAAGTTATTTTTTCATTCTTATACGCAGATCACTCGTCTAAATAAAAATATAATGAGAATAATCATTACTCAAACACGTGTTGCTAAGAAAATATTACTCACTCGTAAAAATATTTTTAGTGTCAATAAATGTCGTGAGAAAAATGTCAGTAAGTGTCATGAAATCACATTTTCGTTTATATTTTTTTTTTGAGAAAATAGGCTATGTGCTGACAATGTAAAGCAGATTTATACCGTCATCTAATCACGACCCACAATGTATGGTAAGTTTGTTGACTTTGATAATAACTGTCTTAAAAGTCATACTAAAACTGATTTTCAACTGGTTGATAATATAAAAGTTTTTATATTAACAGTGCATAGTAATTAAACTCAATTTTTGTGTGTGATGATTTGATAAAAATGTGTCACAACACGCATTTGAAAAAAAAAATCATAAATTTATGTATTTTAAATCACATTTTCTTACTTGTCTAAGAAGATTTTAATGTCAATTAAAATTTAAGCACTTAAATGTTTTTGTCATTATTCCCTCTTCTCACGAGCTTGTAATTCATTTTTGAAACGATGAACTCACATGATAACCCTTCTATCTCAGAGAAATATGCAAATATTAGCACATATACCATATTGTAACTTAGTGTCTCGTTTAAACATGAAAAAAAAAAAATTAGAAAGGAAAGGAATAAAGTAAAAAGAAGTAAGAAAAAAAAGAGAGTAATAAATAAATTTTTAAGTCATTTGATAAAAAAAGAAAGAGTATTTGTTAAAAATGCTTAAAACAATCCTAATACTTTGCTTTATATAACATTAATATAAGATTTAAATTATTTTCTTATTAGTTTTGAAATTTATATTTCAAACTTTTTTCTCTTTACTTTAGGTTTTCTTATTGATTTTTAAACTGAAAGTGAAAGAGAAAAACAATATATATTATAGCACAATTTTGAAAGAATAAATAATACATTCACTTATAATGTAATTTTTATACTATTATTTAATCACAAATTATTATAATTGTTAAGTTTGTTAACTTTTGTAATAATTATTTTAAAAGTTATATCAATAATAATTTTTGATTAATTTACATCGACAATCATGCCTACTAAACTCATTTTATAATTTGAAATTTACTTTGATTTGTTTATACACATTTTACATTGCTTTTATAATTTATGTTTGATCTTTATAAATGAATGGAAAAAGAAACCCCGTGAATAAACCCCCGATTAATTAAAGCATCCACAAATAGAATCGTTGTTTTATCATCCCCAAACCCAACCCCAACCCCAGGCTAACAGCCACAGGGCTGTGCTACTGGCCCGTGGCTTTGGGCCGCCTCTACCTTTCGACGTACGTGCACGTCACGCGCCATGCGCTTCGTCGGTCATTCCAACTCCATTTCTATTTCTCGCTCCTTTTTCTTTCTATCTTCCCACCTTCTTCGTCCTAATTTCCAAAACTTCGCCTTCACCATTTTACCCTCGCCCTGCATCTCCAGCCCCAAATTTCTTTTTCGTCGAGACCTCGTTGAAAGTCCCAAAGGAGAAAAGAAACAACACACACATAAACATACACATACACATACTCGCACACATCCTCTCTGATCTGCGCACCTCGTTTCTCTTCTTCTTCTTCTTCTTCTTCACCCATGGCTCCTGCTACCTCCCAGCGGGCCGAGCTGGCCAGGCTCTGCAGCTCCAAAGACTGGTCCAAGGCCATTCGAATCCTCGATTCGCTCGTTTCTCAGTCTGGTGCAATCCAAGACATCTGGTTCGCACACATTCTTCGCACCTCCATTCCTCTCCGATTCCGTTTCTTTTTATCGCGATTAATAATTCTCTCTCGTGAATGCTAATGCGATGTTCAATCTTGTTCTCGTGCTTGCTTTCAGTAACAGAGCCTTCTGTTACAGCCAATTGGAGCTGCACAAGCACGTAATTAAGGATTGCGACAGAGCGCTTCAGCTTGACCCCGCGCGTCTTCAAGCTTACATTCTGAAAGGTCCCTTACCTATCAAATTCATCCAACACTTGATACTTCTTTTTAACTGTTTGTACTTTGTGCCTGGGGAAGTGCAATTTAAGTTCTCATAAGAATAACAGATGTGGTTGATGAATAATATAATATAACCAAGTTGGAACTTGGAATTTTATTTTGATGGATTTATTGGCGCTGTTTATGGATTATCATCACGCGACCGTTTTGTTTAAATTTTACTATAGAAAGAGTCAAAGAGACGAATGCCTTTGATTTTGAACTTAGCACTGGTTTATTCTGTCATCTAGGTCACGCGCTTTCTGCATTGGGAAGGAAAACAGATGCTCTGTTAGTATGGGAGCAAGGTTATGAACACGCTCAGCATCAGTCTGCAGATTTGAAGCTGTTGGTAGAACTCGAAGAGCTTTTGACGATAGCAAAACAAGGCAACGGTGCATTGTATGAAACCAATGAGTCGCCCATGCCACAATCCGAATCAGAGTCTCTCAGTAATGGGAACTTGGCTGAAATTTGTGAGAATCAAGATAGGTTGAGTGCTGAAGCTGAATTATGTGACAATACAAGTGATAAATCTTCGATCTTGCTGAAGTCTACTGATAAATTTGACTCAAGAAATGAATTAAATAGTGAAGATAGAGAGTCTAATAAATCTGATGGCCAAGTGAATGGAAGCCCCGACATTATTGATAAATTCAGTTATAATTCTGAATCATGTAATGACTCAAGTGACACTTCAGAATCATGTGATAAAGTATTTACCAATAGTGGCGAGTCTAGTAGTGACTCAATTGATGTTGCTGAAATTCTTAGAAAGCCAAGTAGTAAGTTTAATTTTCCCCATGAGAAAAATGGTGAAGCAAGGAAAAATAAGAAGTTCTGTGTTGCTCGGATTTCTAAGTCTAAGTCTATAAGTGTAGATTTTCGGCTCTCACGGGGAATAGCAGAGGTTTGTTTACACAAATGCTGTGTTGCTGTATTTATTTGTTTGATAGCATATTTGATAATATGATTGTTTTGCAGGTTAATGAAGGAAAATATGCTCATGCCATATCCATTTTTGACCAGGTGCAATGTTCTCCCTAGTGATATTTGTGGTGTTTCCTTTTATGTACTTGTTAGTGATACTTGTGGTGTTTCCTTTTATGATATCTACTTATTATCTTATCCTCCTTTTCTCTATCATGAAATGACAAACTGTGGTCTTGTCTCCATCATGTACTCAGATACTGCAAGAGGACCCTGCATATCCCGAAGCACTGATAGGAAGAGGGACTGCACATGCATTCAAGAGAGAACTTGATGCTGCTATAGCTGATTTTTCAAAGGTATTTTGAATTTGAATGAACACTATCTGAAAGGTATATAGAGATATGGGTATCTCCTCTATTTATAAGTCATCCACATGTATTTCTTAGGCTATACAATTTAATCCATCAGCTGGTGAGGCATGGAAGAGGAGAGGTCAGGCTCGGGCAGCCTTGGGTGAGTTTGTTGAGGTGAGGGTGGCTTAGCTCTGTCTTAGTATCTGTCTAACATTTTGAAGTTTACCTGAATCTCATTGCTGATTGAAATTTTATGTTTGTTGTTTGAATAATTGGCTCTTTTAGTTAATCAATGCTTCATCTTAGGTATGGTCCATTGACACACACACACACACACACACACACACACTCTTAATGAATTGGGCCTATTCTGTTACAGAAAATGAAAATGGTCGGGAAATTTGGTTTTTACTTGTGTTTGAATTGACTTTTTATTTTTTTGGTTTTTTTTTTGGATAAGCTGAATTGACTTATTTTAACTAAATGGTTTTGGCGTTAACACTTTAGTTAATTATTTTATTGTTAAACGAAACTAATGCGGTTGTCAAGAGTTGTGGAGATTCATGTTATTGCACTGTTTAACTAGTGATCTTATTATATGTTCCATCAAAAAAAGTAAAGTCGTTGAAATATGAACAGATTGAAATTTTCAGTGACTCATGTGATACCTCACTTGAGTCACTTCTGATTGTATATGATTTTCTTGCACAAATAACAATTCATAATGTGACATTGACAACTGCTTCCGATATCTCAGGCTATTGAAGATTTGACTAAGGCATTAGAGTTTGAATCCAACTCAGCAGATATTTTACATGAGAGAGGTATCTTGTCTGACACAGTTTTTTTCATTTTGTTATTTGGATAACTGATTGATGCTGGAATAATTAATTATGCCTATGTTTATTATGATGGGTTCATGCATGTATCTTGTGGTAGCTCCTAGAAGTCTAGACAGAGGGACTTGATTAGTTTCATGTGAACAAATGAGTTTATTGTCTTTATTAATAATACTATCCTGTATTTTGTTTAAGATGTCACCGTTAATTTCAAGTTGAAGTTTGATTATAAATTATTGCTGGTGATAATGTTGATCTAATTATTTTCCTTTTGTAGAGAGTAGCTACTTATATATGTCTAATGTATGTTTTTTGTAAAATTTAATGCAGGAATTGTCAATTTCAAATTTAAAGAGTTTGATGCTGCAGTTGAAGACCTTTCAGCTTGTGTGCAGCTAGACAGGGATAATAAGTCTGCCTACACATATTTGGTGAGTCCTAAGTCTTAACATTTGAATCCTCATTGATTATGAACCCTTTATGTTGCTTTTCTTGTCTTTCACATGAAAATATATCTTCATCGTTTAGCTGAGCAAGCATTGTCTTTTACAGGGTTTAGCATTATCTTCAATTGGTGAATATAAGAAAGCTGAGGAAGCACATCTAAAATCACTTCAAATTGATAGAAATTTCCTTGAAGCATGGGCCCACCTGACTCAGGTATCTATCAACCTTATTGTACTGATAGATTGTTGGCACTTTACAAAACTATATGTAACATTTAGTTGTTAACTTAGCTGGAAGCTTGATTCTGAAAATTATGGATATTATTCTGGTTTGAAATGTGATCAGTTGTATACTTGCATGCTCTCTCGTCTCTAATCATATCTTTCCTCATTACTTTCATCCATGCCATTTCTGTCTGCCTGTTTTCGAAATCATTCATTCAACTTGAATTAAAGTTTCCATTTCATATCAGCTTTGTGACTTAGTTTGCATTTACATTTTTCCTTTAGTAACTTGTAGGCTTAATTCTACCAAGTAGGTTACATCTTTCATGGCTTTTTATTTCAAGTTATAGGCTTATAGCTGTTCTGTTAGATGACTTTCGTTGCTAGCCTTGTTCTGATTGTGTGATGTTGGTAGTAAATCAGGATCTATCAGTCTTTGGTTTATAGCTAATTAGCTATCAAGTGTGGAACACATTTTTTGGCCTTTTATTTTCAGTTATATGCTTAAAGCTTCAATTTTACATGATTTTGGTTGGTAGTTTTATTCTGAACATGAGGTTTTTGGCAGTTTTATCAAGATTTATCGAAGCCAACAAAAGCTCAGGAATGTCTAAATCAGATGCTGCTGATTGATGGGAGGTAAATGTTGTTAATGAAATGGTATCACTCACATTACAATTGTTTTAGCTGGTAACTGGTTATAATGTTTGATGTACTTTGTGCCTGTTCTCTTTATCTGCGGCTGATTACTTGAGTTTTGATGTTAGGTTTGCCAGAGCTTATCATTTGCGTGGCCTTTTGTTCCATGCAATGGGAGAGCATAGGTATTTATGCAACAATAACTGCCGATTAGTAGGAGATTAAATATTTATTTTACAATGTCTTGATGATTGGGCCAAGGAATGCAAGTAACAAAAACTTTGAGATATAGTGGCAGACTTACGAGCAGTTATTGAAAAAAATTTGGTGGTAGAACATGGAAATATGATGAAACCTTTCAGGGAGTGAGAAATTGAGAACACTGCTTCAGGAACTTAGGAGTGTTCACGGGGGAAAACTAGGTTTACTTGCTGTTTTCCATCTCAACTATGTTGATTGAAATGGGATCTTTTTAGGAGGATGATTTCTGTGTTTGTAAATTTTGTTGGCAGTAGAAGGTGCACAAAGCATGTAGTTGTATACTATTTATTTTTCATTTGAATCCAAAAATTAAGTGGTGAATTCAATGGTTAGTGACTTGCATTTTGGTCTGTAATATAAGATTTTAGAGATATAAATTGTGTATGATACAATGTGGATAGTGGTCCTATTATTATGATTTGTTGGTAGCTTTGAATTTATAGCAACCACATATCCAAGTAAATTGCTTTCAAATATTTCATAACAAGGGTCAGTGTTAAAATGTTTTAGTCTATAGTTTTACGTTCTACTACTTGATCTTGTTTCTGACTTAAATTGTGTTTGACTGTGACAGGAAGGCTATCAATGATTTGTCAATGGGGTTGAGCGTTGATGGTGCCAATGTTGAGTGTTTATATTTGCGAGCTTCATGCTACCATGCTGTTGGACAATACAGAGAGGCGGTATGATTTTAATTTTAATTTTTGGGAGAGGTGCTGGTTCACATTTGTCACTCTACAACTTCATTTAATAATCTCAGGTCAAGGATTATGATGCTGCACTGGATTTGGAATTGGACTCGATGGATAAGTTTGTGCTTCAGTGCCTTGCCTTTTACCAGGTTTGTTATATTGTAAAATAGAATATTTGTATGGCATCTGTTTTCTTCCCTTAATACTATTTTATTTATCAAAAAGGAAAGTAGTACATTTTACTGACAAAGTTGGGAGCATGGAGTAGTAAATTTTCAAAGGAGGCATTAGGTTAGAGTGAGGGATTCTAGCCTTCGAACATACAAATTGAGAGCTTACTAATGTCAACTTGCAAAATTCTGTTAACATTTTTTTTATGGTGCTGTTCTGTCCTGCATTAGTTCTTCATGTTGCTTAGATTTCATGCAAGTCTTCATTGAGAAACACTTGCAATACTTGCTTTCCCTTGATTAAGCTACTGATGAACTTATGTATTGGTTAATGAATGTTAACATTGTCCTTTTAATTTTTATGCATTTGGGGCCTAGTTCTATAATGTGCACCAAACTCTTGTTTTCCCTTTTGCAGAAAGAGATTGCTCTTTACACAGCCTCAAAATATAACAGTGAGTTTTGCTGGTTTGACATTGACGGGGATATTGACCCACTTTTTAAGGTAAAGTTATGGAAGTTATTCCACCTTTCTTTGATACTTTTCATGTCTTAATTTAGCCTAACTAAATTTGTTATGGGATAGGGTTACTAATGTGAACTGAACAATTAGGAACCGTGGTATTATTGCCACGCTTGCTGAATGTCAGAAACTCATAAATTTTACTTGTTTGCATTATAAGTTGCTATTATTATCTGGGTTTCAGAAGCATAGAAACTTTTACTTCTATGTTGGAGATGTGTTTTGAAATGTCTGGATTCTGATATTTATGTCTTCATTATATTCAGGAGTACTGGTGCAAGAGGTTGCATCCCAAGAATGTATGTGAAAAGGTTTACAGGCAACCTCCTTTGCGTGAGTCGTTAAGAAAGGGAAAGCTTAGAAAGCAAGAATTGGTTCTTACAAAGCAGAAGGCTGCTCTTATACAGGCTGCAGACTCCATTGGCAAGGAAATCCAGTATGATTGTCCTGGTTTCCTACCTAATAGACGCCAGGTAAAGTTATTTTTTTTATATGTTAGTGTCTCTATATATGTGGCTTATTAATTTTAACATTTTGTTGTCCTTTGTTTTCCATGGAGTCTTTTTTCTCCTGTGGGAACTTTTATTTTGCAGTCTTTTTTTGTGAAAAATTGGATTTCTACATTTTTTCTGTCTTAATAGACTTAGGAAAGGCTTTTGGCTTTTAGTAGACTATACGTCTTGTCCTTGATTTGGTAATTGCTGCGGAGTGATGCATCTGACAAATCCAACAATCATTGAGTATATCATACTGTGAAATTGTCCGTTATTATAGATAATATTCTTTTCTCTTATCCTTATAATTTAGGACTGATCTTTTATTTGTTGGGATTTGAATCGTGATCAGATTTGAATATAAATTCATAGGGGCCGAGAGGAATTCTCTCACCTTGTGTTTGGATGAGGAATTTTAAGAAGGTTGTTAAAGATATGATTTGATCTCTATAAATATGGAAATATGTAAAGCTAGCAATTAGGGATCTTTTTGATTTTCTTTCCATATATCCTTATTTGTACTCTTCATTACTATTATAAATATAGACCTAAAGTGTGTAGGTAAACACACATTCAGTAAAACCTACATGGTATTAGTGATTAGGTTTATTGTCGCAAACTTTCTGCCCCAGAGGTGGGCCTCTCACGGGTGAACAGTACCCGCGAGACTATTTTTGCCCTAGTCGCCACTGCCGAGCCGACCCACTCCGGTGTGACCATGTGGCCGAAGTCGCCCTTCTCCAGTTACCAGACTGTTGCTTGCCCCCCCCCCCAATCCGTTGCTGGACGCGTCGCCTCTCTCTAGAGCGTGTAACTCATGCGCCTGCACCAAATCAGTGCGTGAGCCCTTTTGTGGCGCACCCACACACCGACAACCCTTCCGCTAGCCCTCTCTCCCTCCGGCAACCTTCCCAGGACCCTATTTTCCTCTTTTCACATGGCCACCACCGGTTCCTTTGGCGACTCTGCTTTTGCTGCAACATTTATATATGCCCTGCTAATCCCTTGTGAAAAATTGACCGAGACAGCAAATTATAGCACTTGGGCTGCTGTTGTCCAACTATGGTTTCAAGGCCTAAGGCTGTGTCGACCACTTGACCATGCAAGCCTCAGCTACTTGAGCCAAGGACTGAGTTCATTGGTAGCAAATTGACGCCTCCCTATGCAACGTCCTTTGGTTCTCCATTGTTCCCAACCTTCAACCCCAATACCAAGCCTTTCTCACTTGTTATGACGTTTGGACCAAAGGCTAAGAAAGTCTACTTTAATGATGTCCACCGCCTCTACAGTGAGGTGACCATTATGATGTCCATGAAGCTAGAAAATATGGACATGCAGACACATCTTGGTAAGCTTGACCATTTGCTTGTAGATTTTGCTCATCTTATGCCTTTTACTATTGATGCAGAGACCTTTTCCTAACAGTGTAGCCAATTCTTCATGGTTCTTGCCTTTGTCGATCTAACCTCTGAACTTGACTTGGTTCATAATTAGATCCTATTAGCTCGTACAGTTCCTACCTATGACATGGTTAGTGAACACTTGCTGCGCCTCTCCACTCCACATGTTTTTGGGCATTCCTCTGCCCCATCCGGTGATTCCTCTGCCCTTGTTTCCCGCTCTTCCCATTGCGGTGGATGTAGCGGGGGTCGTGGAGGTAAAAGTCGTCCTCAGTGTACTTACTGTAGTTGCTTTGGCCGCATAGGAGCAAAGTGTCGCACCAAGGCTCGAGAGCAGTCAAAGTCGGCTAATGTGGCCCAAGTTACAGCACCTGCCCTGCCTGCAGATGTCACTATTTCTGCCGCCGAATGCTGCTGCCATGGCTCAGACTGGTAATCTTGTAGCCTTTGTCTCTTAGTTCTCCTCCCTTGGACCTTAGATACTAGACTCTGGGGCCTCTGATCATATGACTAGTAACAAATCTCTTTTTTCTCAGTTATCTTTTTCGAACTCATTACCCTCTATTACCCTTGCCGACTGCTCCCAGATCAAAGTTTGTGGCATTGGCCAAACACACTCACTACCTACCCTTCCCTTAAATTTTGTCTTATTTGTTCCTGATTGTCCTTTTAATCTAATTTCCATTAGCAAGCTCACCCGCACCCTTGATTACTCTATTCTTTTTACTAAAAACTTTGTTCTTGTTCAAGATCGGCGTAATGAACAGACGATTGGAGCAGGACATGAGTCTCGAGGATTGTATCACCTTTCTCCGCCGGTTGCCTGTGTCTCCACTGCCTCCCCAGCTCTTGTCCATCAGCGCCTCGGTCATCCTAGTCTTTCTACACTTAAGTCCTTACAGTGTGAGTCGTGTTAGTTAGGAGAACATGTTTGTCATTCTTTTACTCCTCGTATCAATAAAAGTGTTGCGTCACTTTTTGCTTTAGTTCACTCCGATATTTGGAGTCCTAGTTGAGTCTGTTCAACTCTAGGCTATTACTATTTTGTCACATTTATTGATGATTTTTCTCGTTGTACTTGGGTTTTCTTAATGAAAAGACGTTCTGATGTTTTCTCTTTTTTCCAAGGTTTCTCTCAAGAGATCCATAATTAGTTTGGGTTTTCAATTAAAATTTTACGAAATGACAATGCACGTGAATACTTGTCTTCCAATTTTAGTTGTTTCTAACCTCGCAGGAAATTCTTCATCAAACGTCATGTGCTCACACACCACAACAAAATGGTGTTGTCAAACGGAAAAACCGTCACCTAATTGAAACTGCTCGTACTCTTCTCCTTCACTATAACATTCCTCTTCGTTTCTGGGGTGATGCATTTCTTATAGCATGTTATCTGATCAACTGTATGCCTTTGTCTGTCTTCCACAATCAGATTCTGTATTCCATTTTGTACCCTACACAGGACCTTTATCCTGTTCCTCTTCGTGTCTTTGGCTGCACCTGTTTTGTCCATAATCTCACTCCAGGTAAAGATAAACGCTCTGCTCAATCTCTAAAGTGTCTTTTTCTTTGTTACTCCCACCTTTAGAAAGGATATTGTTGCTTCTGTCCTCAACTCCAATGGTATCTGTTTTCTGTTGACGTGACTTTCTTCGAGTTGTCTCCTTTCTTCGCCACTTCCATAGTAGATGATGCTCTCCTCCCTATCCCATTCGTTGTTCCAACTCCACTTGTTGACTCTACTCCACCCCCATTACTTACCTATCAGCGATGACAGCGACTCCCTCTGGTGGATTCACCTACTGATACTCCAGCATCATCTCTTGCTCTAAACGTCCCTCCACCAGCGTCACCTGCCCCAGAGCTTCCCATTACCCTTCGCAAAAGTATTCGATCCCTTCGTAACCCTAACTTTTTATATGTTTGCCATCTTCATTATGACCGTTTATCTCCTTTTTGTTTCTTTTTTCTTTCTTCCTTGGATTATGTGTCTATTCCTAAGTCTACAGGTGAAGCCATGGCTGATCCACATTGGCAACAGGCGATGTTGGAAGAGATAGCTGCTTTACAAGCCAGTGATACTTGGGAACTAGTTCCCTTGCCTCCCGATAAGATTGTTGTTGGCTATCGCTGGGTTTATACGGTGAAGATTGGCCCCGATGGCACTTTTGTTCGGTTCAAAGCTTACTTGGTGGCTAAAGGCTATACTCAGATTTTTGGTCTCAATTATGGGGACACCTTTTCCCCTGTGGCCAAAATTACTTTTGTTCGTTTGTTTCTTGCTATGGCCGCCATTTGCCATTGGCCTCTTCACCAACTGGACATTAAAAATGCCTTCTTTCATGGTGAGTTGCAAGAAGAGGTTTATATGGATCAGCCCCTGGGTTTTACTGTTTCAGGTAACCCTCGACTTGTCTGCCATCTTCATCGCTCTGTATGGTCTGAAGCAGCCCCCCGTGCCTGGTTTGGCTGTTTTCGTTCCACCTTACTTCAGTTTGGTATGACTCGCTGTGAGGTTGATCATTCTGTGTTTTCCCTCCATTCTCCATCTGGCCTGTGCATTTATCTTGTCGTCTACGTTGATGACATTGTCATTATTGGCGATGACTCCGATGGTATCTGCTGGCTCAAATCCCATCTACATAGTCAGTTTCAGACAAAAGACTTGGGGCCACTCAAATACTTCTTGGGCATTGAGGTTGCTCAATCCTCCTCGGCATTGTCATTTCCCAACAGAAGTATGCTCTGGATATTCTTACCGAGACCAGTATGCTTGATTGTCGCCCTAGCGACGCTCCTATGGACCCCAATATCAAGCTTCTTCTGGGTTAGGGGGAGCCATTGGAAGACCTGGGAAGATATCGACGACTTGTAAGAAGACTCAATTATCTCACTGTCACCTAGGCCAAACATCACGTTCACAGTCAGCGTCGTCAGTCAATTCCTGAATGCCCCTTGTGATAGCCATTGGGATGCTGTCATGTGCATTTTGATTTATATCAAAAATGCACTAGGCCGCGGATTGTTGTATGAAGACAAAGGCAATGCCAAAATTGTTTGTTATTCTGATGCTGATTGGGTAGAATCACCATTAGACAGGAGGTCTACCTCTGGCCATTGTGTCCTAATTGGAGGGAATATGATCTCATGGAGAAGCAAGAAACGGAATACAGTTGCTAGATCTAGTGTCGAAGCTGAATATTGTGCTATGGCAGCGGCTGCATGCGAGATTACATGGCTTAGGCAACTTCTCCAACAATTACGATTTGGAGACACTCAGGATACCAAGCTTATCTGTGACAATCAAGCCGCCATCCACATTGCATCTAATCGGTTTTTCATGAGCGAACCAAACACATAGAGATAGACTGTCGTTTTGTAAGAGAGAAGGTACTTTCAGGAGAAATTTATCATTGACTTTGTCAGCTCCAATGATCAATTGGCAGACATGTTCACAAAATCTCTCAAAGGCTCTTGGGTTGACAACATTTGTAGCAAGCTTGGCTCATATGACCTATATGCTCTAGCTTGAGGGGGAGTGTTAAAGATATGATTTGATCTTTGTAAATATGGAAATATGTAAAGCTAGCAATTAGGGATCTTTTTGATTTTCTTTCCATATATCCTTATTTGTACTCTTCATTACTATTATAAATATAGACCTAAAGTGTGTGGGTAAACACACATTTAGTAAAACCTACAAAGGTAATTCATTTTTATAGGGAATTTAAAATACTTTGTGGAGAAATATGTTGTTTAGATAGGGAATTTAGTAAAAAATTGAAATTTTAATAATTTATGAAGGTATTTTGATTACCTAAAATTGTAAAATTTCAAATTCTACCAAAAAAGTAAGAATTTGAAATTCTTTATACTCACTTTCTCTCACCTCTGTGTTTATTTCCTCTCTCCCTCTCTCCTCTTTCTTTCTTCTCTCTCTCCCCTCTCTTTTGTCCTCTCTCTCTTCTCTATTTTTTCTCTCTCCTCTCCCTCGTTCCTCTCTTTTTGTTCTCTATTTCTCTATGGCCTCTCTCCTCTCCCTCTCTTCACTCTCTTTCTTCTCCCCTCTCCCCCTTCTCTCTCCCTTCTGTCTCATCTCCCTCTCCTCTCTCTCCCATCTCTCTTTTCTTTCCCTCTTTCTTCTTTCTTTTCTCTTTATCAATATTGACATAAAAAAATCAATATTTATATCTTTGAATTATTAAATATTATTTAATAGTAAAATTATTTGTGAATTATTAAATATTTAAAAATTGACTAATGTTTATTTTCAGAAAAAGTTTAATATTAAAATTTTAATTTTTAAATATATATTTAAAAATTAAATTTTGTATTTGGTGGAAATTAAAATGTCATATCCAAACTTAGAATTTGAAGTTTAAAAAATTTGAATTAATTTATTCAAACAGAGCATTTAATAAATAAAGAAATTTAAATTAAAGCAATTCAAATTTCAAGCATTTTAAATTATTTTAAGTTTTAAAATTCTTCATCCAAACATAACCACAAGGCAATTCCAAGTAGTCTGAAGAGTTCAAGTGAGATCAAATTATAGAGAAGAAAATATGTAAAATGCGTTTTGTATATATTATTTTTCATTTACATATTTTCTGCAGCTTCTTGTGACCTTTTCTTTGGTGTAGATTTCTGTATTATTGTACCCAAATAAAGACATGCTAAGGAAATTTTGAGGGTAGAACAAAAGTAATAATCTAGCATAGACACATGACAGCCATTCTCTTGGTTTTCATTCCAGTGGTTACCACTAGCATTTTACTATCTAAATTGCACTTAATCCTTCACAGAAATTAATATGGTTAAAGGATGCTACTTTCTGGTTGAAAGACAAGAACTGACTTTAAAACAGGTTTTTTCACCCAATAAATTGCTAACAAAGCAGAATTTTATTTCATACTTTTTCCTAACGTAAAAAGCATGTGATTGCCATATAATTATATCGTATGTTGGCTGTCAGTGTCAAATAGTCCAAGAACATGGATTATATTCTATCTTGGTAGAAGATTTTGCTAGAGTTTTATCGCTGAAAGCTGGGAACCTATATTAGTATTAGTAGACGATAATCTTAAAAAAAGAAAAATAGGTAGGCTTCACATTAGTGAGTGCTGTTTTGTGTCTTTACACTGTACAAACATTCTCCATTTCCCCCTTCTTTAGCATTTTTTAATATCTATAATGCATTTTCTGAGCAAAGGTTGTGCTGCCTTGTCTGTAGCCATTTGCTACTGGGTTAAGTATTATCAAATGTCATGGGTTTAAAATTTTGTGTTTGGTCTCTTTATTAAGCTTGCTTTTTCTCATTATAAAGTAGTATTTATGTTTAGTACTGCAAAAAAATTACATTCTAATTAAATTTCCATCTGAGACCAGTATCATATTTATTATCTTATTCTCAGTACTTGATTCTAAGTATCTGTAACATAATATTTATTTTCCCTTAATTTTCTTGTTTGAACTTTAAAGCAACTCGCAGCCAACCAATTAATGGTCATACTTATTCTCATATTGTTGACATTTCTATCTTTTTAACAAGTCTATATCTCTAACTATGTTACTATTTCCTTATTTATCAGCATCGTATGGCAGGATTTGCTGCTATTGAAATTGCACAAAAGGTCTCCAAGGCTTGGCGTCTCCTTCAAACAGACTGGAAATATTCTAATAAAAACAACTCTAACTTGAAGAATGGCAAAAGGACAAGGAGAAGGGAAAGAATTAATATGTCCAGTCAGAATAGGGGAGGTGCAGGTTGTAGCACAAGTAGTGCCTTGGAAACATCTCCTTCACATGGCATTGTAGATGATAGATCATCCAGCCGTTCCATGTCATGGCAAGATGTTTATTCAATAGCTGTTAGATGGAGACAGATTTCTGAGCCTTGTGACCCTGTTGTCTGGGTGAACAAGTTAAGGTATTTCATCTTAGGGCTAAATATTCTTGCAGACCATATTGTGTTAGTGCTTCCCATGTTGTTTTGGATTTTTATTGGTTTCTTTGCGCTGCAGTGAAGAGTTTAATTCTGGATTTGGTTCTCACACACCTATGATTCTGGGACAAGCCAAAGTTGTCCGTTACTTTCCTAACTATGAAAGGTAAACACCCTGTTTAAGTTCTATATTGATAGACTGACTGGCTTTGGAATGCTCATTCTTTTTAAATGTCACAGGACTTTAGATATTGCAAAGACTGTCATAAAAGAGAAATCATATGTCTACAGCAAGACAGATCAGATCATTCGTCTTTCCAAAGATGAGAAATTAGAAGAGGTGATTTGTGTATTGTTGATTTAGATCTGGTGTGTGTTGTTGCTTGATTTACTGCGCCAGAGGCCTCCACCATGACTTGTAATCCAACTGGTGTAGCTTTGGAAAAATTTTACTTTTCTTTACTCACATTAGTAATGGCTATAATGCGCCTCTTGTGCTATTGTTTTGCCTGGTGATACATTAAAGTTTGCACTTGTAGGATATGTTATTTTCTTTTGTGCATTTTTACTTGAATAGTGTTTATGCGTAACTAAGTGCTTATGTGGTTCAGCTTATTCTGAGGAAATAATTGTTTATTTTTATCAGCTTTTTGAGAAGGCTTTTGAAAAATTAGCAATTATTTCCCAAAATTTAACCATTCCCAAACAAGCACTAACATAGAAAGTTGAAATTTTCAAGTTGCATGATTGGTGGCATTTCTTAATTCTTATGTGTCAAGTCAGATAAACTATTGTCAATAATCAACTCTCTCGTCAAGAGTTTGTTTGGTTTAAATTTTAGTAGAATTGATTTTGAAAGGATGTTAAGATGCATTGGTTTTGAAAGATGTATTTGTGTTTGGGAATCATATTTTAAAACTGAATTTAGAATTATTAATTTTATTTGAATGGTAAAATAGAATCACTTTTGAAGTGTAAATATAAGTATTTTTTAAAGAATTTTATAGGTATCTTGTGATGAATCAATTCTACTCGTTGGAAAAGTTAAAATTTTCACTTATCTCAATATCAATTCCACTCATTGTAAAATTGTAGCCAAATACAACTAATATGTTAACCAATTTTACTCACCACAAATGTGATTCTTGAGTAAAACAATTAGGCACTTAGCTTTTGGGCGATGGGACACAGTTTTATGTAGGGTGCTCAAAATAACCGATTATACAAAAATTAACCATAACCATATTTAACCGGTTTTATAATAACCGGTTAATTAAATTTAGTTATAAAATTGAACCACTTTATTTTTAAGTTAAAATTTGGTTAGTTATTTTTTTTAAAATGGTTGGTTATGGTTAGATATCTATTTCATAACTGGTTATGGACACTTAAAACTCTTTATCATTTCTCATTTCTCTTCATTCAGAGTATCTTTAGCTTAGTTTTGGCTCAGTTTCGATCTGAGCATCTTCAACTCAACCTCGACCTCGGCCAAAGCATCTACACTTTGGCTAGGGCATCTTCACCTTGTCCTTGGCCAGAGAATCTTTTACTCTGCCTCAGCCAAAGCATGTTCACCTCAGTCTCGGCCAAAGCATCTTTGGCTCGGCCTCAATCAGGGCATCTTCTGCTTGGCCTTGGCCAAGGCATCTTCCGCTTCTAGGGCATCTTTGGCTCGGCCACGGCTAGGGCATCTTTCGCTCGGCCTCGGCTAGGGCATCTTCGGCTCAACCATGGCTAGGGCATCTTCAACTCGGCCTTGGCTAGGGCATCTTTGGCTTGGCATTAGTCAAGGCATCTTCAACTCGTCCTCGGCCAGGGCATCTTTAGCTCGGCCTCAGCTAGGGCATTTTCATCTCGCCCATGACATGAGCATCTTCATCTCGCCCACGGCTAGTGCATCTTTGACTTGGCCTGGGCCAAGGCATCTTTGGCTCGGCTTCGACCAAGGCATCTTTGGCTCGGCTTCGACCAAGGCATCTTTGGCTTGATCTCAGTTAGGGCATCTTCGGCTTGATCTTGGTCAAGACATCTTCGGCTTGGCCATGGTTAGGACATCTTCAACTCGGTCAAGGCTAGTGCATCTTTGGCTCAGCCTCGGTTAGAGCATCTTTGGCTTGGCCTTGGGTTAAATTTAAAAAAATTGTTTTTTTTTTTAATTTTCAAAACTAGTTTTAGGCTATAACCAGTTATATAACTAGTTTTGGTTATAACTAGTTAGATAACCTATTTTTTAAAAATCAAAACTAGTTTTACAAAATCAAAACCGGTTATACAAAATAAGTTATGGTTATGGTTATAAAATCCACCTACCATATGGTTATTAAATGGTTGTGGTTAGGTTTTTCAAATAACCTAATTATGAACACCCCTAGTTTTATGTCTCCAACATCCCTTTATATTTGATGCATAGACAATGTGCAAGCCCATTTTTACCATGTGCTGAAATTTCAACTTTTTATTTAGAAGAATGTGGGAGGCATGGATGGAACTCTTGACCATTCGGTTATAGAGGCTTTTATACTATGTTAAGAACCAATTATCCTAAAAGATTAAGTTTAGTTAAGACATATAAATGATTTTACATCTCTAACAACTATGAAACATGTAATCTAAAAGTTTTAGTTAGTTGGTTTGATTTTCTTAATTAACTGATAGAGTAGGACTTCCCGTCTAAATTGTTTAAGCTTAAGAATTTCTAAATATTTATTAATTTTTTATGAATAAATGCTTCATGACACTCTCTTGCTTGTGATTGTTACCAATTCTTAATAATGATCTAAGGTGGATGTTACATGTTACTCTTTTTTTCTTTTAACATAGTTTGATTAATAATATTTCAGTAGTTCATGCTTTTATGAAATGGAGACTTCAATATTTGATGTGCAGGTCATGCATGCCAGTTCTGTCTCTGATCTTTATAATGTTGTCGGTGAGGATTTCTGGTCAGCTACTTGGTGCAACAGTACTGTATTTGAAGGGTAAGTGTGCATAGTGCAAATGGTGCCTAGAGAACATATGATGTTTTCGAATACTTATTTCTGGATGTTAATGCTTCAGGAAACAACTTGAAGGGACAAGGATAACACTAGTGAAAATGTAAGCTTGGTACAGTGAAAATTTAAGTTATTTTGTTCCCCACTTCCCTTTCTTTTGTTGCTTAACTATAGTTTTCATACCTGTGTATAGTGGGATTTGATGAATATTTTTTTCAGGGGCGAGCATGGTTTTGACTTTGCAATTAGAACACCTTGTACACCTGCAAGATGGGAGGACTATGACAGCAGAAATGGCAATGGCATGGGAAGTACGTTATAGTTATACCAAACAACTTTGATTATATTTTTTTTTGGCCAATAGATATGGCCTTATGGGGCCACTTTACGTGGCTTGCTTCTGAAAATAATGTGTTTTTTAGTCTTTACCAATATCATTAAACAATGGTTGGTGTTTCATTGGAATTGTTTAGAAATTTGCTGACAGTATATTTCATTCTTTAAGTTTCATATGAATACTTGTTTACTTGTCAAGTTACGGATGAATTGTGACAATTTGCCTTGTATCCATCTTGATATTTGTATCTGTCAGGGTCTCTGCAATGCTTACTGTGGTGAAAATTATGGGTCTACTGATTTTGACGTGCTTGAAAATGTGAGAGATGCAATTTTAAGGATGACATATTACTGGTACGGCATTATCAAAATACATAAATTATCTAGCATCTCGGAGCATTTGAAGTCATTCTGTAAATCTTTTTCTTCTGTCTTTGGTCCAAGTCATTCTGTAAATCTATCTCGCTGTTTTTCAGGTATAACTTTATGCCGCTCTCCAGAGGATCTGCTGTTGTAGGATTTGTAGTCATGCTGGGTTTGTTACTTGCTGCTAATATGGAGTTCACAGGAAGCATCCCACAAGGTTCTCAGGTTGATTGGGAAGCCATTTTGAACTTGGATCCAAACTCCTTTGTGGATTCCGTCAAAAGTTGGCTATACCCATCTCTGAAGGTAACAACCTCATGGAAAGACTATCATGATGTAGCATCAACTTTTGCAACAACAGGGTCGGTTGTTGCTGCCTTGAGCTCTTCTGGTGATTGAACTCCTTGAAATAATGGCCAGGTGAGTCAATGGCTTTAAGTTATTTTCAATTTCTGTTTTTTTTTAATTTCTGGTCTTGTACTGTAGTGTTTATAGTTAATTACTCAATATGCAGAATGTCACGTTTATTACACAACAGAATAGTTCAATTCAATGTTTCTGCTAAAAGCAAATTCAATGTATTATCTGCTTTTTGTAGGTCTCTGTATGTTCACCTAATAACTACATTGCTGCTGGCCTTTCATCACCTGCCGGAAAATGCAGCAGAACCGTTAAAAGCTTTGACATTTACTTATTGATCTTCCTATTGAGGCTTAATCTGTATGCTGGCTTTTTAAATTGTAATAATATATATTAGTCATTGTACAGTCTTGTAACTTAAGGCATTGGATGATGAAATTACCATTTATTTTCTCTACTATTCCAATAACCATCACTAATTTGTTCCTGCCCCGCCCCATAAAAGAAAACAGATGAGAGACGAATACCGTTTGTTTGTATTTTCGTTGTTAAATTGTTCAAGTGAGAATGGGGTATTACGTTATTGATTATTCTTAGCATTTTTTTTAACACTCCCAATCATAACTTTATTTCCTGATTTATCGATAATGGTCCTCATGGTTAGGTGTGCATTCATAATGCAGATGTTTCAACCCGAATATCATTATTTTATGTAGGATTAGGTGCATCAATCCAACTTTAGTGCTAAAAAAATCTCTAGAACTTGCAATAATTTTGTGGGGAAAATGACTTCTTCCACGGAAGGTTTTCCATCGTTCTCACTCTTTTCTAAACTATTTTTTGTCACAATGTTATTGGCATGAAGTATTTATCAATTTTGTTAATAACTAATTTTCATTGGAGAATTTGGCTAGTAATCTTAAATGGGGTCCTTTTTCTCAAGTACATTTTTTTCATTTATAAAACTCGAATCCAATATCTTACTTGGACTAAATGGGGTAGGTGCAAGTAGATAATTAGTGGTAAAAGTCAAGCTTGATTTTAATTGAGCTTTTTCCTTATGGGGTTGTCTATTTGGCAGACTAGAAAAAGAAAATTCATCGAAAATTTCTTGGCCAGGTCTTCTTTTTTTCTCTTCTATTTTTTTTATAATTTTCTCATGTAGTTATATGTATTTTTTTTTATTAAATAGTTATACTAAACTTTCATTTTTTTTTCTTTAGGTGTAATGTTTGTTCACTTTTTACTCATCAAAATGTTATGAATTTCTCATTTAGCTTCTTTAAATATTATAAACTTTTATCTAATCCTTTTGAAATGTGGTGAAAAAATAAAAAAAAAAAGAGCATGATATTAAAAGAGATTAAATAAAAAAACAAAATAAAAAACAAATAAAATTAATGGAGAAATATTATTTAGTGTAAAGAAGTTCTATAGAAAACCGGTTTGAAAAAAATTTAAAAATGGGAGATTAAATAAGAAAATGACAAATTTTTAAAAGACAAACTTAACTAAGCTTAGAGAATCATACACGCTAGTTATATCAATACTTAACTTTATGTAAATCACAATTAATGAAAGAGATTACATCAACCAAAATAAGTTAATTGAAAAAAAAAGAAAAAAAGTAAAGACCCTGGATCAAGATTAATGTGAACCCCTTGCAAAAATTCAAATCTTAACGAGGCCGAACATATCAATGCAATTTGTATAATATATTTAACCTAAACTTTTTCAATATTTTTTATACAAATAAAACTACCATTGTATTGTATATCATATTAGCCGTGATATGAATTCGATTATCAGATTTTCTCTATTAGTAGGTGATATGTAAATTTCACTATAAATTCTCGTTAAAATTGGTGGTTTTTCCTAATCTTCATGTAACCAAAAAAAAATAAAAAATCACATTACTTGGTTAAGAAAAGTCGTACTCTTCAATATTACAGGAAATTTGCATCTTTATTGCAGTTGCTCTCAAGATATGAGTGCCCTGAAATTTCTATGTGTGTTATTCATAAATACTGCTTTATTTACGGGACATTAAATTTGAATCTTATATAGCACGTAGCTGGCTGTCGTTAGATTTGGTGATACCTATAGCTAATTAAGCGTCTATTTATTTTAGATTTTGATAGAGTTTAATTAAACAAATCGAGGCCCAAAATTTTGTGTTTTAAAATAATATTTTAAAAGTGAGTTCAAGAAAATTGATTGTTTAAATAATAAAACAAAACCATCTTTAAAATGTAAATATAAGGCTTGCTTGTTACAGATTAAAAAACAGTGATTCTGATGTAAAATAATCTAATAATTATTTTTTAGAGATTTTAAAAAATAAAAGCTAATTTATGTTTGTTTATAATTATAAGAATAACTCTCTTTTTTTTTTTTTGTATAAAAAAAGCAACTAATTTTATGAGAAGCTATTCAAAATAGCTTCTGATTTTAATCAAATTTTATATTCTTTTTAGCTTTAGAGTATTTTGAAAAACTATAATAAATGCATGAAAAATTTTTAAAAGTAATTATTTTTTTTAAGAGTGGTTTTTTTATAAAAAAAATTGTAACAAATTGACTCATAGGTATATTTAGTAAGTTTTGTGCTAAGAACTAAAAGAATAACTTTTTTCCAGGTATTGATTTCAACCGAGTCGCCATTATCTTAGAGATGATTTTATATATGTTGCCAATCAACAAAATAGGCTAAAATTGGATAAAGTCATCGGGTGATCCTTTTGGATTAGAGCTATAAAGGATGAGGCGAAGCTCTTAAGAAAAGTATCAAATTCTGTAACTACTCCACATACCTTTGTGCTTATAATCTCCCAAAATCTCTTAAAGGTGAATTTGAAGTCATTCAACCCTAGACTTATCTCCATCACAACTCTACACAACTTCCTTTATCTGTTCCTTTGAAATGGTGGCTACAAGTGTCATCTGACAGTTGATTGAAGTTGACACCATCTAGAGTAGGTCAAGAAGGCATAGACTTGGAGAAAGCACGATTTAACTTATTGCTTAATTTCTTGCATACCTTCAATCCAACCCCTATCAATATAACACGGCTAAAATCTTATTATGTCTTCTACAAGAGTGAATGCAAGCATGAAATTGAAAGTATGCCAAATTAGAATCCTCACCCTTTGACAGTTTTGATATGGACTTTTGGTGCATTAAGCTTTCTTGCATCCCCACATCTCCAATATGTCTTTGTTTTTCTTTTAATCAATCTCTATTTCTAACAAATTATTAGATATTGCCTTAGCATCCAAATTATTTAGTAATTGAACAAGTTTTTCAATCTTTCTATCTACATTCCCCAAAACCTCTATATTCCATCATTTAAGTCTCTCCTTAAACCCTTTAACTTCTCCTTAACAACAAACAATTTCCATCCCTCAAACTTCATGTCAGCCTAATTTTCAAAAGTGAATAGTTAGAACGATTGATCCAATGGTTATTATAGTGAAAAGGTTTGGGGTCCCTACTTCAAGCAGTTTCCTTTAAGAACCATAGCACAATGGTAAAAAAAAATGTCCCCCTTTCCTACCAATTGTGCTAAAATATTTCATTCTTTTATCAAATCTTCTAACGTGAGAAATCTATCTAGCCTACTCATTGCAGTGTTGTTTGATTTGAACCAAGTGAATTATTTCCTAGTAAGGGAATGTCAACTAGATTCATCTCTTCGAAAAATTGTTGAAATACCTCCATTTCTTTGTAATCAATCAAGTTTTTCATTCCTTTTTTCTCAAAGTTGTGAATGACTACATTAAAATCTCCTGCCATACACCACATATTACCTCTAAGCCTCCATTTTGACATTAGCAAATCCCTCTGTAACTTCCTCTTCCCTTCTATATGATAGGGATAGAACACATTGAAAATAAAACAAATTTTATTAAAACCATCGCTTGAGAAAAAAGAACTGTAAAGACAACCTAGAAGCCTCCTAGATACTAAGAATACCTCTTGATGATCTAATCGTTGGCTACAACACTAATTAAATCTTGTATCTTCTCACATGTTTTCAATCAATCTCTCATTAATAACTTCCATCTTTGTTTCTTGAATCAAACACAAATTTAGCTTCTTAGTCCTTAGGAGTAACTTGAGCTTGTTCTTTTTAATTGTCCCCTCGAAACCCTTTTATATTCATAAATGCTATCTTCATGGAGGCTTTTGAGTATCCCTTCTCATAGTCCAGACCTCTTGATCTCTATCTTCCATTCGTTGGATAATTTCAACAATGCACTCATAAGGTATAGAAGCGATCATTCCTAGTTCCTTCCCTAATCGTCAATTTTAATGATTATTGAGAAATTGAGTTTAAAGCTTTTAATGATTATCATATCTCTTATGTGTGGTGTATAAAATGTAGCATACACATGATGATATCACCTATATAATGTCAAGTGGGGTTGCTTGTATGAGATCAGACATGGCAAAATTTGCTAAGCACGTGTGCATGGCCTATTAGCAAGAGATGGCATTAATAGAAAAATAAATGGTAGGAGTGTAATGTACTAATGTGATTGATAGACAATTAACATACACTTTGGTTCATAGAAATTTACTTCACCATTTCACTTTTATATTACATTTTATCTGCCTAGGATTCATTTCATAGTTTAGAAGATACCATATTCAATGCATTTACACCCATGATTTTGCCTCAAATGTTTATTTTAAAATTTTGAAATATGTAAAGAATTGTTGAATATTTTATGAGCATTTTAAATGTTTTAATACATTGAACGAATGAGGAGTAATGAAGATAACTTTATTTTAATTTAAAAGTTATTTATTTAAAATTTTATGATATATATATATATATATATATATATATATATATATATATATATATATATATAGAAAGAGAGAGAGAGAGAGTTAATCATTGATAGTTTTATTTGTCATCATCTATTATATAACATACCATTACCCTCCTAATTCTCTCAACTAATTCATATTTTTCTCTTCTTTTTTCTCCACTTTTTATGTGACATTGGATTTGTAAATTATATTTTCTATTAATATTCTATCATGATGGTTTTTCTCAAAAAAACTTATTGTATCTTAAGAAATTTTTGCATTGTTAAAAATATATATTGTGGAGGAATGTTAGTAATACATTCTCTAAAACACTTTATTATTGATCAAAATTTATTGAAAATTAAAAAATCAGGAAAAGACCCATTACACCCACAAAAAATTGTAATTTGTAATAATTTTCAACCAATAATAGAAAGTATGTTTAAAAAATGTGTTGCTAGCATTTCTCTATATTATATGGTGTGAATAAATCCTCTTGAAGAAAGTATTATTACACATGTGAGGTTACATATTTTCTCCTATTTTCTTTTAACTTGTACAACACATTTATAATATTTGCGATGTTCTTCTCTCTTTTTTGAGATTTTTTTTTCATAGGAAAATGATCCTTGAACACTTTTTGGATTTAGACACCCAGAAAAAGATAAGAAGAAAGAAGAAATAAATAATTGATATAATTAGTGATATAATGTGACAAAAGAGAGATGTATCAATAGAATGTTTGCACTTATTGAATGTTAAAAAATCAAAACTCTTTTTCATATTTTCTTGTGATATGTGAAATAGGTGAAAAGAAAAGAAAAAAGAACGGGAAAAAAAATCGGAGATATGAAGCATTATATGATAACAAAGAAAAAATAAATAGTAAAAAAGAGATGACATAAAAGAAATATAAGAAAAAATAAACGCGAAAAAAGAAAAATCTCTCTCTCTCTTTTTTTTTTTGTCGTACGGATATATGTATATCCTCTAACTGTGAAATGATTATTTTCCTAAATAAATATTACATATGTAATCATGTATGTCCGTCAAACAAGTGTACCGAATACCTACCCAGCACCGGTACAATAACTATTCAACAGTACCATGCATCAGCTTTTACATACCATCAATATCCGAGAACACGGGAAAGAAGACAAATTTTCCACACATCAAAAGTCAAAACAGTCTACCACTCACCTTTCGATGTTCTCCTCCTCGTCTTCTTCCTCAACTTGAGAGAATCAATTTTATTTTGGACCACCAATTCTTTCACTTCCTCGCGTGTGCCATGCCAACTTGACTGGGCCGAAGCAAAGATCCACGTGGCGTTCATCTGTTTGTTGACCATTCGCGCCGCGTAGTGTGGGATCTTAAACCCGTTTGTCTGCCGAGACCCTAAGCGGTTGCTAATGAACATGAAACAATCCATCAAGCTCTCCTTGGCGAGCCCCTTCATGTCATAAGCCTGTGATCTTCTCCACAAACTCTTGCTATGAAGACACGCGCTCGCCACATTCGATAGGCACAGAGCTCGAGTAGCATCGCTGAGTGCAGCTTCTGGATCTCTAAGAAGCAAGTGACACTGAGCTCTATTGCTATGAAGCACAATTCTCTCTTTCTTAGTCTTCAGTGGACACAAATCCAAAGCCTCTGCGTACTTCGCCACAGCTTTTTCAATGTCCCCTGACCCAAATTCCCGATTCCCTTCTTGTTTCAAAATACCTGCCAACACTTGTTTTTCTCTGATTTCTTGCTCACTCATTAGGCTTTCTCTTTTGACTCTTTCCACCTTCAAGTCCCATAACTCTTTTAATGTTCTCTTGGTTTTTTCGCTCTTCAACTTCAACTCACCAAACCTGATTTTGTGGTAATCCTGCAAGAGAGTCTGCATGATTGCTTGTCCCACTTTGGGTTTCCCTCCCATGCTTCTAAGCTCAACCAAATCAGCAAGAGCTGGAACAGCTATATCTATTACTTTATATCTTGTAACTGAATCTCTGAGAAGTTGCAAGAGACTATCAATTGCCATGTGTTGCCTTTCATCTGAGGATCTTGAGACATTGCAAAGATTCACTACCACTTCTTCCAAATCTGCTACACTTTCTCTCCCTATTTGGGTGTGACACAGAGTTCTGAGAAGTCCTATTCCAGCAGGTGATGTTGGGTTTGACAAACCACCCCACATTCCACATAAGTCCTTCAAGAATTGCTTTTTGCAGATTAGTCCCAGAGATCTTTCCCTACACGCAAAGCAATCAAGGAGATAGAGAGACCAACACTGAAGCTGGCTGGCCCATTCTTCTGCCTTTCTGTTCTCTAATTCCAAGTCTCCATGCCCTCTTGTAAGCAAGTTCCTATGGTACTCCAATCTCTCTGACTCCTTCAACCCAACGAACTTTTCATATACCTCTTTTAGGCACGTGGAAGCTATGCCAGTGGCTGCTTCTATCACTTCAGCTTCATGTTCTGCAACGGCTTCAAAAGTTGCTTCATGGCTGGCTATATGACCCAGTGCGCGAAGCGCAACTCTTTGCTCAACCCAACTAACCTTGCCTCGAAGCAGTTCCATCAGAGGCTGAACCACGTTGGACTTAACAGCTTTGTCTGCAAACTTGGGTTTGTTCATGGTGTAAGAACCAATGATATGCGCTGCATAATAAGGGATATATATGTTCTGACATCTAAGGAGCCAATCCTTGTGATTGACTCCTTTCTGAGTTAACTTGGCCATGCATCTAAAGATGCCAAGGGAAGGAAATTCTGGGTCGTTTGGGTTGGTTACGGCGATTTTCCAGAGCCCACTTAACGCGAGGATGTGTTCTTGGTCGTCTCTGAGAGGCATTTGTTTGAAGTAGCGAGCGATTTTCGCTCTTCTGAGGGGAGGAACTGTTTCAGACATGATGCAGAAGAAACAAGAGCATTTGTTAGTGTGTGGTGGCGTAGCAGGTATCGAATTACGACTATTGGCCTTGATGGGTGGATTTTGTGGGAGTTGGTACTCCATGGTAATCGCAAGAAATTGGAAGTTTTAGGATAGGCTTTGGTATGAAAGAGACATATACACATCCGAAAGATTAATTATATATTGGTTGGAGTTAGTTGTGGCGCACCTTGCCGCTCGTGACACGATAATAAGCTGTGTTGCACATGTAACACAGTACAGACAGTGAGTATCATATGCGCCACCCTCTCCCTAAGCGCCTTTGTTTTACTACATGGGAAGCATGATTGCTTCAATGTTCAAACAATGGATGGGAAGTTATAGAAAATTCAACGTTTTATTTTATTATTTTGTTTTTTATCAAGTTAAAATACAACAAAATCTTTTTTATTTTATGAAAAGAGAAGGAAGAGATGCCATTTAAAAGTAGGAAAATTGTTAATGTACAATCTTTTTTTTGGAGAAATTATTACGTAATTCAAAAAAATCACGTATTTATAGTCTCAACTTTTTTAATTTACAAGAAAATGCTAATATAAAAATCAATTATATGTTGTGTAAAGATTGGTTGAAATTATCGTAAGCTTAAACTATATAATAATTTTTATTTTTATTTTTGAGATGTATGGATAGAAGAAAGAAAAAGATAAAAAGAAAAATAAAAGAAGAAAGAGGAACTAATAAATGTCATAAATGAAATAATAAGAAATAAAGAAAGAGATAACTAAGAAAAAAAATGAAATAAAAGTGATATAGAAGAAAAAATACATATATGATAATAATAAACCTTTAAAAGTATAATGTTAGTTTTACTTTACATTTTCACAATATTTTTTCATAACACTTTTTTTTTTCTTTATCTCTCCATCATATCATATCATTCTTTCACACTTCTTTCTATTCTCTTTATGTCTCTCTTTATTGTGAAAATTAGCATGAGAATATGAAGTAAAAATAACACTTTTTTATTTCTTTATCTCTCTATTATATCATATCACTATTTCACACTTCTGTCTATTCTCTTTATATCTCTCTTTATTGTGAAAATTAGCATGAGAATATGAAGTTAAAATAATAGTACTTGATTTAAAAACACATTCGATAAAGATTACTTGATTTATGATAGGGCAAGTGCACTTCTCGAACGAGACCAAGTGCAACCACATACACACCTTCTTTTAGTCCAGAAAATTGATCGATATGCTAAAATAGAAAAGGAAAATGCTTCTTACGTATTGATTTTTTTTAAAGCATTCCTTACATATTTAGAAAAAACAAGTTGATAAAAATGTGTGCTGCAATTGCGTATCTCTCATTTTATTATGTAAGAAGGAAGGATGTAAGAACAATGAAGTAAAAATGATAAAGTAATTAATATTGGGCTGAGCCAATAGATGGTTAATGAACAAATAAAGATGAAACAGATTACCTAAACCTTCTTTAGTTCTTTACCTGTTGACTTAAAATGGGGAATGGACCACGAATCTACTCCGAGCATGCCATAGACAGAAATTAGCAGTCACTTTGAAATGAGTTGCCAAAAATAAATTGGCTATAAGAAAAGCGGAAAACAACATTGATTTGAAAAGGAAAAGAGAATAGGAGGAGGAAGATCTCTTGGGAATTAAGCATAAGAGTTCAGTCTGGTCCCCTCCATAACAAGCCAATCAATGTCCTTAATGTATTCAAACTCCCCTGCTGAGTGTATGATGGAGTCATTCCTTTTCCAACTCAAAAAGTCACCAACTCGGATAAATAATACATATGCAAGTACAAGCGGGGTGGTCTCAAGAAAATGCGGCTACCGAAGACATAATCTATAGATGCGTATGCTAGGGCTTTAAATTTTTAAATTAAGTTACATAAACCTAGCTGAATAGAACTTTGCCTTAAATTAAACAAACTCAATTTAAAACATCTTTTAATCATGGAGTTTACGGAAGTTGAAACTATACCATGACATAAGTCCGTTAATTGGCATTTGTCCACGGAAATGAAATGAATTCTTTCACTTGATATTTTGATATTTTCATACGATAAAAATATGCGAAAATTTTGTATTTGTTTCATAAATATTAACTTAAAATGTAGTTAAAATTTATAAAAACCTATAGAAAAAAAAAGTGTTCGTTGAACGGAATCTCCTAAAAAATCAACATAAAAAAAATAAATTCATTCTCCCACATAGGGAATGATGATGAAGAAGGATGTCCAAGTTGAGTTGAGTTTATTGCTAGGCGTGCACAGCATAGATTTTGTGGGCACGTGATCTAAAACACTGCCAGCTCTACGGGTTTCTAGAAAACCCTATTTTCAGATTTAACTTAATTCAAAAGTTTCCTGGAGGATAAAAACTTGAGTGGCGTGCAAAAGAAAGAAATTTTGTTGATTATTTATCATACTCTTGCAAGGCAAAGGGTATTTGATACTTGTTAGAAATGGCATCAATCTCAGTCGTTTAAATCAATTTATATAAGTGAATTAAAACGGATGCTGTTTAGTGTTGGAAACGCTGGTGCAGACTATAAATTAATTTGTATTTTGTTTCTTGACTCAAATGATTGAACAACACGGGAAAATTTTTTAAGAAACAGCCCAGACTCAATATTACAATTCTGTGAGGATTCATGAACGTCCGATAATTATATCTCAAATTATGATCATTGACAATGAGGAAAAAATTAATTTTCAACAAAAAAGTTGTTGAAATCAAAAAAATATCATATCCCTAAGTACAACATAAAAAATTGTACCAATCATCTTGATGGAGTTATTTAATCCTATTTTTATTTGGAATAACCCAAAATAAGGAAAATTTCTTAAGCAATTCAAGCATCTTGTTTTGATGCACATATTAGGGAAAGCCCATGCAAGCCTTTTTATTTTAAATGAGTCCAGTCTGTTAGGGAAAGCCCATGCATTTTGTTTTTCCCTATCCCATACCTAATTTGGGTTTCGGCCATCGGGGAGGGGGTAGTCGGGGTAGCCCATTCCTCGTTTGGTCTAGTCCCAGCGTTCCATTAGCTTTACGTCATCGACACCATCAAGAGTCTCACGCGAACATTATATCACAAATGCAGATGGACCCAACCCCAACAACAACAACAAGAAAATATTGTATACAAGTTAAATAGTTATTTTTACATTTTTATTATGAGTTTAATGGTCATGCACTCTCAGTATAAAAAATTTGACACTGTCAACCAATTGGAATTCACCATTGGTATGACTTTTAAGGCTATTATTGTAAAAGTTAAAAAATTTACCATACATAATAGTTTATGATTGGATGACAGTGTAAAATTACTTTACATTGTCAGTGTATGATTTTTTTCTCTTTTATTTTTAGTTTAATAATACCATGAATTTTTTTTCTAATTCTACAAAATATTTTTAATGGAAATTGTGTAATATATACTAAAAAATTATTCACATATCATTGTTTAATGTAAAATTTGAATGATAAAAAACTAAAAAAAACTTAGTATATTTTTGCCGCACATCAGCTTACGCACACTAGGGAAGCAAACGGAAAATCAAACTAAATAAATATGATGAAAAGTAACTCCCGTTCACATTGAAAAGTTAAGGGTATTTTAGGGGGTTGTAAATTTTTAGACTTTGGATTTTAAATATGAAATTTAAAATAGAATATATTCAATTAAAGTGGACTTAAAATATTTTTAATTTAATTTTGGAATGTTTTTAGCTTAATTTTTTAAAATAAAAGTAATTTTAGATTTTAGTTTAGTTGTCAAAAAAAAATTATTTAATTCATTCTTCATTTCTTCCAAAAGACTCACTATCACTATTACCACTAACCATTGCCACCAATTCATAACCATTGTCATTGCCACTTTTATCGTAGTCATTGTTGTTATTACTATCACTATCATTGTCACTATTACAACTATTGTCACTCGTTGTTGTTGTCAACATTACTAATAATATACCTACAACAATCATCACTGCTATAATGATCTCTATTATTATCGTCATCACTACCATTATTACTGTTTACATCATCATAAGTTTACTGTTGTTGTCACTCAACCCTTTACTCCCCATCATCACCCTTGTCACCAAATAAGTTTGAATTAAGAAGTAAGGAATGTTTTGAATTTAACATTTAATATTATAATTTAAAAATTAAAAAAGTACAAAAATTTGAAACTAAAAATTATAATATTAAAGAGTGGTTTTAGTTTTCAAAAAAATTCAAAACTTAATTCTCAGATATAAGAGTTTTTTTATTTCAATAATCATAAAACAGTTAATTACCAAAATATTCATTGCACCACATTATTTACTAATATACACACGTTTTGTCATCAAGAAAACGCTCTTTCCTCTACATCCATTTTTTTCTTCATTTAACACTATTAGAAAGTTGACTTTAGTCCTAAAGATTTCTCAATATTAACAATTTCTAGTGGTTTTTCTCGGTTAGAAAATTTATGACGTTTTTAAAAATCATTGCTTGCAACTTTTTTGGCAATTTAAAAATCCCAAGAATATTTTAACGGTGAAATTTCTTGCAGTGAAAACTGTCAAAAATTTTCAATGTTGGGAAGTCTTTAAGACTAAAGCTGACTTCCTAGTAGTATTAAACGAAAAAGAGAGAGAAATTCTATCATACCCCAATAAATTTTTGGAGTTTTGGAACAGTTGGTTTTTAGACAATAGTTCACTCACACACTAATTCAACAGCAGCAATAAACCTATTGGTTCTAAACCAACCATTATATAATACACCATATACACCAACGATGGCGGAACACAGTGGGGTGGGTCTGTTGATAGAGGCTTTGTGAGTTGGTTGCCGTGGAGGATATGGACGAAACATAGTGGGGTGGGTTTGCAACCAACGATGGCGCGATTAGAGTCTTCAGATTCTAATAGATGTTGCACACGGAATGAGGGAATGATGGAAAAGCATTAGTGATGGTTCTATCTCATTGCTTTGGAGAGGGGACTTTGGATTGACCAAAAGCACAGGGAAGTTGGGGAGTCAGGCACATTTTGGAGAATGCATGTTTGGGTGAGTTGAATAGGAAGGAGAAGAGGAACAGGAAGAGAGCTAAGTTGGGGGAGCGAGTTAGAGTGAGGTAGGAGGATCGGGGAGGAGGACTTCCAATTCCCTGAGCTGCAGGGTGGGGAACCTTCGTTGTGACAAAAATATTGAAATAAATAAAGGTTTCTCCACTAGATGCCAACACAAGATGACATGGTAACAAATGTTTTTATTGGTCTAAAAATCAATTGTTCCAAAACAATTCTATTGACCAAGGTATCATAATAACTCCCCCAAAACTAGAAGTCAACTTTATGATGTGTTATCTAAAACGAAGAATGAGGATCCACGAAAGGAATAACTCACATATGTCACCACATGGACAGCTTAGCTGTATAACTAATTCCTCCTTTTTGTTTTTTAGCTTTCTGTTGCCATATAGACTTTTATTATATGTTGTATCCAATACCTAGAGTGTTACATCTTGCAATCATCTCTCAATATAAATAATGTACTCAATGTTCTTCACAAAATATAATGGAATATGATTTAGTCGATTATCCTTTTCATTGTGCTTTTATCATTTTATTCTCTATGCATCTTTTCTTATGAGTGTGGTTGTTCTCTTGATAAAAAAAGTATATTATTGAATAATGTGGTGCAATAAGTATCTTGATAAATATTTTTTTAATAATTATTAAAGTAAAATTTCCCAATATAAGAGTAGTTGATTTTTTTTATCCAATATAATATTTTATTTATAAAGAGTCATACTATTTATATAATGATTTTCTATAACACTTTCTATAATATTATTTTCTTCTCTATCTTTCTTTATTTATCACTTATATTATCTTAAATTTCTCTCTTCTCTTCTTATTTATCTTATTACTAAATAAAATAAAATTTTATTCATAAAATCCCATGTCAGAATTCTCTTGTACCAAAAGCAAAGTTCTAACTCTCGAAAAGACTGTAAAAAAAAACTTACTCGAAAAGAGGGGGAAAATGCAAAGAGTGGCATAGTCCCACCAATATTAAAAAGCACACAAAGATATTAATATCGTATAATAGTTTTTTTTTTCCCCGGATGCTGCGAGTATGCTGCTCACTTGCTCTCCTATCTTTATGGTGTGCCTTGTTGCCCCAATAAGAAAACAAAAGAAAAAGTAAAGTCACAATAAAAGAAGATAAGTGATATATTGTGATTATGATAATGATTGTGTGAGGAAGATGGAAATAAAAAAAGGCAAGGAAAAAAATAAATATGATCAATGATGTAATGTAAAAGAAAGAATAAATATAAATTAAATGTAAAGAAGAGATGTGAAAAATTAAAATTATTATTCTAATTAAAAGGATCCATTTGACATTTAATAGGGGACACCTTCTCACCAATAAAATCCGCTACAGCAGCTACTATTGTCTATGGCTCTTATCATTTCATTACTGATTACTCCATCTGCCCTTTTCTTAGTTATTAGTACTAGTTACTATTTTTTTAACCCTATACTTCTATTTTTCTGTGTGTTTGGGGGGAGGGGGCACGTTTTAGCTTAAAAATAAGTCGCAGCATAAAATCAATAATAACCTCATTAAAAATCAGTTATGGAAATGAATGGTTGGTTATATGTTAAAGAATTTATTATTGTGTTGTGATTATTTAAGTAAAATTTTAGGAAAAATAATTGTAAAGATTATTTTAAATGGTGTAGAGACTGTTTGGGTTATGTTTAAGAATTTATATGATAGTAATGATGGTAGTGATGATGGGAGTTTCAAAAAACAAAGAGCAATCAAATAACATGCAGGTAAGAATTATGATTAAATTTGAAGGTTAAAAATTAGAAAAGGTTAGTTTTGGTTGGGACAAATAACAATTCAAAATTTCAATTTAAAATCCTACTGATGTTTAGATTTAAAGATATTATTCAATCTTTAGGATGTTGTTTAGATTTAAAAATATTATCCTTATTTTAGGGTTTTATTTTCTCTTTTAAGATTAGGATACAAAGTCTATAAATAGATGTTCTTGATATGAGAAGAACCTTCTAGCTTGAAGAGTGGGTTGGTGAGAGGAGGATAATGTGAAGGAAAGTTTTTGAGTTTGCTTAAAAAACTTGTAATGAGATGGATATTTGAGATAATGAATAATAATTGACACGTTCCTATGTGTAATGCCTGACCGCTTTTAGGATTAAAGACTGTCCCCACAAACCAACACAAGACTTTTCAGCGTGCTTTGTCTTTACTCACGCTTCCTAGGAAACTTTCCAAGAGGTCACTCATCCAGAATTGCTCCAAGTTAACCACGCTTAACTGTGGAGTTCTTAAGTAATAGGCTACCAAAAAGTATACGCATCTTGTTGGTATAGGTAGTACTTATTAATTTCTTTAAGCTATCCTCAACTGTACAGTCTCATACCTGCACAGCCTCTGGATCCCTCTCATTCTGGTGTGTATTCGATTCATTCATGTACCCTTCCCGCTGGAAGCTTACCAGGAGTTGCTATTTGTTCGTGATCTCTTTGCATCGACAATCACTCCCCGCCCTCATCAATGCCTAAGATGTTACACTGTGGATGTAAGCAAGAGATATTGAACCACATTAAATTTGTGTTCTTCTGTTATTTCTATTTTATGGTACTATTTATGTGTGTCTCATATCCTTTGATTTTCATTGTTGGGTGTGAAAGGGTTTGTTTTCCTTACAGTGGTATCAAAGCTGATGGTTAGGTGACTTGGTGACCAATGACAAGTATTGAAATTTGATGAAGTTGATGGTGAATCTGTGTGAGATCCTTGTGTCAAAAGTTTTCTTAGCGATGTGAAAGTCAAGTGACATGTCTCGATAACTAATGTCAGTGCAAGTCCTTGTGATGAAAGTTTTCTTGGCATTGTGGAAGTCAAACAGTGTGTCCTGGTAGCTAACAACGATACAAATACAAGAAGTGTCACCATCTAATACTCGCAGAGCGAAACCATGATTGAAGATGATTGTGATAAGCATCCATGACTGCGGGACTTGACAAGGAAGTTTGAAAATTTTAATTAAGAGAGAAATCGTTAGGTGAACAATTCAAATTTCTAATTGCAAATCCTTGTGATGTTAATTAGATTTAAAGATATTATCTAATCTTTAGTGTGTTGCTTAGATTTAAAATATTATCCTTATTTTAGGATTTGTTTTCTCTTTTAAAATTAGGATATCAAGTCTATAAATAGAAGTTCTTGAGATGAAAAGAATCATCCAACTGAAGAAAGGGTCACCACCCTAAGTCAAAGGGAGGTCATGTGAAGGGATGTTTCTTAAGATTGTCTAGAAAACTTGTAATAGGGTGAATATGATGGCATCGTAGATCAAAATGCAATGTCGGATTGTTTCAAATCGAAAATTCGAGTTGCATCAATGGAAGCTTTCAACTTCGAGAACCAAAAATAACAAAATACAAAAGAGAAAGAAGATGGATTGAAAGAAGAATGCCATGCTTATAGGAAGAGCGATAAGTTCATATCAAAGACTCGTCACAAAGGAATCAAAATACCTTTATGAGAATCAATTGGTTCATCACAAAACTGTGGAGGAAAAGCTCTTAACTCACTAATTATGCAATGCTTAATCTCAAATATCATTAAAAAGTAATTAAATGTATTTATACTCTATTGGACCTAGCTTAAGTATTTAGAACACTATTAGTTTGTGACTAAGGCCTAAGAGGTCTAAAAATACAAAAATAAATCTTAAAACGCTCAAAAACAGAGTTTAATGTCAGGTGCATTGGGGCTAAGCGCCACTGAGGCTAAGTACCGAATCTAATTGCACATTCTAATTTTGAAAAACTTTTAATGTCTTAATTATAATTTTAATATCCTACTAATATTTTAGTATGCACATTGTATAGGACAAATATTTACTTTTATATAATTAAAGTTCATAGTAAATAAATATTTTTGAATATTTAAAATATATTATAATTAAAATTAATTATAAATAAATATCTTTGAATTTATAAATTATATTTTAGATTTACAATGAACAATCTAAATTATGATATAAGATTATTTGTAATTATTGACATTTTTTTAAAAAAATATTAAAATTTAATTTAAAGATAAAAAAAATAGGTAGATTAAATGAAATAGCAGTTAAAAAGAACAATATTAAGATAAAGATGAAAAGAAGATAATTTAAGATAGTAGTTAGAAAACTTTTTTTTAATAGTTGTATTATGTGAAATTCACATCCAAAAAAGAGAAAAGAAAAAATATTAAAAATATTTTTTTGAGAGATTAAGAATCAAATCAAATTGTGTATTCTAATTTATATTATAAAAGTAAATTCTAACGTTAAACCTAACTTTCATGCTTAATTTCACAGGTCAAAAGCATATTAAAAGTTTTTAAATTTTAACGTAGGACCCAGAACATGCATAAAGAACTAAGAACAAGATTTTCAAACATCTTCGAACGGTTGAAGCCTGAAGACGAATTCTACTTACAGCAATTTGGCGGTGGGGCTAGTTGTGTCGGTAATATTGTTAGTTCAGACTTGTAATCTTTCGCGCAATTATTGCAGAACATCCTTTCTGGCTCACAGTGATTGGTTCATTATACAATGATATGGATACACAGACACCGCAACAACCCAGCTGGATCACCATCAGTCCAGCACCAGCGGGTGATACACCATAGGTACCATGTGCTGCTAATGCGTAGATACATATACCAACCAAATAAGCAATTATTATATATATTAAGCCGTTTAACATGTCTTGCATAAATTATCGGATTTTGATCATTGGGTAATAAAAAAATCATTCATTAGTTAGTTATGTTATGTATTGTATTATTTTTTTTTATTAAAACGTGTCAACTCTGATGATAAATGATCAAGAAATCAAGTCCTTTTAATAATGTAACGACGCTAAATATTTATTACTATCTTATCTTTTCCACATACATTTATTACTACTAAATAAATAATATTAATATTATATATATTAATAATATTAAAATTAATAATGACAAATATAAATTTAGAAATACATATAAATAATATCAAAATTAATATTAATTAATAAATTAATAATAAAAGTAGTATATATTTATTAGATATTAATAATATTAAAATTAGCATTAATAAATATATACTACTAATAATATATGCTAATAATAATAAATTAATAACTGTATACTAATAATATTAAAATTAATATTAATAAATTAATAAATATAAATTAGTATATATTTGTTAGATATTATAAATATTAATTAATATAAATCAGTTTAAATTTATAATGTATTTGTATTAATAGTAATTTATACTTAGTAATATTAATTTATGAGTATATTTATTAATATCAACTTTAACATTATAAGTATATATTATTAATTTAATATTAAAAAATCACACCATTTGTGATATTTAGAGGACTCAATTCCTCACAATTGGAACTTGAAAAACTAAATTTCACAGTTGCAATAATTAAAGAACAAAAGTGTAATTAAGTCACATCAGCATATGTGTCAGGAACACATCTGTTGACATGTCATCATCCAATGTCACGTCAACAAAATATATTAAATATTTAATAGAATATTGACAGAAGGACCAAAATTGCACACTTACAATACATAGAGAACCCAATTCGCTCAATGAGAACTTGGGATGCCAAAATTGAACAATTACAATACCTAAAGAACCAAAAGTGCAATTAAATCATTAGTAACATGCTTAGATTAAATTGTGAAAGCTTCTTTATGAACAACATTTGAAATTGTAAATAAATTTTCTTCACTATCACATAAGAGAATTCTCAAACCACTACACAAAGTAACCATCGAAATTCCTATTAACCATTTAATTTTATTATGAGTGATTGATATCATTCAAATTACCAGTTTCAAAATGTGTAAAGGGACACCAAATTAAAATTGCTAAAAGCATGGAAACAGGTGATTGCTACCTTTCAATTTAAATTGATGGGGCTATTTCCAAAACAAAAGTTAAAAAGATAATCGGTTACAAATGGAAACGAATAATTGTTTTTCTGAGCAACATATGTCGACAATAGATAATTTTGGTATTTTTCATAATTTATTTTTATATTTTAATTTATTAATGAAATTTTTTGACTTTATTTATATGAGATTTATAATTTAAGTGTGATGTTTTGAGTACAAATTAATATTATTAGAATTTAATTTAATTTTAATCCAAATGTTATTTATTTAATTTGTTGTTATGAATTAAAATGATAAAAAAAAGTGATTAAAAAAGAAAATACTTTTGGATAAAAAAACTGTTGTGAGAATAATAGGTGACATAAAATAATTCTCTTTCAGTTTGACAAAAAAAATGGTATTGTATAATTTAAGAAAATATAAATTCAATTCTTACGTAGGATACGGAAGAATGCAAACTGAGGCATGAATTGTACATTTGGCACCATTAAATGATATTATCTTTTTTACTCATCATGTTGACAGATAATTTTCCAAAAATGTTAACTAATAAAAAAATTAAAATTAAAATAATATCAATTTTGCTCCCATTTTGAACGAGAAAGTATTATCTTTTACTACTTCACTTAAAAATTACATCTCTAGGCTCTAGCCTCTCTTTTTTAATTTAAGCGTTTTTTTAATTTTTAATACATTTTTTAAAATTTAATTTCTTAATTTATTATTATTATTATCCACTTCTTTAATATTTTAAATATTACAATCAAATCCCTCTATTAGTTTTCTTCCTCTCTAAAACTTTTAAATTATCGGGGTTTTCTTTCCCCTTAAAATCTCTATAAACTGAATTAATTATATCATTTTTAATACTATTTTATTAAAATTCATTAAACATGACATTCTATTTTAGGATAAATAGAATTTTGGTCCCTCATCTAAATTTTTATTTCAATTTGGTCCCTTAAATTTTAAAAAAATTCATTTTGATCTCTTAAAGTGTCTTTGTTAAATTAAGTTAGTTCTTCCATTAGTTTTGCACATTAACTTGGTCAACTTGGTGATACATGACAAATTGTGAGAAATATCATATTAGCTAAAATTAACACCGTTAGTGCAAAATCTAACGAAGTGACTATTTTAGTCTAACAAGACACTTTAAAGAACTAATGTGAAACTTTTTAAATTTAAAGAATTAAATTGAAATAAAAAATTCAAACAAGATACCAAAATTCTATTTTAACTTATATTTATCTAAAATTACAAAATCTTAAAATTTTCATCTCCAAACTTTAACTTTATATCATGTAAAACCTTTCAAATTTGATATTTTTCACACATGAACCTTGTAAATTATTTTGTATCTCAAATATGTCTTAAACCTCTAGTTATTTAAAAAAATGAAAGTTTTATATAAAAGAAAATACCGAATCAACTTGATTATAACATTTTAAAAAAATGATTCATTAAAATTTGAGTAAAAAATTTATTAAAGGGTCAATATTATATACAAATCATAAGAAGGTGACGAAAAATGCATATAAATCTTTAAAATTATTTATATATCTCTTTTATGTGAAATTCAACAAAACGAAAGGTTTCTTTACCTAACCATCTAGTTGATTTAATATTACCTTTCACGTAACATCAGTAAAAATTAACCTAATATTAATGTATACAACTTAATTAAAATGAAAGATGTCACTTTATCAAGCTTATAAACCACTTAAAGCTTTTACATAATTATAGAAAAGACAATTCCATTTCAACTATGGTCGAACATTAAATATAAACCCTTTCTTTATTGACAACAATCAATTTTTTTACACAATCAACATTACACAATTAAAGCTGCAAACCAAAGCACATTCATCTATCTATCATCTCATAAATTGTGTCGGGTTTAATTCTTATAAAATATTCCTTTCGGCTTTTTTATATAAGAAAAATAATTAATTTATTATGAATAATAAAATTAATTGAGTTAATTAATTTTAATATTTATATTATTTGATTAAACATAATAATAATTGAGATAAAAGAATAATATTATGTTATATTGTACAACTCGTACTCTTGAAGGGTATAATTATTTGTTAAAAAATGTCATTTCTCTCTTTTTTTATTTTTTAATCAAACAAATAGAAAAATAATTTTCTTTTCTTTTTTCTATCCTTTCTTTCATATTTCTCTCTCATCAAATAACTTAAAAATTAAATAATTATTTTATCATTTTCTCTCAATCCGAATTATTTCTTTACATTTTTCTCTATCTTTTTTCTTCAATCAAACAAAGCAATAAATAAGGTAAGAAAATACCAGAATCAAGTTTACAATATACTATAAAGTAAAATGATATATTTTCTAAATTTAAGACATGATTTTGACTTATTTACCTAATTAAAGCATTTTTAATCACTAACTTGACTTTTTTAAAAGTTTGATCTAACTTGAAAGTCAATTTAAAAATTTACTTTGCAATAAGATTTTTTAAATATGTTAAAGATATTTTTAAAATAATTAATGGCTTAAACTTATATGTAAGTTAATGAATTACAATCTTTAAGTAGATAAATAAATATATAATCTTAAAAAATTATAATAAAAAATTAATACATTATTATTTACTTGAAGAAATCAATTTATTAAGTCTAAAAACTTTTTAAACAATTTAAATTTAACTTTTTAATTAAATAAATATTTTAAAAATAAACCAAACTTATTTAATAATAAATCCATCGTAATCTAAATCTCGTATAAGTCGTGTTATCTACTAATAATTTGATCTATTTTCACTCCTAGATAAAGTGTATGTTTGATTTAGCGTCTCCTAATATTTCTTTTAGTTTTTCACAGATTTTTTTTTAAAATAATTTTGTTTAAAGTACAGTCAAACACTAAACGTAGATATTTTTCTCAACAAAAATTCGTACTTGGGTTCATTACATATCTCCTTCCGTTAGATCGAACCCCGTTAATCCAATATTAAATCCATATTTACTGAGGAGCTAATAAACGTTAATTTGCTGAAAAGTCCGCTCTAATCAACGGTCGGATATCACATGCGGCTAATAGGCCCGGTCCAGACTCCAGACTGGGTGAATCGTAACGCAACAGGAAAATTTTTTGTTTGTTTGGTTCCGGAACTCGTGGGCCCCACAAAGGCGAAGCTTCTGAACCCTACTCCCAAATACGTTGATCCAACGGCTAGTGCTGGCCCATCTGACCTGGGACCCACTTCCCCCAAGCCAACCAAATTAAACTAATCAACACCACCACCTTCCTGACACATCAAACCGGAGGGGTCCTGTATTTATAAATCTTCTGCCACACTTCCCATTGCTCCCATCTCATCTCATCTAACACTCAAACACACACCCAAATGGATCGGAGAAGCCTCCTCTCCCTCGCACTCATCAGCATTGTCGTCGCCGCCGTCGGAGGCCAGTCTCCATCGGCGGCGCCCACCACGTCCCCTCCGGCCGCCACCACCACTCCTTCCGCATCCCCTGCCACGGCCCCTTCTAAGCCAAAATCACCAGCGCCAGTTGCTTCTCCCACGTCATCTCCACCAGCTTCGTCCCCCAATGCCGCAACCGCAACCCCCGCATCGTCTCCCACGGCTTCGCCTCCGTCTAAAGCGGCAGCTCCACCTCCAGCGACCAATCCTCCGGCGTCGTCGCCTCCTGCTGTTACCCCAGTGAGCTCGCCACCAGCGCCAGTTCCGGTGAGTTCTCCGCCTGCGCCTGTTCCAGTGAGCTCTCCCCCAGCGAGCACTCCCCCTGCACTCGCACCGACAACTCCCGCACCCGTGGTAGCACCGAGCGCTGAGGTTCCCGCTCCGGCTCCCAAGTCGAAGAAGAAGACGAAGAAGACTAAGAAGCACACTGCGCCGGCACCGTCGCCGGCATTGCTAGGCCCTCCCGCTCCGCCGGTTGGAGCTCCCAGCCAGGATGCCACGTCTCCTGGTCCAGCCGCCTCTGCGGACGAGGTATGCTTTATAAGTTAAAATCAACTCATACACTTTAACTTTGAAGGTAAATAAGAAAATTTTTGAAGAAATTAGATGAGATAATAAGAGAGTTTGTGAAGATTTATTCATTTGACGTTTTTTTTTATTTTATTTTTTGCTTAGGGAGAAGTTTATTCTAAGATGCTGTGCATTTACGTTTAACTTTTATTGTTTGTGCAATTTGCATCAGATCTGCAATTTGTCAATGTAGTCTCAGATCTGAGGAGGGACATGAGACATTGAGATGCTTAGTTGACTTTAACCTCAGTTTAGGTTTTTTAATTAATCTTGTGTGGCGACGCGCCACTATTGAGGTGGATTTGGTCATTTGGTTAGTTCCTTATTTTATCGAAGGAAAAAAGAATAATTATAAATCCTTTTTTGAGAATCCGAGTGAACTTAGTAATTCAACAAGATACAGCAATAGTTGTGATATAATTGTGGTCCAAAATTACGTTGCCACTGGAGAGAGTCGGAGTGAATGAGATCCAAGTCCAATATCCGAACCGAAAGGAAAATAAAATCTAAGAGTTCAATTGCTGTCAGAATGTATCATGCTTTAGTCGTGGTATTTATTGATTATGTCTGTGTGTCACAAAGCAAGTTACTAGTAGTAGTATGAAAATGTTAATGAAGTGTATATTGGGATCTGAAATTTCTGCGGTTTCTATATTGCAGAGTGGAGCTGAAACCATCAGGTGCTTGAAGAAGGTGATAGGATGCTTAGCTTTGAGCTGGGCTACCCTTGTTTTGATCTTCTAGAGAAGAGGCTGAGGCTTCATTGCTGTTGTTACATATTATTGTATCATTTATTTTCTTCTTTGTGCCCTGTCGGGGGCTAACATTAAATTTATTTACCATTGTTTTCTTCAATCTCTTATTACTATATAATTGATGATGTTGTGGACATTAGTATTATTTTTGTACTCTTGTCCTCTTGCCTCGTGTGTGTTGTGTTTTTTGGGATCGCTTGAAGGGGTAGGCACCGACACAACGATGCCTTTCTATTTTTATTTTTATTCTAGTTTTGTTTCGGGTAAACTTCCTATTCTAGTTTCTAGGTTTAACGACTTCGGTTAAGCTGTAGCATACAGTCATACTCGCGTGTGCAGTTATGATTATTTCAAGGGTGATTTTTGATTTTACACATTTCGTTAATTTTGATTTATATTAATAAAGTATTAAATAATTTATTTAATCTAAAATTTTATAAATATAATTGGTATAATAAGAATTTTCAATATAACAGTAGATATTTAGATAAATTTATTCAGTAAATAATTATTAAAAGATGTAAAAATAAATATGTAATTTACGTTAGTGTAAATTAATTTTTCCTGTAAAGGATTCGATTCATTTTACAGGAAAAATATTCAATTAATGTGAATATTTGGTATGTGGATTGATTTTAAAAATGATATTTGAGTCCCATTTTGCGTTTAAACTTGGGCTTGAAATTGAACTCTTTAATTATAAGTTTGGTGTTTGTTATGCCTTCATTTAGCATTATATAACTTATATTTCTAATGACAGTTTTTAGTAAAAAAACAAAAAAAAAAAAAAAACTCTTCAATTCTTAACCTGTAACTTGAGAATTTCAACTCCAATAGGCAATAATTATAACATGCATTTTTTTTTTGGTACATATAATATGTATTTTATAATAAACACTTGTAGGATATGCAACATAATATTTTGATAATTATTATTTTTATGAAGTTAATTAGAACCTATCATATAATTAATTAAAATTGTCCTGTATTATAATAATTTATAAAAATTAATTTCTTTTTCTTCATTGTTATTGCAGCCCTTGGCAGGGCTGGTCCTGAGATTTTTTGGGCTCTGGGCGAAATAATAGATAAGGTCTCCCTTATATACAAGTATTTGAAAATGTAAATATATATTGCATAAAAAAAATTGATAGGTAATTTTATTAAAAATTACACTTTTATTACATTAAACGAATAATATAGTTTTAACAAATCTCATAAAAATATATCACATTTTTATTCAATTTATTCCCATATTATCGTCTATAATTCAATTTGAATTTAATGGTCATGACTATTAGTGTAAAAAAATTTACACTGTCATTCAATCACAAATCATCATTAATACGAGTTTTAAAGTATTTATTATAAAAGTCAACAAACTTATAATAAATTGTGGTTTGTGATTGGATGACAATGTAAAACTACTTTATACTGTTAGTGCATGACCATTAAACTCATTCAATTTATGTTCTGTCCAAAAAAATACATACACACAAATATTTATATATAATGTCACCCCTAAAAGGGGGAAAAACACATCTATACACACTATGCATATATATAATTTTTTAATAATAATTTTATACAATTTTATTTCTTATAACTCCTCCATTTTTCTTTTCTTTTAATTTCTCTATTCCTTTCTCATTACATCGTTCATTACATCTCACATTTTTTTCCTCTACTCTTCGTATCTTTCTTAACTTTCAAGATAGATACACTTACTAGAAAGTATACAACCACCATTTCCAATAATTTTTTAGGTCTCTCAAATTTTTTTTCTAAATATGTTTCTTAATAAAGAAGAAATTAAAATATTATTTTATTGTTTGAAGCAGAGAATGTATTATTCTTATTATTATCAAGTTAAAAATTAAATTATGCTTTAATAAAATTTGAGGGTCAATTATGCTTTTAAAACTTCAAAAATGATATCTAAACATATAAAGATTTCTAATCATTAAAATTGTTTCCACAAATTTTAAAAACTAAATCTATTTTCTCCCATTACAACTAATATTGTTACTTTTGTTTAATTTATATAATTTTGATTTGGGTTAAATATGTTTTTGGTCATCTAAAAATTGACCCGTTTTGGTTTTAGTCCTCAAAAAAAAAATTCTTGAATAAAGTTCCTCAAATATTAAAATACCCTAATTAGATTCCTGTGCTAAATTCTACTTAACTTTTCTGTTAAATGATAGTCACATCACCTTCCAAATAAAGTGTTTTATTACCTGAAGTGTCCAATGATAATTTTTAACAAAAAAATTGTGTAATTACTTTTGTTTTAAGATTAAAAAAATATGTGGTTTAGGGTTAAATATGTAATAATTTTATTCAAAAAGTATGTTACTAATCTGATCTGGATATAATAATTGACATGGGCAACCACATCAGCAAATTAATGGTGACTGTGATGCTGATGTGGCCATCATTTAACAGAAAAGTTAAACAAAGTTTATTATAGGGATCTAATTAGGGTATTTTTAATATTTGAGGGACTTTATTCAAGAATTTTTTTTTCTGAGGACTAAAGCTGAACTAAAAATCCATTCAACATGAATTTATGAATATAACACATAAAAAAAAATTAACAACAAAGAGAGTGATAATTTCTAATCACATGTTACATTTTAATTTGAGTAAGAAAAAAAAATGAAATGAGACAATAATTTTATTTGATTTATAAAAAACAATATAATTTTTTTTTACACAATTATATGTACTTTTTTTTTGGGCCCTTCTAACTTTGGGCCTTAGCCGTCGCCCCTCCGGACCAGGCGCAGGCCGGCCCTGGCCCTTGGTAATGTCCTTCCCCTGCCATGAATATCATTATCACCGTATATTACATTTCTACTCATTTTAATCAGAAATATTGTCGGCCACAACAATTGTCACTGTCAACCCTGTAACAATATCCATTACCACATCTATGATTGTATTCAGAACTATGTGTAACACAAAAATAGTTAAACATTATTTTTAAGGTGAACTTAAGGGTATTTTTTGTCAAAAATTAATTACTAATTTTTTAATATATTAAGATCTATTTAACAAACTGATATTTCGAGCAAAGCTACATTTATTAATAATTTAATTTATTTAAGATCACAATTCAGTAATACAACACTTTAAACGACTAGTTAATTTTATATGAATGTTATTGAATCAACCAAAAGTATCGGCAACAACTTAAGGAATCTGTTTAGTTTACCGTCTTTTTCACTACCCCACGTCTAACTTTATTCCACAATCTGTTTTTGTTTTCTTCGGGTAGACGGTAGACCTAACTTTATCATACAATTATGAGTCATGTTTATGGCATGCAATTAAGGTTCAACCAATTTACAGGCGCCAGCTTGCGCATTCTGTAATTTTAAGGTCCTAATGTTCTCTTTGTTCTAGTTGAGAATGAGAGAAGTGACGAAATATTCCGGTGAAAGTTCTACAGAATTTTAACACAGATTCAGAGATCCCTCGGATCATGTATGTCGGTGACAATTGACAAGGCCTCGTTTTGTACTACTTGTTGCCTGCCACAGAAAATGGTTGTGACCACCAAAGGCCTCAGCAATGTATTGGTTGTTAATAGGAGTCCCTTTTAATAGCTACAGCAGGTCGTCATTTTACTTGCACGTGTTAGACGCGTGACATATAAGCATGGCTTACAAGAATTAAAAAGCATGGTCAGCCTTCACTATCAGATATTTTTCTCGTGTGATATGGAAAATTTCTGTTATTTCTTTACCTGCACCCATATGAATCTGTTTTGCGGCTGGCCAGTGGCCACAAATTTCTCTATCTTGTTAACTTTTCATTTTAATCCCTTTCCCACGTTTCCTTCGATAGGACGAAACGTTCAATGCCAAAATCGCATTCAACGAATTTATTTTTGAGCCACCAAGGGCAACGGATAAAATAGGGGCGTACAGTTTTTGCCTGTCTGAAAACCGGACCAAACCGGCTAGTCGGACCGAAAAACTGGTCACTTGACCAGTTCAAATAAACCACAGAACTGACCTGAAGAAAAACTGGTCAAAAACAGGTAAAACCAGTCAAAATCGGTCAAAAAGTGACCAAGAATCGGTTTACAAAAAGTCAAAGAAAAATGCTTAATACAATATTATTTTGATTTTTTTCTTAAAAAAAATAAAAACCAACCTAAAGTATTTATCATTTGCTTTTTTATTTTAAATATAAACTTGTTTTTATTAATAAATATTTATGTGTATAGTTAAAACTTATACTTAAGTATCATGACATATTTGATTTACACTTTTGTAAGTATTGTAAATGTAAATAACCTATAAAATTATGTTTTTTTTTAAATTTTTAGTATTATAAAATTATGATATTATGTTTTTTTAATATTATTTTATGTATTATTTAATTATTATTATTATTATTATTTTATTAATATCGGTTCAACCACAGTTAAACCATTAAACCTTGAACTAGTACTTTGACCGGTTTAATTTTAAAAACATTGGTTTTTGGCTCAATCTCCTTAAAAAAAGTCAAATCTTTACATTTATTTTGGTAGTTACTATTTTTTCCCTTTAGTAGAAAAAATTAACAAAAAAGTAGGCGCTTTCCATGGTGAAGACCAATGTAAATGGTCCACCAGTGAATCAATGAACAGTAGCTAAATAATGATTTAAGAATTTAATTGAAATTATATTTAACATTGTAAAAAGACAAATATGACCTTATGTTTAACGCCTTGTCTATTTATCTTTACATGAGAGATATGAATCAAAAGCTCTAATTTTATTCATTCCTATCTATCACAGTGAAAGAACAAAAAATAAAATAAAATAATCTTAAAAGGAGAGAAGAGGGACTGCACGAGACAAAGAGTCTAATAAGATAACAAAACAAGGACCAAAAGAACAGGAAAAAAAAAAGATAACAAAACAAAACTGTATAAAAAAAGAAATTAACAAAGCATAGAAAAGAACATACAAAATTAGATTTAATTGCTTTTAAATAAATAAATGAGCAAAATAAAAAATAAAAAATATTTATTATCGATTTAAATTTAATTTATTTTAAATCAGAAATTAATATTTTTTATTTTTTATTTTACATATTTTTCTATTTTAAAGAACTTAAGTTTAACAAAAATTATCACATAAATAAATACTAAACCAACAAGTGGTTGGTTGGAGTGCTAATGAGCTCGGGTCCCTTAAGCAAGTAGTCAAAGGTTCAAATTCTGATTCTTGTATGATTTTGTAGAATGTGATTGAAATTAGGATTTGAAAGATGAAAATTTTGAGAGTTTTTAAATTTTAAGTGAAATTTGATGTTTTAAAATTTTTGAGTATAAAAATGTTTAAAATAATTTAATCAATTTAATTTGTGAATATTTTATATATAAAATATGAATTTGAAGATTTTAAGTAGAAGAAAAATAATAAAAAACTAAATTTAATTTTAAAATAGAGAATGTGTAAATTAGTATTGGTGTTATGGATATCATTTTTGAAGACTATTTTTATATAATTAAAATTTATAATAAATAAATATTGTTAAATATTGAAATTATATTATACTTAAAATTGATAAAAAAATATATTTTTGAATACATTAATTATATTTTATAATTATGATAAATTATTTATATTGTGATAGAAGGTTATTTTTAGTTATTGACAAATTATTTGTAAAATATGGTATATTAAAATAAATAAGGCATTAAAAAAAAGAATTATATTGATAAAGAAGAAATAAGTGTCAATTGAGATTTAAAAAAAAATGGCGTTATTTGTTGTTAACGGAAGTTAAGTACATAACAAAGAAACTAGAAAAGCATAAGGTTATATTTGTCTTTTTACAGTTTTAAATATAATTTCAATTAAAATTTAAATTATTATTTAGCTACTGTTCATTGGTACACAGGTGGACCATTTACATTGGTATTCTCTGTAGAAAGCGCCAAAAAAGCATTAGTCAGTCAGAAATAATTCAAGCAAATTAAAACGATTCCTTAGTGTTCGTATAACTTGGTAATGTAAATATGTGATGATAAAGAATAATTGGGGTTTATTTGTACGACGAAGATGACCATACCCTTGTAAAAGGATAGAGGATGTATCTCCTTTGTATTGCTCGTATTTTCAAAACAACATATATTTGCAAATCAGAATTTGAATATCATTTTTACACTCATTGTCGGTTGATTTATAGTTTTTTAGTTAATAATGTACGTTAACAGGTTGATAATTAAATAACTGCAAATTGTGAATAAAAAAATTATAGTTCGTTAACCTATATAAAAATTGTGTACGTCAATGGTGTTCAAAAATCATTTTCTGACACCTTTTTTTAAAAAAAAAAAAGGAAACATTTTCTGGCACAAAACAAATAAGCTCGTGAACAAGCAGTGGTCCAAGTCCATCAAATAAAGATAGGCCGAGCGCCTGCTTCGTTGTGGTAAGGTATGAAAAATATTCCTCAAATCATTGTTTCCTTAAATTAATGGTGCCAGATCTAAGCAGACAAATGAAATTACACGACAAAGTTGTACTCGTTATTATTAAATATTAAAATAATTATTCGTTGTTAAACTCGAGTTTAAAACTCAGAAATTATTAAATTTCAGATTATCATTATCTTCAACCATAACCACATCATATAATTTTATTATTACTAATTACTAATGATTAGTAAATAGACTACGATACAAGAATGAAGAGGATGAATTCTTTGGACCACATATAATAATAACACTCCCTAGTTAGACAAACATGAACAGAAAAACAAGAATATAAACCAAGTAAAGCAATAACTACATAAAAATATAAACATCACCCCATAGGAAGTTTTAGTTCAACCTAAAGCTAACACCCTTTGATTCACTGCTATATTGCAATAATCACAAACAAAATTGCGTTTGCAGATGATACAACTTCTAAAGAATTCTTTATATACATCTATCAGGGTTTCATTATATCATGATAGACAGCTCGATTTCTTAGAAACTAAAATCAGGCATTGATGGACTATGATCGGTTGAATGACTATGATTGTGTAAATTGCTCATGCATTGATGTATTCGACTATTGCACCCACACAAATCAGGCAAACCATTAAGCAGTACTAGTACAAACGAAACTCATAATGGCTGAAGTTCCTGCTCTGAAACAGCTACATCAACTGGCTTGTATGAGTGCTCAATTTGCTGCCTGTTTTTCCAAATTAAGAACATTCCTAAGGCTGATATTCCTAAAAGCAATGTAAGCAAAACAGCTAAAGCCACAACCAAATAATATTGCTGCCACCAAGTCCTGCATCATTTCAGAAAAAACTGTTTAATGGTTATAGAAAAAGACCTAATCCATACACTCGAAATATATAGAAGATTGTAAGATATTACAGCCGCACACACATGACAAAGCGATCACAAAAATGGGCAATTACAATAAGAAACGGAGAGAGAAAAAAAGTTGAATCAACAATCATGCAGGTGAGGTTAGATAGGATAATGAGCTGTCTAAAAATAACAGAGGTTTTTCCACACTTCTTGTCCCAAAAGTTTATGACATTAATATATTTGCTTGACAAACTGGTAAAAATATAAATGAAGTAATAAAATTTTATGGTTCTAAAAGGAATTATATTAAATTAATATCTCCAAATAATTGCACTTCATTCTACTTTTGAACTACCACTGAGTAAGGCACAAAACAAGTCACAGGCTACTATACAGTAAGGTGAAAAGTATAAGACTCAATATAGTGCACCCACACCCCCGGGGTATAGTATGTGAGAACATGAGAAATGATATTAGCTAATCTTGACCAATTTTTGAATCGTGAGTCATAAGTTGTATTGAATCGTATAATTTAAAGACAATAAAAATAACTTTAAACATAGATAATATATAATAGCATTCAAATAATTTTAAATTAGAAATAGATTAAAAAAAAAACTTAACCACAAGTCTCATAAACAAAATTATTAGTTATTACTAATTTTGTGAACCCTAGATTTTTGAAGAATGGAAATGAAACAATGAAACAGCCAAATAGAGTGCATACATTGAATGAGTGACAAATAAAGTAGTGAAATAATCAAATCGGGTAAGTTCAGAAGTTGCTCCTTCAAATCCTTTTTATTTAACAATTTAAGCTTATATGACTTTTCAATCTCTTTCATGAGAATTGGTGAAAGAAAAGTAAAAAAGAAAAAATAGTGAATCATTGAATCATGATATGTGATTCGTATTGATGATACGAAATTGTATTGATTCATTCATGTATCGTAAGATTCAAAATCATTTGAAATTCGTCTTATGATACGATTCGATAGCTAGTCAAATCGTGAATCGTAAGATTCTAATAACTATACAATCATATATACATGATTAAGATTAGTTTTATTAAAAATTTAATCTTAACTATCTATGTATTGTTTCGTCAAGCAAGATCAGTTCTCAATTCTCCCATTCTCACCTGATATGCTCTACAAAGACACAAACATATATAGAAGTTAGAACAGTTATATAAATACATGAATATTAAGTATGAAAAGGCATGCATGTGTTTTTACAATATATCGGATACAGAAAGGAACACAAATAACCTCAAACATGAATTTTAATAGATTAGTGCATTAGACTTTCCAACCAATCAGAATGTGTAAAATTAGGAACCTCAGCATTGCACGCAAATATAAATAATAAAATAGGAAGTTATCCAAGCACAAGTACATGATGGTAGGAAAGATAATTTTCTGACTTCTTTTCCTTTCAAGAAAAAATTTACCGTTTCAATGGAGGCTCAGCTTTCCAAGTAAGTAACTTATAACTTCCGAATGTGTCAGGAAGTTGCATATGATGTTCAGAAAGCCGGGCAATCATACTCTGTTCCATCAAAAATCACCATCAAATGGGCAGTCTTCACAAAAATGCAAATGCACAAATGTCAACTTACCATTGCTGTGGCATTAGAAAAGACATCAGCATATGGCCTCGGGGTTATGACCCATCCAGAGAGGGAACCATTTCCAAGAGAAGAAAAATTCATTAAGTGAACCTGTGAGCATTCCAACCAAGAATGTTATTATCGTAAAGTAAAAATATACGGCAACAGGGAAAAATTAACCAAGAATGCAGATTGTTTTCTAGGTATTTTGGAAAGTTGTCACATGACTAAAGTCTAAAATGTAGGACCTCTACCTAAGTCCCAACCCACACCATTCAAATGAGATTGCCAAGGTTATGTTATGAATATTGCTAATTAAACCCTTATATTGCATAAAAAATTATTAATTATACTTAAAGATGTAAGTATGCAACCAAATTTTCTGCACTTCAGCAACCATTTCCTAACCTGTGAAGTATTAACATCTAACTGTTGAGCAATGAGTCCAGCCAATTCTGGAATGTAAGGCTTCATATCCATGTAGCTGATGTTAAATGAAATTACAATTATTATTTGAGCAATTTGGAGTTCACCTGCACATTTAAGTCAATGGAAGCAGATTAGTCCTCAGTGAGCATATAAATCACAAAGAGATGGCAGTAATTTCTGAAATACAATAAAAAACACAGTGAACTATTTTATGCAAAGTGTAACATCTGATCCATGTTTGAACACGATATCTCTGCATATAACTTAAAATAAAAATAGAATACCAGCAGCTCATAATACCTTGCTGTAAATTATACTGTGATGGAGATGGAGCAACAGAGGGCTCAAATGCTTTGGTTAAATTTGTTCCTTCTGATTTTGGAGGCAATGGTGGTGGGGCATCAGAGACATGTAGTCTTTCCCATAACTCAGAACAATTAGTTTTCCAAAAACCAATTTTTGTATGCTCACGATCATACATTACAAGAGTGTTACGAACAACAATACCTACTCAAACAAAAATGATACAGGAATGATCACCAAAGTATAGCACAAACCCATAACTCTAACAAAAATTATAGAGGAACAATATTTCAAGTGAGAGTTATGAAATGGCATGAAGTTACCCCACTAAATAAGTTACCTCCTAAAAGAGTAGTTGGATCATTTCCATTTGAGAAAACCCCTAGACAATATGCACCTCGCACTTTTGAATGCTTCATAAAAGACAGCCACATGAAAAATAGGGAGAAGAAAATCAATCAACCCAGAAACACAACTAAAGAAACTAATGATTTTATTACATAACTAACCCGAAACAAGTAATTTTCAGGAGACAGTGAAAACTTGTGACCATTTCCGAATACCATGTCAACCACCGGAAAGCTTCTAGAGAGTTGAGAGACATCACTGAAATACAAGTAACTCAAAACTGTTAAGCAGCAATGGTGTGTATGTTCACTCCTTAATAATGCCAGACTTACATTCCTGCACCAGAAAAACATATATCTTTATAATGTGGATCTGGACCACTTATTTGCTTCACAGAGTGAGTTTCTTTCATAATCTGCAATCAGATAAACACATAATCTAGTCATCAGTCACAAAAGATAAAATTTATATGGTATACAGAATAATTGATTTTATATTGCAGACAGGATAATTGATTTATGCTATAAAATGATTAATAAACAAAACTATCAATGATGATAAGAGGGGTAAAACAAAAAAAAAGGATTCTCCACAAATCCACGATACATGGCACACACATTTGACTAATCAATTGAATTTTCTAATTCTATGAGCTGTTTAGGGAGAACATCCCATGGAAATGAAGACTGAAATACAGCATCGTTAGTGCTGTTCTAAAATTATTGGTTAATTACGACTCCTAATACTGTATCACATCTTGACTGGAAAACTCAACGAGACTTTGCAAAAGAAGTAAAGAACTTGGGGGGGGGGGGGGACACGCAAATCGAAGCATCTTTAAACTTCAAGCATTTAGATGTCATAGAATACCCAATAACCAAGTACGGCATACATATACTGCCTATTCAAATATAAAAAAATATCTACGACGATTCAGGGCACCTTTAATTACACTATTATGAGAAATCTGTTCAGAAAGGCAGAACAGCATAAAGTTTTAGCATCCCATCCCATTAACTAGATGTAATGAACAAACAACCATCCAAAGATTTTTATAATTGTACTGAAAAAGTAAAGTTAACTTATCAAAGCATCAGAGTAACTTTGCCGAAGTGCATAAATCTCCACTAAATTAGAAAAAAAAATTCTGATAAATCATTCAAGGCACTTAAAAGTTACTCCATTTATTACTTAGCAAGGCCAGGATCATGATTATGAAACGAAGAATATGTCAGCAGCAATATTTGTATAATGGAGATAATTCACCCACAATAACAAGAAGAGGTAGCTCCTCTATGGGCAATGGACGATTCAAGGCCTCCCCCAAAATCTTTAAAATTGAAATTTTTTCTTAAAAAAAAAAAAAAAAACTTTACGGCTACTTTAACAATTTTATTCAATCTCCACACCTGATAACACAAGAGTGACAAGCCTCGCTGATTGGAAAACAAGTCAAGGTTTTTAGAAAATAGATGAGATTAAAAATTGTAACGCAAAAACTTTCTACAGTAATATTTATGAAATAACTTACAGCACGTTTAAATGCAAGAAACGCAGATTCTGGTAGGTATGCATAAGTTGTGCCACTATCCAAGACAGTTCCATGTTTCCCATCAAAAACCTTTGGGTTTAAATGCAGTCGCTTCCCCGCAACATGTATCTCCTTCAAATTGATATTGTAATATGGACTGTCGCCATCCCGAAACTAGAGTAAATGTGTGAGATTAATCAAATGCATTTGTTAAGAAAATGCATGACATCTCATATCTGTAAGATAAGAAATTTGACACACACCTTCGAGCAGGATCTGAATGTGTAAAGACCATGTCAGCTGGGGGAGATATACCACCAAGAACCATAGCACCCCCACCAACACCCATTCCACCATAGCACAGTGAGAATGAATCACTTATCACCTTTTTCTCAACCAGTTGGTCCATAATACTTAGATCTCCACGGCCCAAACCCATGATGCCATCAGCACGCTGACTATAAAGATCACCAGTCTCATCATTTTCACAGCCAAAAACAGCACGCTGGGGGGAAAGCTCACTCTGGTTTCCAAAGGATATAACATCCTCACCAAGGACCCCACTGCTAGTACTCATTTCAGCATACCGTCTCTCATACATGCACTGCTTCCTGTCATTGTCACAGTTGCATTGCCATGTGCATTTTACAGGTTGATAGGTTTCTGAATCTTGTGGCCGGAACTTTGGATCCTGTTAAAATAAATTGGGGCAAACAAATCCAATCTACTTCAGATAAATCAGATGAGATACAAATGCACGGGCACAACAAATTCTAAATAAAATAATTCTTTTTACATCTATTTCAAGGATGAAATAAATTATAAATGATATTCAGAAACAAAATAAACATCCAAGAGGCACAAGCAATCTACCACACAACATTAAAGGAGTGTTTAGTAATTGGTAGAAGTGAAAATTGGAGCAAATGAAATCCAGTATCTGGGGTCTATACCTATGTTGTGTCAGAACTAGCCGTCAATTTTCACTCTACTTTTCCATTTTCACATATATACAAAGCACAGCCTGGCAGTGCTTAAATATAAACATAAATACAGACAATTTTCACTCCACTTTTCTTAAAATTTGTGATTAGGTGTAACCCAATTCCACAAAACTAACTTGTAAGGTGAGATCTCAACACACTTCCTTAGTCCCTCACGCCCAAGACTAGACATTTGGAGTGTGGACAAATGCGGCCCAATAACACCTCCTCATGCTTAGGAATAGACATCTAGAGCATAGACAAATACGGGTGACTCACAAACAAATTTAAGATAGGCTCTGATACGATCTTTTAGAATTTGAGCTTAGAACCTAACCCAACCATATCTCCCTTATAAAGACTATATTAGCCGTATCTCTAGTCCACTTGAAGTCTCAATAATTTTCATAATCACGACTCATATCCACACTCAAATAGCAGCTTTTCTACACATATTAATAATCAATCAATATAAACATCAATTAATTGATCCAGACGTGTACGGATAGTGGCCGGAAGCATTACCTGGTGTCTACCACAGTGTTGGCAAGTAGAGCATGGAACATAAGTAACAGTGCTCCCCGTATCAACAATAAGAGCAAACCTCTGCGGAGGAGTACCGATCCAAAGCCGCGTGGTATAGTACCTACTCCATCCAATTTCCCAAAACATGTACAAAAAAAAAACTGCGAAATTATTTTGAAGAAAAAGGACGGGAAGCGAGGGAGCGAGAGAGACTAACCCGTTTCGAAGGAGATCGTCGTGGAGTCCCATGCGAGCGTTGGGATGGCGTTGGGACTGGGATCTCTGGAGTTGACGACGGGGATTAAAGTCGGAGATGGAAGAATCGGGAGCAGAGCGATGTAGGGGGAGAATCATGGCAGGACGAGAACCTTCGCGATGACTTTGTAAGAGTAACGCGTTGCTGGAGTCACCGGAGACAGGCAGCCACCGGAGGGATAGAATTAGGGACATGATGGAGATGAGTTGAGTCCATGCCGACGCCATGGCCGTAACTGGTCCAAGCGATGGCGCAGATCGAAACGAAACAGGAAGTGAAGACCCGATGGAGGAAGACGAGTCTCTGAGTCTCAATTTACACAAAGGAGAAAGGAGGGAAGTCAAACCAACCTGTGCCGTGCCTGAAACGAACAATATCCATTTCCGCTTTATTTTTTTGTTTATTTAATTTAATTTGTCGTTACCTAACTTGACCATCAATTGGCTAACCATGATTTTTTTATTGCCCTTAAGTGTGCAGTCCTTTAAATAAATTTCAATATTTAGAGGAAATTGTCTTTGACTTTTGCTTAAAGAATACTCCAAATTCATAAAAAATGACCTTTTTTTAAATTTAATTAACATGTACATATATTTTAAAGATTTTTATATTATCATCCAATGTTGTTTAATGATCTTTTATATTCTCATTTAATTATAATTATGGATAACCATGTAAAAAAATTTAATACTGAAATTTTTTTCCACTTAGATTTGTTTAATATGGAGTAAACTATTAATTTTGTCCATAAAATACTATCCTCTCATATGTAGTCTTTAAAATAAAAAAATTATTAAAGTTGTCTTGAAAGTAATTCCTTAAATATTAAAAAACTCTTCAAATTAGTCCATGAACTATACTAAAATATATCAACTTAAGGACTAATGTGATAAATATTTAATAATTCAGAGATTATTTAAATAATTTTATTGCTTTAAAGATTAATTAAGAAAGAGAGCAATAATTCAAGAAATAAATTAGTGTTTGTTTCGTTTAACTCTATGGAGGGAGAGAGAAAAAAACAAGGAGTTTTTATAAAATTTAAAATTTTTATTATTTAATTAGAGAAAAAAATGAAGGAAGGAAAGATAGAAAAATTAATTTTAAGAAACAATTTTTTAAAAAAAGTTCCTCAAATTTTTTCTTTCTTTCTTTTCTATTTTCTTAAAAATGACGGACAAGTGTCCTTGTTAATGGAGATTGAACCTTGATTCAATATTTTGTAAGCTTAACCCATTACGTTAGATTAAGGATTCCATCCTAAGAGAGAAAAATATTAAATGTAATAAATAATGTGAAGGATAAAAATAGACACATAAATTGTTGTTGCAAAAATTGTTCTATAATTTATTGTATGATTAACATAGCTCAATATTAAATAAGGTGTAGAAGGTGAAAATAAAGGATAGCAATAACAATTTACAAAATTGCAATTAGTGACAGAAAATAAAGACAAAATTGGATAAATGACAATGGGACTTAAAATAAATTATGACAACAAAGTAAATGGTTAAAAATGTTAAATATGTGAATATAAATGGTAAGTAACAAAAATTAAAAGTTAGTATGAGTTAGTTTTCAGAAAAAATAAATTGTTAGATGCAGAAATATAAATAGTTAGCGACCAAAACGTAAATAGTTAGAAAAGAAATTCAATAGTTAGTAGCAATAAAACAAATGGTTACTAGTGTTAGTAGGAGTTAATAAATGATAAAAAGAAAAAGAAAATGACAGAAAATAAATACATAACAAATAATAAATATTAGGTGCAAAAAGTAAACAATTAGTAGCATAAAAGTAAATAAATCAAGACAAAAAAAAAATGTTAGTAGCATAAATTCAAATAGTTAGTGGATTTTAGTAGGAGTTAGTAGAAGGTTAGGAATTAATTAAGATGATCAGTCAAGGTTAGGAACTCATTTTAGGGTTTTTAATGGTAAAATTTGTGAAATTTTGGCAAAACTAGTGAGAAAATAGTATAAGTCAAGCAAGAACAAGTAAGATGGGGCTAGAGACACTCCACCACAATTATATTCTTGCTTTAGAATCCATGATAGATGTCTCTTCCTTTACCTTAGTTGAATTTGAGAAGAGAACTTTATTTGCACAACAAAACCCGTCAAACATTGCAAAATAGAACATAGTAATGTGGTTTGGCTTTAAAAACTTGTTTCTCTATGAGGAAATCATGTGGGAGATCAAGGGAATAAGGGTCTATAGTCTTTCTAGGAAGAATAAAAGCTAAGGGACTATTTTGGTTTAACAATGCATGGCTTTATATAGAAGTTTTCTATAATTAAACTTAAGTGAGTTAAATGTAACCTAGGTTTGTTTTGCTTTCTAGTTTGGTTCCTTTTGCACTACAATTGGTTAGCTATGAACTAGATTCCCCTAATC